>JARYZH020000041.1:1227500-1617500 GCA_030021035.2 Notholithocarpus densiflorus
TTTCACCAATAGTCAAGTTTGACACTATCTAGATTCTCTTATGCATTATATTTCATTTGGATGAAATATGACAACGGATATCAAGAAAGCTTCTTTTAGTAGCAATCTTGAGGAAGACATCTATATAATATAACTAGACTTGTTCATAATAAAGAACTAGTAATGTTTAGTATACAAGTTGCTTAAAGTCCATTTATGGACTAAAGTAAGCATATGAATCATAAAATATCTTCTTTGATCAAGCAATCAAGTTATTTGATTTTGATCAAGTATTAAAAAGCCTTATGTGTGTAAAAGCTCTATAGAATAATAAATCTCTTAATGAATGTTGATGACATTCTAATCATTTAGAATGATGTAGAATTATTGTCATCAATGGAGTTTTTTGTTGTCTAGTCCAGTTTGATATAAAGTACTTGGGAAAGACTGGTCACATCCTAAGAATTAAACTTTGTTAAAATTCAAAAATTAGGATATTGGGTCTATCTCAAACTGCTTAAATAGATTACATTTTAGCTAAGTATAGCATGTAATACTTCAAGAAATGATTCTTTCCTTTTAAGTTTGAAGTTTCTTTATAAAGGACTATAGTCCTAAGACGTATAAAAGGAAGAGCATATTAAGACGGTTCCTTATACCATATAAATAGGAAGTTTTTATGCTATGCTATTTACTAGGCTAAATATCTATTTTGCGGTGGGCATAGTAAGCAAATATCAATTGAATCAAATATCACTTAATTTAGTGGGAGTAAAGCATATACTCAAATATCTTAGGAGAATGAAAGATTATATGCTTGTCCACCAAAGTGAGGATTTGATGGTTACTGGTTGTACAAATACTGACTTGTAGTTTGATTGTGATTCACGAAGTTGGACTTCAAGATATGTGTTCATCCTAGATGGTGAAGATACACATTAAGCGTAAGTATTATCTCATTAGAGAGATATGAGTACGTTAGATGTAGTAGTAGAAAAGATAATTTATGCAGTAAATCTGGCTGAAACTTGTTTCCAAACCTTGCCTTAGAGTAACTATAAATTACTCTAAAGGGAAATAAGTGTCGGATATGTGGGAGATTGTTGGGGCTTATGCCCTAAAATCCAATTTATTGGCATGTCATAAATAATTAAATTGTTTAATTATATGAGATTATTTATAAATGAACTAATGAGACATTATCATAGTTCTTGAGATGCATTGTATGTGATTTATGCAATTTAGTCACAGAAGATATAAATCACAAGTTCCTTGTAAACTCAAAACGTAATTCGTAGTCGGTAATGAAATTGGGCATTTCATTTGTGAATACTATAACACATCAACTAAGATGATTTGTCTTGATCATGGAAATAGAGACTTTTAGTTGATGTGTCTTAAGTGTTAAGACATATTGAACTGGACCGCTGTGAGATTAATTATTCAATCAACAACTGTCACCTAAATAATTAATCTCACAACTTCTAATTTCATAGAATTTCAATCCTGAGAGGATAGTGAACCCTATCATGAAATGTAGGTTACTTTGATATATCAGGAGTGAGATCTAATATTCATGGTCAAAACCTCAGTATGTTGGGTAACCACACGTAGTGTTGAGGGAACACATATTCTCAAAATGGAATCCATAATCTCTTTTTATAGAGACACAAAATATCCCATTGAGATAAGTTTAATGAAAACTGGTTATTCAGGGCGCCCACTTTAGTAAGGAGTTACTAAAGTTTATATTTATTGAAATCGGATTTCAATAAATGTGAATAACTAAAAGATTAAACTGGGTAGTCAATGATAAAATAGTTGTTTACAAAGTGACAATTAATTATGACTTTGTTCACTATGGATATTTCATGGAGGGGTCAAATGATTTCATTAGAGTCTTCGGATATAATTTATTAATAAGGCCTAGAGTGCAATTATATTTATATAGTGGTATTAAATATAATTAATGATAACTTTGGACTTGTCAAGAATTGGCAGAAAAGTCCCAAGCCCATTGGAGCTAGAGTCTTATTTGTTTCATTTGGTCCCATCTCAATGCATAAACTAAAGCCCAATTGGGCAGGCTCAAAAGGCTAACCCAATTAGATAATCAGTTAAATATAAGGAAAGAAACATACAAAATTTTCAGAAGAATGGAAATGGTGTGTATGTAAGTGTAAGCTACTCTTTTATTATCCATTGAACACATAAGTGTAAATTGATTGAGAGACCACACTTCTTGGGCACCATGTGGAATTAGGATGCTGATTAGAGGTATTCTCAAGTCTTGATTATGAATTTCACTGCATGAAGGTACGCTTTCTATTCTTTGTTCTAGAATTCAAGGTTACATGTTATCTCTCATGAATGAAGTAGATCTGTGTTTGTTGCTTCCGTTATGTGTTTTGTATGAGATGCAAAACTAGTTTTTCCAATAGCCCTAAGTATTTTTCATATTCCTTAATATCCAAGATCTTTAGGAAAGTTTTTATGGTAGCTTTCAAAGAGGTACATTCCAAAGAAAATATTTGTCTTTTCAATATTTACTTTTTGGCCAGAGGGTAACTCATATTCCCCCAAGAGCTTTTAAATGACCTGCACCTCTCTCAATTCAGCTCGGCAAAATAGAAGTGTGTCATCTGCAAAGAATAAGTGAGATATTTGAGGACTATCCCTACAAAGTGAGAAACCCCTGATGTCACAGGTAGCCACATGTTTTTGAATTAAACCATTGAGCCCTTCTAAACATAAGAGGAATAAATAAGGAGATAGAGGATCCTCCTGTCTAATTCCCCTCGAAGGTTTAATGTCTACTTGAGGTTCACCATTCACCAAGATTGAATAAGATACAGAGCTAATGCATCCAAAAATTAGATTGATCCATCTTTTGTGGAAGCCCATCTTCTTCATCAATAAACATAGGAAATCCCACTCAACCTAGTCGTATGCTTTACTCATATCAAACTTCATAGTCATAAAGCCCAATTTTCTAGCTTTTTTATTTTTCATGTGGTGCAAAGTTTCAAAAGCCACCAAGACGTTATCAAAGATTGCTTTATCTGCTTGGAAAGCACTTTGTGAGTCCGAAATTATTTCTGGTAAAATTTTCTTAAGCCTGTTTGTCAATACTTTTGATACCAACTTATACAAAATATTACACAAACCAATAGGGCGAAATAAAAGAAAATTTTGGACAAAATAAAGAAATATGAAGAAGATAAAATACTTGAACTTCTCTATTCAAATGATCATACACGCAGTACACAAATAAACAAATAGATGAGCCCACATTTACAATGAAGCCCATGCAGTACACAGATAAATTGATATATATATCATACCTAGGGGAGGCATTATACGCAAGTTAGGTTGTTCATAGGGACACTTGGGAAAATAAATTCCATACATAATTATTTTTAAACTAACTTGTATTTGTTTACCCCCCTAAAAAAATATTGAACCCCTCGACTTAAAAATTTCAAGAATTTGAGTTCAACAAAAATAATCTTGGCCTCTCAAACATAATTCTTAACCATTAAATAAATAAAATAAAATAAAATAAAATAAAAAACCCCAAGTAATAACAATAAAAATTGGCCCAAATATTAGCAAAAATACACCAAGCAACAAAACAACAACAAATGAACAAAATATTCAAGGAAAAACTCTTTAAAAAAAAAAAAAAAACTCTAATCATTCATATTCAAATCTTGTTCAACCCATTGCATAAAAATAATATAAAATTTAATTTTTCCTAAAAAATAGTATGACAACTCTAATCTCCTCATCTTTTTATTTGTAGCAACTCTACTCTCCTCAATGGCTCGGCTCACAGTCGCAATAGGTATCATTTGTTGCTCTCTCTCTCTCCCATTTTTTTCTTCTCTATCATCATTTCAGACACTCTCTCACTTTATTACTCTCATCTTAGCATTCTCAAATCTCATTTTATCTCCCATCAGCCTTTTCATCCTTTTCATTTTGTTAGTAGAAGGAAATTATAAAACTTCACGTATTTACTTTTTTGTAATATCAATATATGCAAGTTCTCTTTTTATTAGCTTTTGTATAATTTAAGTTTCTTAATATTTAACATAGACAAATTTCTTAGAGCCACCACTAATTGTACCCCTTGTTTACTATGGAGTACCCTGGAAAAAATTGCGTTACAAGGTGAAGAAATTCAACTTCATTGGTGGGGGAGTATAACATTAAATTAAAGGAAAAAATTTTGGATAATTTTCTTTCAACTTACTACGTGGTGGTTGAAATGATCATCCATGTGTACTTTTAGTCACAGGACATTTTAAAGAAGTTATGTGACTTGTTTAAATAATATACATGGATAGTCTTATAAATCACCATGAAGAAGATTCCTTCAAATTGGTTTGGAGGAAAACCTTGTCCTTAATTATGTGGAAATAATCCATTTACTCCAGATTAAAGAAGAGAGAAGAAAAATAGACATAAGAAATTTACATGGTTCGGCAATTTGCCTATATCTATAGAAGGCAATAAAGAAAGTTTCACTATAAATAAGGAGATTACAATAGCAGGACAAAATCACTCTCACAATAACCAAATTCCAAATTCACCCTTACCCTTGACTCTCTCTCGTAGAGAATAGAGCACTCCATTATTGTACTTGGTAGTATTGTTAATACCTGTCTTTCTTTCTTTCTCACATAATACAAGAAAACCTATGTCTATATATGCTAGAATAGGTCGGCTGGGACTTAGGCTCTCAGATATGGGTTGTTATTGTGTACTCTAGGAATATACTCTCTCCCTCTTACATAAGAGTGAGTCCTATACTATAGAATCCATTCTTACGTGAGAGGAAGAACATATACTCTTGAAGTGCGCAATAATTTTCCCTCAACTATATAATCCAACCAAGACTTGGCTTACAAGTCCTAGTACTAAACAACTTATACTCCTTGCAAGTAGGGACGGAACTGTTTGCCCCCCCTAATTTTTTTTAAAAAATATTACTATTTTAATTGGTACTAATTTTAGCAATTTTGTTCAATAAAATTACACTTTGCCCCCCTTAATAATGCCATCAATTCTTTTGAGAGTAATGTTATAGCCACAAACGTTTTTACAAAGTTTATTCAAACTATTGAGGTAGCAAACTTTTATTGGTTCGTACACTTGCATCACTTTTTACTTATCAATAACTACTCACCATATTAGTTTGGACCACATTATTCTAACAACAGGAATACTCGATAACGATATCTCTTAGGGTAAATCTCAGCTATTATAATGCATATAATTTCATTTTCAATATAAATAATCAAATTGTCTAGTAAAGTGATAACAAAATCACAATGGAACCAATTAAGTCTCCCAAATCACAAATAATCCAAAACTTTAGTAAATATAAGAATTAATTTTACAATGAAAATGAAAACAAAAAAAAAAAAAAAAAAAAAAAACTTGTCTACATATCCACTAATCTTATTACTTAGCTTTTTTTAAAGAAGATCATGGGATATATTTTGAGGTCTCTATAACTGTACTACTAAGTCTATTACTTAATTCTTTTTTCTTTTCTTTTTTTGTAAGGTCATAGGATATTTTTGAGGGGGTCTCTGGTCATATTATTTATAGTGTGTGTATATATATATATACACGTATATATTTAAAAGTTTTGTGGCCAAGGATACAAATGGTTCCACCATTGACTTTGTGTATCTACAATTTACGTTAATATTACAAGTACAACCTAGACATATAAAGATCCCATAATATATCTCCAAACATATATAAAATAAATCTAAGAATATATTTTAATTATTAATTAATAATTGTGTTTCCGCTTTATCATGTCCTATTTTTCTAAGAATTACGCATTGTTGGGTCCCACATCATATTGGGATCCATAGTATTTTCTTGTTGTGTATTGGGTATGAAGAGTTGGAATGGTTCTTTATCAATATATATAGATATATATATATATAAATTTATTTATTTATTTATATATATATAGTTGAAATGGTTGGTGTGCAACTAGGGTGTGCATCAGTCGAGTTGAGTCTTAGTTGAGGGATTTTTTCAACCCAACCCACAGGAATCAGATTGGATCGAGTTGGACAATTATTATTATTAAATTGACTATTAGAACAACACCACCACAAACTATTTTAAATTTTAATAGTGCTTCAAAGTTCAAGCCAACAATTGAGATAAGAAGGAGATTGAAATGAGGAGAACTTAGGATTTGGGTTTTATTTAGGAAGAGGGGCAAAAAAGTGAATAACAAAATTGTATAATTATTTCTAATTATATATTAAATATATTTTTTAAATTTTAAATATATATTAAATATAGGTAGGTTGGATTGGATTAGCTGAATTTGTAAATCTTATGACCTGAACTCAATCTAATCCACTGCAAAAATAATAATAATTTTAAAAAAAAAAATTCACAACCCAAACCCAACCTACCAATCCCTAAAAACTGACCCAACCCAGTGGGTTGAGTTGGATCAGATCAGTTTTGACGGGTTGGCTACACACCCCATATGCAACAATTGTTAACTACCATTATTTGTAGGAATTGATAAAATTGATAACTACCATCATAATTCAAAACTAACGGTCAAGAATTAATGGTTATAACTTTTGTCAAAAATAGTCATAACTTCTTTGAAGAGAAGGTTCAAGGTTGCCTATATGTATGGCATTTAGTTTTATAACTTTTGTAAAAAATGGTCATAACTTCTTTGAAGAGAAGGTTCAAGGTTGCCTATATGTATGGCATTTAGTTTTATAACCTTTGTCAAAAATGGTCATAACTTCTTTGAAGAGAAGGTTCAAGGTTGCCTATATGCATGACAACTTTTGTATACTATTATAATGCATATAATTTCATTTTCAATACAAATAAGGAAATTGTCTGGCAAATTGATAACAAAATCACAATGTAACCAATGAAGTCTTCAAAACCACAAATAATATAAAACTTTAGCAAATATAAGAATTAATTTTACAGTAAAAATGAAAACAAGAGCACAAAAATAACTTGTCTCTATAACCACTAAGCTTATTACTTAATTTTTTAAAAGAAGATCATGGAATATATTTTGAGGTCTCTATACCTATACTACCAAGTCTATTACTTAATTTTTTTTTTTTTTTTTTTTTATAAAGATCATAGGATGTTTTTTTTTATGAGGGGTCAGGTCCAAATGTTTTATAATTATGTATAGTATATATATAAAACTTTTGTGGGGGCATGACAAATGTTTCTGCAAGGCCAACGTCTTGAATTTGCACATCTATAATGTTCGTTTACATTACAAGTACAATGTAAATATATAAAGATCCAATAATATATCTCTTATTTTAATTATTAATTAATTTTGTGTTTCGGCTTTATCGTGTCCTATTTTTCTAAGAGTTACGCATTGTTGGGTCCTGCAACATATTGGCATTCATAGTAGTTTCTCGTTGGGTATGAATAATTGGAATGACGGATCATAATTCACAACTAACGGTCAAGAATTTATTATTAATTTTTTTTTTGGTACAACTAACGGTCAAGAATTAACTGTTATAATTTTTGTCAAAAATCGTCCTAAGGTTGATGAGAAGGTCAAAGGTTGTATATATATGTACGGAATTTAGTTGTCGGATAGCAATTTATAAAACTGCCAAACTGTCGGATAACAATTGCACCGACTCCAATCCCTTATTTTGTTTAAAAGTTAAGCTACATAAAAATATGTTCTACCCAAAGCAATAAATAAGCTAAACCCTTAAGCCTATAAATTTATCATACTTAGCATAAGATCTTGGAAATCTCATACCAAAAGAAATGGTGAGGGATCGTCTTCATGTAGTGATGCTTCCATTTTCTGCCTTTGGCCATATGATACCCTTTTTTCATCTCTCCATTGCTTTAGCCAAAGCAGGAGTCCATGTTTCCTATGTGTCAACCCCAAGAAACATTCAAAGACTTCCCAAAATTCCTCGAAATTTAGCAACTTTTATAGATTTGGTGGAGTTTCCATTACCCACATTGCAAAACGGGGTCCTGACAGAAGGGGCTGAGGCCACCACTGACTTTCCACAAGAGAAAGTTGAGTACTTAAAGGTTGCATATGATCTCCTGCAAACTCCCTTCAAGCAGTTCATTGCAGATCAATTACCAGATTGGATAATAATAGATTATTTCCCTCATTGGGCAGTCGAGATTGCCCAAGACCATAATATCAGGCTTGTGTTCTTCACTGTTATGTCTGCTGCTACCTCAGTTTTCTTGGGGAAGCCACCAGGATTTTTTTTTCTCTCTGACCAAACACCAGCTTGGCGGTTACCAGAAAGTCTAACAAAGCCACCGGAGTGGGTTAGTTTTCCGTCTTCTGTAGGATGGCGGGAGTATGAGGCGCCTTTTGTACTTTCTGGCATATACGCAGACGGTGTTTCTGGCATGAGTGATGCTGCTAGGCTTACAAAGGTTCTACGTTCATGTAATGCATTCGCCATACGTAGTTGTAAGGAGTTTGAAGGTGAGTACTTGAATTTACACGAGAAATTGATGGCGAAGCCGGTGATTTCAGTGGGTTTGCTCCCTCCTGAAAGACCAGATGGAATATCAAAAATCAATGATGAGTCATGGAGGAAGATCTTCGAATGGCTTGATAAACAAGATCCTAAGTCAGTTGTGTATGTAGGGTTTGGCAGTGAGTGCAAGCTGAGCAAGGAACAGGTTTATGAGATTGCTTATGGGCTAGAGCTTTCTCAGGTGCCTTTTCTGTGGGCACTGAGAAAACCCACTTGGGCTATTGATGACAGTGACATTTTGCCTTTGGGTTTTAGCAATCGAACATCTAGCATGGGAATGGTGTGTTTTGGCTGGGCACCGCAAATGGAAATTTTGGCTCACCCATCTATTGGGGGGTCGTTGTTCCATTCAGGGTGGGGATCTGTGATTGAGATGTTGCAATTTGGTCATTCTCTTGTTGTATTGCCACTAGTTTATGATCAGTCTCTGAATGCAAGTCTTTTGGTGGATAAGCATTTGGCTGTGGAAGTAGAGAGAGGCAAGGACGGATCCTTTAACAGGGATGGTATAGCCAAAGCTCTGAGACTGGCCATGGTGTCAGATGAAGGAGAGGCATTCAGAGTTCGTGCAAGGGAGGCCGCTGCTATATTTGGAGATGAGAATCTGCATCAGCAACACTACATTGGTCAGTTTGTTGAGTATTTGAAACATGGGTCACACAACATGGAGTGATTATCATTCGTGTCAAAAAGAGGAGGTTTCTGACCTTCCAAATGTGCCAGTAGCAATACTAATGAATAAGCAAAATCCTCTTAGATTTTGGAGTTCAAATAATTCTCTTAGATTTAAGTTTGTAGCAAGCTGGTTGTATCCCTGTTTATCTTATTCAAGATTCAAGATAATGCATTGCTCTTCGACTTCAAGCAGTGCATGTAATGTGTTGGATTATGTGGCCAAATACCCAAAATGTGTGTAACGGTTAAATATTATTTTATATGAAAAATCAAAATATTGTATGTTATAAATAAGATAATTATGAATAATGAGAATTAAATGTTTGGCCATGATTGACTATGTGGAACTTGACTTGTTCAAACATGCAATTGAGATATCTAAAAGATATAGATTACTGAGTGGGGATAGTGGGGTGGATATGAGAGTTTGAGTATCTTAAAGTCTGTCGACGCCCGGCCTCGATCGGCAGCGAAAAAACTGCTGCTGCCGCGACTTCGTTCGACCATCCGCCATGGTTACAGCTCCCGCGCACGCGGGGCCCCGTATGAGGGCCCCTCTCGATGATCAGTGCGTGTGTTCACGCGGACCTTCAGGTGCTATCTCTCTGGGTGAAGGAAGGTAGGTCTACCTTTGGCGTTTATGGCAGGAATCTGGGCCAAATTTTAAGGGATTACTAAAGGTAAGTGAAGTCGCCACCAATTATTGGGTTTTTCTAAGGTGTGATTGGTCACCTGTTTCTAGTTGATTTTATTAACAATTCTAGGTTAAGAAAAAATGGCATTTTTCCTAATCTAACGTGGATAGCAAAAAAAAATCTTGATTCTTAGGTCCGAAAGTTTGGTTACGTGTGGGGAAGGTGTTAGGCACCCCCACAACGCTTGTCCAAGGACAGTCCTTTATTTTGATAAAATCTAAAGATTAGCAATAAAAAAATATGATTTTAGCATTGGCTTTTAGGGCTTTGCATGCAAGGGGGCTTTGAAGTTTGGCTTTTGAATGGGTGTGGTCCCAATCTATGTTTTCCTAAGGCGTTCGAACAAAGTGCCAGGTTTCTACGGCGAAAATCTGGCGACAAGTCACCTTACTTTCGCGGCGGAAATTAGGCATCCCTTACCTTAGGTGACACGGACTATGACTATCACATCGGAGAGGGGCGAGCAGGTATATATATACATACATCATGCACAATGTAAACACACAGAGCAGGAAAGTAAATGCCTACATCCCTAGAGCATGGCCCAAAATATAAGTGCAGGAAAATAAATAGGGGTCGCCATACTCTACAGATGAGGATGAATGGTACATGGCATGATATACCTAATACAAACCATCTAAGAGAGAAATAGGGGAGGAAGGAAGGGGGTTTAAAAAAGTACATAACCAAATGGGAAAAACTAGACTCCTAAACCTACTGAACATAGCCGCTCAACTCATGTTGACATGCTTGCGCCCATGCCCTTTTTGCTTACGCTTGGGAGACTGTGCCCTAGCTCCATGCATCCTAGCTCAATGTGTTTACATGCAAAGGCAAAGACAAGAAAACCAGCACACAAGCAATGGAAGGAAAAGATACAAAGGGCATACGAAAGGGGCATAAAATGGATAATCATGATAAGCACGGCAAGCAAAGAAGCCAAAAGCAAGCAAACAAGCACAAAGACAAACAAGCGAAAGAGCAAACAAAAGGTAGTGTCCACGAGGGACAAATGTAGGTTTGGATCGGATGTCCATAGCTTCATTGTGTTGAAGCATGCACGACATACTAGCAAGCAAGACTCATGCATGGACATCTAAGCAAGCGTGTAAAAATGCATATAAAGCCAACGGGTGGCATAAACAAGCATGGTAAGCATATCATCGCACGGAGCTGAAAAGGGGAAGGTTGTGCACGAGGCAACCGGCATCATGGCGATGCATCCCAAATGGTTACACCTAAACAAGGCCTCATAGGCGTCGGACGTAACCACAAACCACAAACCCGCTAAGGGTGTCAAGTGTGGCAAAGCCTAGAACAAGAGAGGCTAATACAAGCATAAAGCATAGAAGCAAGCAAGAACAAACATGCAAATAAGGGTGATCCAAACCCTTTGATATGGGCCAAGGTGTATGGACGATGACAAAGACCATAGGGTCTAGATAGGGTCCCAACCATTAGGCCAAAACACAATAAAATGCGATAAAAGCAAACAAAAGGGCTACAATAGCACATGGCATGACAAACATAGCCTAGGTCTAGGCACACAAACATGGCATGGAGTGCACAAGCACATGGAAGATAGCATAAAGCATGTAGAGAACATAGATCCAATCGCACAAGCATGTGAAAACATAGATCTAAACTTTTAGGCATAAAAACACGCATGCAAGCATGTAGAAACTTAGCACATAGACATAGTAGAGCACGAATCCAAGCATATAGACATGTACAAATGTGGTTCTAAGCATGAAACATGGCAACAAGCACATAAACACATAGATCCGAGCAAAGCATAGCCAACAACATCATACGCCTAGGTGAACATGTAACTCTAACATCAACCTAGAACTAAGAAATAGCATTAAACATGGGAAAACATGGCATAAAACCCTAAGCATGTAGATCCAAGCACATAAGCATGAAAAAATGTAGATCTAAGCATGAAACATGGCATAAGGCATAAAAACAAAGAGATTTAAGCTAGAAACACAAATAAAGCAAACAACATGCTAAAGAAAGCAATAAATCATGTTATTCAAGCGAAAAGAGCAAGATAAATGCTAGAAAAAGATTTAGAAGGTTAGGGATGTGGATGATAGCTAGAAGAGCTACATCCACACCCCTAAACCCCAAATCCAAAGTGTAGAACCAAGGAAAGGAAGATTAGGTATAAGAACAATACCTTGTGTTTTTTTATGAAGAAAGTAGAATCAAGAAGCTTTGATGTGTTTTTGGGCTTTTTTTTTTTTTTTGTGTTTTTTGGTGTTTGCAAGAGAGAAAAACATGTAGAGAAACTAGGTAGGAAGCAGAAATTTAGAAGAAAAAAAAAATGTGTCTCCTCCTAGGTCTGAGGGGTGCCTAGGCTATATATAGCCATGGCACGCATTCCTGTTTATGAAAAGGAATGGATCCTGAAAATGCAACGGTCAGATCAAAAGTTATGGCTCTCGGAAGTTAGCGGTGCATGGATCGGTGTGTGGTGTGTGGCGCGGTTTGCGCGGGGCTTCGAGTGCTCTCTCTCTCGGCGGAGGAAGGTAGGTCTACCTTTGGTGTTATGGCTGGAATCTGGGCCAAATTTTAAGGGATCACCAAAGGTAAGTGGAGTCACCACCAATCATTGGGTTTTTCTAAGGTGTGATTGGTCACATGTTTCTAGTTGATTTTATTACCAATCTTAGGCTAAGAAAAAGGGCATTTTTCCTAATCTAATGTGGATGGCAAAAAAAAATCTTGATTCTTAGGTCCGGAAGTTTGGTTACATGTGGGGAAGGTGTTAGGCACCCTACAACGCTTGTCCAAGGACAGTCCTTTGTTTTGATAAAACCTTAATTTTCGGAGATTATAAAAACATAATTTTGGCATTGGCTTCCGGGGCTTTGCATGCATGGGGGCTTTGAGGTTTGACTTTTGAATGGGTGTGGTCACAATCTATGCTTTCCTAAAGCATTCAGGTAAAGTACCAGATTTTCACGGTAAAAATCTGTCGACGTGTCACCTTACTTTCGTGGCGGAAATTAGGCATCGCTTTGCCTTAGGTGACACGAATTATGACAATCACACCGGAAGGGGGCGAGCAGGTATATATATACATACATCATGCACAATGCTAGCACACAGAGCGGGAAAGTAAATGCCCACATCCCTAGAGCATGGCCCAAGATATAGGTGCAGGAAAATAAACAGGGGTCGCCATACTCTAGAGATGAGGACGAATGGTACATGGCATGATATACCTAATACAACCCATCTAAGAGAGAAAGGGAGGAGGAAGGAAGGAGTTTTAAAAAAAGTACAAAACCAAATGGGAGGGCTAGACCCCTAAATCTATTGAACATGCCGCTTAGCTTATATCCACATGCTCGCATCCTTGCCCTTTTTGCTTGTGCCTAGGAGACCGTGCCCTAGCTCCATGCTTCCTCGCTCCGTGTGTGTACATGCAAAGGCAACAACAAGAAACCAGCAGGCAAGCAATGGAATGAAAGAGATGCGTAGAGCATATGAAAGAGGCATAAAGCAGATAAGCATGATAGACATGGCAAGCAGAGAAACAAGAAAGCAAGCAAACAAGCGATAAGGCAAACAAGCAAGAAAGCAAACAGAAGGTGGTGTCCGCAAGGGACAAATGTAGGTTTGGATCGAATGTCCATAACTTCATCGTGTTGAAGCATGGACGACACACTAGCAAGCAAAACTCATGCATGGGCATGTAAGCAAGCGTGTAAAAATGCATATAAAGCCAATGGGTGGCACAAACAAGCATGGTAAGCATATCATCGCACGAAGTAGAAAAGGGGAAAGGTGTGCACGAAGCAACCGGCATCACAACGATGCATCCCGAATGGTTACATCCAACAAGGCCTCATGAGCGTCGAATGTAACCACACAACCACAAACCCGCTAAGGGCGTCAAACGTGGCAAAGCCTAGAACCAGAGAGGCTAACACAAGCATAAAGCAAAGAAGCAAGCAAGCATAGACATGCAAATAGAGTGATCTGAACCCTTTGATATAGGCCTTAGCGTATGGACGATGAGAAAGACCATAAGGCCAAGATTGGGTCTGAACCAATAGGCCAAAACACAAGAAAGAAAGATAAAGCAACAAAAGGGCAACAATAGCACATGGCATGACAAACATAGCCTAGGTCTAGGCACACAAACATAGCATGGAGCACACAAGCACATGGAAGATAGCATAAAGCATGTAGAGAACATAGATTCAAGCGCACAAGCATGTGAAAACATAGATCTAGACATATAGGCATGGAAATATGCGCGTAAACATGTAGAAGCTTAAAACATAGACATGGAAGAACATGGATCCAAGCATATAAGCATGTGAAGACAAGGATCTAACCATATAGCCCGAAAATAAGCACATAAAACACATAGATCCAAGCAAGGCATAGCCAACAACATCATACAAGCATATGAGTATGTAACCCTAATGTCAACCTAGAACAAAAAGAGGCACAAAACATAGGAAAACATGGCAGAAAACCCTAAGCATGTAGATCTAAACGTATGAACATGTAAGGATGTAGATCTAAGCATTAAACATGGCATAAGGCATAAAAGCAAAGAGATTTAAGCTAGAAACACAAATAAAGCAAGAAACATGCTAAAGAAAGCGATAAATCATGTTATTCCAGCAAAAATAGCAAGATAAATGCTAAAAAAAGATTTAGAAGGTTAGGGGTGCGGATGGCAGCTAAAAAGCTTCATTCACACCCCTAAACCCCAAATCCCAAGTGTAGAACTAAGGAAAAGAAGATTGGGTATAAGAACAATACCTTGTGTTTTTGGTGAAGAGAGAAGAATCAAAAAGCTTTGATGTGTTTTTTTGATGTGTTTTTTTTTTTTTTTTTTTTTTTTTTTTTTGTGGTGTTTGGAAGGGAGAAAACGTGTAGAAAAACCAGGCAGAGAGCAAAACTCAGAAAAAAAATATGATCCTCCTTGGTCTAAAGGGTGCTTGGGGCTTGACTTCCTGATCGGGTTGATCTTGACATGTCTGGAAAGGTCTTGACTTCCTGTTTCTGAAAGGTATGAATCTTGAAAATCCAACGGTCGGATCAAAAGTTATGGTTCTCAGAAGTTAGCGGTGAATCGATCGGTGTGTTATCCCGGTTTTCATGACATCTCGACCGTTCTAACTCCAATTTCGACCCATGAACAGTCATTGGAATTAGAATTTGATAGTCTTTGCAATGGCGTTGGTTTCAACCCGTTCTGACAACCGAATCAAAATTAGGGTTTTTGGGCCCACCTAAGGTCGACTTCGGGTCAAACTTGGTCAAAGTTATTAAAAATCTCTAAGAAGCTTGGGTTTGATGTAAAACAATGAAAAATATTGTTTTGTGAGGGTTTTGACCTTGTTTGACCTTCGGTCAAACTTAGGGTTGACTAGGGGCATTTTGGTCATTTTAGCTGAAAGAGGTACTTCAAGTGCTCCGATGCCCGAACGGGTTGCGCCGTATCATTTTGTATGTTCTCGCGGCCCCATGGAGAGAATGATATTTTGGGACTTTTCAAGGTTCGGCATGCAAATCAAGGGCGAATAAAATACGGTATCAACAGCTACCCCTTCTTTATCTGACATCTCGAGTGCAATGAGAGGTGTCGGATAAAGAACGTGATTTCGAATTTTGTTGCCTCCAAATTTGCGTGCGGAGACCATTCATGGATCGAGATCGGACTTTACCTGACTGGGCCGATCTATTGCAGTTACTTCTGAAATAATTCCTAGACACGACTCTAAACTCTGGGAGAGGAAAAATGGTTTTTTTTTTTTTTTTTTTTTTTTTTTGGGTTTGACTAAGTCAGCATTGACTTGGTCAACGCTGCCCAGCAGCCCTTATAGGACCGCTAGGCCTACCTGGCAGCCCTAGAAGGTGCGCCGGGCAGCCCAAGGCCTATAAGTGCCCCCATTTAGGCTCATTTGACCTCATTTCTCACTTTTCTTCGACTTCTTACTTTTGAACAATTCTCTGGAGCGACTGTGAACTTAGCGGGTTCGACTTTTCAGCATCAGTCTGCTGCTTCAGTCTTTTCTGCACTTGAGGTCAGTGTCTATTTTTCTTCTTCTCTTCTTTTTTCCGCAAAATGTTAGTAGCAATACTACTAGGGATGCATGCTAGTGCTTATTCTATTTTTGGAATTTTCATAAGCATATTACTTTTCTTTTGCCATGATTTATGCCATGCTATCTTAGGAAAATGCATATATTTTTTTGCTTTTTGTCTGTGTTATATGGGTGCGCAAATATGCGAGAATTTAAATGGTGGAAATAAAATGCAGGACATAGGTAAGGGGACTTACCTGGTAGTCGGGAATAGTGGAAATGGTGAGACGTACGACACGGCCACTAGTTAGCCTCGGAATAGGATCGGACAAAGAAAGAATGTGAGCATATAGCACAGCCGCTAATTAACCCACTGTAGATCAAGAACTTGAAAACTTTTCAGTGACTTGATGACTGTGTGATGGCGAGGCGTACGACACGGCCGCTAGTTAACCTCAAGATAGGATGTGAGCATACAGCACGGCCGCTACTTAACCCACTGTAGAGACATACGGCACGGCCACTAGATAGCCTCCAAATTAGATGCGAGCATACGACACAACCGCTAGTTAACTCGCTGTAGGATGTGAGCATACGGCACGGCTACTAGTTAACCCACTGTAGAGACGTACAGCACAACCACTAGATAGCCTCCAAATAAGATGCGAGCATACGACATAACCGCTAGTTAACCCACTGTAGGATGTAAGCATACAACACGACCGCTAGTTAACCCACTGTAAATCAGGAACTCAGAACTTCTTTAGAAACTTGATAGCTGTGATGGTGAGGCGTACGACACGGCTGCTAGTTAACCTCAAGATAGGATGTAAGCATACGGCACGGCCGCTAGATAGCCTCCAAATAAGATGCGAGCATACGGAACGGCCGCTAGTTAACTCACTGTAGAGATGTACGGCACGACCGCTAGATAGCCTCCAAATAAGATGCGAGCATACAGCACAACCGCTAGTTAACCCGCTGTAGGATGTGAGCATACGGCACGGCCGCTAGTTAACCCACTGTAGAGATGTACAGCACAGCCACTAGATAGCCTCCAAATAAGATACGAGCATACGGCATGGCCGCTAGTTAGCCCGCTGTAGGATGTGTAAGAATCTGCTTTCTTGTGAGAACATGTGTTTGACATAGACCTACATAACATGTTTAGGAAAAAGTATTAGTTCATCTGTATTGCCATTTGTTTCATGGGCTTACCATTTGTGTTTGAATTTCTGGTTGTTTTGTAGATCATGTATCGGAGGGCTGGTTCTAGGGGAGACCGAGGGAAGGCCCCCGTTTACGCAACGTCCCATGGGGACGACTCTTCTGATGATAAGACCGCTTCAGCTGGCGAGCAGGCAGCTCAAGTTTTGCAGAGTCACTTTAACTGCGGGGGGTGATGACCCTAGGCCCACCGGTGGTATACCCATAGAGACCTATTCTAGGAGGCGGCTATAAACACTCAATTTTGCACCCATGATTTAATCAAGGAAGATGACTGGAATGACCATCTATGTACCCCAAAAATAATGATTGCATTATATGCATTAATTCATTCATTTCATATCATAAAAATGATCTTGAGATTCAAATGGTCGCGACGGTATGTTTGGTTTCCAAATCGGACCGTCGAATCGAAAGATATCACATGATCAAGTTTGCACGGTCAGCATGCATTATGTCTAAATAGAGTCGACCACGCATGATTAATTTAAATTAATTCTGATTGGTTAAACAATTAAAATTAATTAAATAATTTTGTGATTGGTTGATAGTTAGTGTCAAAAATAGGATTGCTTGCATGGGAATAAAGGGGATAATTGGATAACAATAAAATTGTGGATAATCTACAATTTATCAAGATTTATTTTAGAGTATTTATCTACAAGATATTTGTTGCTGAAAAGACCTGAATTATCCAGAAAAGTGATAAAAATCTAAGAATACGAATTGAAAACCTAAAAAAAGAGTCCAAAATGCACCCAAACACGAAAGTGCGATTGGCATCCAAGAGTACCACTTTCAAAGTGCCGAATGGCACCCTTTGGGCTTTGGCCCAACACTCTTCGGGTGACAATAAGACACATCCTTTTCGACCTTTTCACAGAAAGATGCGTTCTGATTCGCATTCTACTCGTCGTTGCTTATTTTTTAAGCATTCCAGCCTCTATAAATAGAGATTAGATCTCAAATTCAGCACACTCTTTGATTCTCTCAAGAGAGACACTTTCTCACACCCCTAAATTTCTCATATTTCCGATCCCCATTCTAATATTCTCTCAAGCTAGGGTTTTTAGGTTTCAAAGATAATTGCATAAATTTCCTTGAACCCTAAAATAACCTCTCAAGAAGAAAAGTGCTCCATGCAAGAGGTTGTTTCTTATTAACCCTTTTTTTTCTTAAATCAAAAACGGATCTGCATCTTCCTTAGATACAGATCTGAACTTTCTTAAATCAAAAACTGATCTGCATCTTCATTAGATGTATATCTAATTTTTTAACATAGCAGATTTTGAAATAAAAAAGGATCATGAATGGTTGTGTTTGTTGTGTTTGTTTTATTTAGTACACATAGTATAAATTTATTTCATGAATGAAATCTTCTTCTCAAGAAATCTTTTTCATTTTTTTTACACATATAAAAACAGATCTGATTTTTTTTAAATACACAAATCTTTTTTTTTTTTAATTATTATTATCACAAAACAGATTTGATCTTTTACAAATCGAAAACCATTTTTTCTCAGTTCTCAAAAAACAGATCTGATATATTTTCAAATCAAAAGATTTTGTTTTCTTTAATAAACATAGATCTAAATTTTTTTACAAAGAAGAGGATGCATTCATAAATAAACTTGTGTGATTTAGTTTTATTCATATGTACAACATGTCATTCATAGCATGCATAAAAGGGGTACATTGGTCACAAGAGTCTAAAAGACCAAACTCTGTCTGGGCGAAATGGGTGCCTAACACCTTTCCATTCCATAACCTAGCCTCTGAATTTAGAGTCTTTGGATAGGTAGACCTAGGCTTAATCTTTGTTCTTTATTTATTTTGGGTAGATTGTAACTAGGACCCAAAGCCATGTAATTTTCAATTTATCAATGTATTTTTTACTCAAACAATGAAATGGAACAATTCAGTCTTGTATTTTGTATTTAGTTTTTCTTTTCTTTTTTGTATAAAAAATAAGTGGCAACTCCACACCACTTACCCAAAAAGAGCGGTGCCCTGAAAAGCACTCTAAAAATCTCTCTTCTTTGAGAGGCCCCCAGGTTTAGCGGTCTCTCACAACGGCGTTCAGTCTAGACAGCCAGCGTCTCCTCTGAGTCCCGTACTGTTTCTAGTGAAGCTTCCTCACGACGCAAGCCAGCTACAGGGAGAGGGGCCTCTAGAGGAGTGACACGAGCCGAGGATCTCCTCATTGACATAGAGGTTGACTTTTCTGGGGATGAGGTCTGTCCGGACTTGGGAGCTTAGAGGTTCCCACCACGTCAGGCTGGGGTCGATGCTTGCACTAGAGCTATAGATAGAGGCATCAAAGACACTCACCTTCAGCGCAGGCTGAAGGATCATCCTTCCGCTTAAGTGCGAAAGGGAGAGGTATGATGTATTTCTTCCTTTGTCATTCAGATTCATGTTATATGCATGTGCTAATGAATAGCTTCTGATTTTGAATGCAAGGGGCCGACAAGATCTGGGGTCGAGGTGCTTAGTCCACTTTTCTCCAGCTGGTGTTTGCTCCGGGGACCCACCAGTGATACACCATGTTTTTGAGAAAGCAAGGATTTGAGGATTTCCTACGGATCCCCCCGTACACCATGAGGCATTAGATCAGGGAGGCTTTGGTGTGACAATTTCATGCCGAGACGGGCACCTTTCACTTGAGCTATGGGGAGTACGCAATCCTCCCTCTTGATTGGACAGCCATCCTGGGTATCAGATTTAGTGGCTTCCCGATTCCAACTAATGAGATGAGCTTTGAGATGGCTAGCGAGCTCTTGGGCATCTCTCTTCCATTGACTGCGGACATGAGAGGATATTTTGGGCCCACTGCGTCGCCACAGATTCCCACTAAGTGGCTGCAGGGTAGCATTCCCTGGGGTGTGGCACCTATCGAAATTCATCCTCGGCAGTTCTTCCTGTGCTTTCTCGGTAGTTTCTTCTTTGGCAACAACCGATCGGTGTTGACCTACCAGCTGTTGTGGGCCAAGAGAGCAGTCTCCAACATTGGGAGATACGACTGGGGGTCCGTCACTTATGGCTTTTTCATCGCTTTCCTGAGGCGAGCTTCCCAGCAAGATTTCAGGAGTCTAGGGGGGTGTTGGTAAATTTTGACGTGGTGGGCATATGAGTACATCCTAGCCTTGCGACCACGATACTCGGTGATAATAGCTTAATTTTGCATATTTATATCATTATTAGAAAAGCATTATCATACTTATTTTGAGTTAATTCATGCATTTTATAGTTGATTTTGGAATAATGCTGAATAATCAATTTTGTGATTAATTGAATTTTAATGCATGAATTTCTCTTTTGTAGGATAACGAAATTAAATAAGTGGATTTGTGCAAAGAAGAAAGCTAATGGACTTTAATTTTACAAGGGCCATGATGAAGTCAAAGAAGGCCAACCCAATCAAATTCAAGTCCAATTGGAGTAAGGAATCAAAGGAAATTTGCACCTAATCCAAGTCCAATTCGGATTAGGATTCCAGCTTGCGCACCAGTTAGTATTTGGAGCATAACTTTCGGCTCAGATGTCTAATCGAGATGATTCAAGTTTTTATGGAAAGCTAACTTAAAGGGATACAACTTTTTAGTTTACCAAAAGTCCAAATTATGAAGTTAAATGGGCCAAAAACGTCGGTTAAATGAAGCCTAAAAACCTGGGATTTTCTCCAAACGGGAATTCAACTTGTAATAGGATTCCTTGACCTATTTAAAGGCTCTTAAGGGCAGAATTCAGAGGAGAGCTGATGTAGAACATAATTTAGGTTTTCTTAAAGTTTCTTTACAGTTTTTAGAGTTCTATTTGTGTTATGGCTTGCTAGAAGTCTTGTTAAGGCAAGGGGTGAAACCCAACTGTTTATTGGTATCTTCTTAACAATTATTTATTGGTTTTAATACTTATGTTTTTATGTTTTTTATTTTTTTTACTCATCTAGAAAGGTGTTTAGTTCTTTATAATCCTTTGATTTATCGTAAACTCCAGGCACGTTAAATGCATAGTATTCCCTACGAACTAATTCACTAGTTTTGCTTTGCCTAAAATCAATCAATTGCATGAAACTACCTTAGACAATTAATTCTTGAGTTTTTATTGTTAAATCATCCGACTAAGATCATCCTTCGTATGAATTTTAGTTGAGTTATAAAATAAATATTGTTAAGACTACCAATAGATGTGTTGTGTGTGGATCCCTAAACCTTAGTGCCTTAATATATTGTTATTTTCTCTCAATTTAAATTACCTTTACTAAACTATCAAAAATATCTTCAATTAAACTCTATTATTTTAGTTTTATTCTCTTGTGGTTTGCTAATCAATTCCTTTTTCCCTGTGGATTCGACCTCGGACTTTCCGAGTTATTACTTCACAACAATCCTGCACTTGGGAGCATTATTTAAGTCCCAACACTTGGGTTTGTCAGCGACAATGTATCCTCAAGCGTACGCTTGGGCTTTCTGTGCGATCACCAGGGTTGTTGTAATGCAGCCGGTCACTATCTCTATAGCCTTAGACTGCGTCACCTGGGATGAGATGGTAGTTCACCCTTATGATGGCTCGTTACTAGGGCGACCTGAGCTCACTATTGCTATGGGCCAGTCGAGGATACGACGTTGATTTTGAGCGCTGTCAAGCTGGGAGTTCTTTTTGGCAAAGAGGACCTTCCATCAGGTCATGCCAATTTATGGAGTACCTAGAGATCCACCTCCTCTTGGATTGTCATTCGAGTCTGTTGTTTTGGATGACCTGGCTTACGCGACAAGTTCTTTTGACGCCTATGTGGATACCAGTAGGGATTATGCCACTTGGTTCGCAGAGTCCTCCGCAAGGCCTATTATTGGAGATGTCCCTGTGAGCGATGGTAGGGTGTTAGGAGGCACTATTCGTGCTCAGGTGGCCTCTGGAGCAAAGTGGAGAGTGCCTGTAGGTTGATAGAGCTTGAGGCCACTGCTGCCACTAGGGAGGTACACATGCAGGAGGAGACTACTGGGGCATTAGCTCGGGAGAGGGAGCTCTGGCAGAGAGATAGGGAAGCCCGAGCTACCATGGCAGAGAGAGAGTGGAGCCAGCTTTAGAGTGAGCTAGCCATACTTTATGGCTATACCATGATTTTGGTAGGAAAGTTACGAGCAGCTCGTATTCCTGTTCTGCCTTCTCCTCAGATTCCAAGCCAAGGGCCCATCATTCCTCCGTACGAGCCTGGGTATATGCCAGCTCCTCCAAGCCCGCCGGGTGGTTGGGACTCTTTTGCTCAGGCTCTGGGGCCTTCCCCAAATCCAGGGTATGCTCCAGGCACTTTAGGCAGTGTGGGTCCTTCCACCGGCCTTTTTACAGGCGACGATGATGATGATGATAATGATACCGACCAGTATATCAAGGGTGATGATTCTCCGTAGGGTTAGCCATTTGTTGTAGCATGATGTAGCCCTTGCGTGGGCACGTACTTTTCCATGTATCCTGTAGACATTGCCCTATGATGGGCTAGTTATGTATGTATATTATTCATTGCCTCTTGATAGGCTTGGACATGTGTGCATTGTATTGCCCCACAGTGGGCCATGATGTATGACATTATCTCTTTGCTTCATGGTGTATGTATGGAACAATGCCTCTTGCTAGGACTTACATGTATAACTCTAGAAAATTGCCTTTAAGGGGGCTGCTGATGTGTGTGTAAAACAATGCCTCTAGGTAGGACTTACATGTATAAATCTGGAAATTTCCTTTGAGAGGGCAGCTGACATGTGAGAAACAATGCCTCTGGTTAGGACTTACATGCATGACTACAGGAAATCGCCTTTAAGAGGGTTGTAGACAGATGAAAAACAATGCCTCTAGATAGTACTTATATGTATAATTCTGGAATAATCGCCTTTGAGAAGGCTGTTGACGTGTGAGAAACAATGCCTCTGGTTAGGACTTACATGCATGACTATAGGAAATCGCCTTTGAGAGGGCTGTAGACATATGTGAGAAACAATTCCTTTTGGTTAGGACTTACATGTAGGACTCCGAAAAAAATTCCTTTGAGAGGGCCGCTGATGCATATGAAAAACAATGCCTTTAGATAGGACTTATACGTATAATTCTGGAATAATCGCCTTTGAAAGGGCTGCCAATGTGTAGGAAAAACAATGCCTCTAGGTAGGACTTACATGTATGACTCTAGATAAGTCGCCTTTGAGAGGGCTACTGATGTATGTGAAGAACAATGCCTCTAGGTAGGACTTACATGTATAAATCTATAAATAGCCTTTGACAAGGCAGCTGATATGCATGCACGCACTATCGCATTTTCATTGTGGATGGTGGTTTTGAACCAGCTTGTGTCACACTTTCTTGTTTTGCACTGCAGTTTCACAGGTTCGTTAGTGGCTTTTGAACAATGATTGTCCCGCTGGGGAGAGAGAGAATGGAAAGATCGCGTGAAATAAACTGCCCCAGTTTAGGGTTTCGTACAATTCTCGACATGAGGGACACATCCTCGGCGGGATGGATCCATTCTTGTATATTGGACAAGGGGGAGGGGACCATGCACAATAAACTGCCCTAGTTTAGGGTTTTTCGGGGTTCCATGCTTGCAGACTGGCTGAAAATGGCCTCGACTTCATAGACCATACCAAATGCTGGTAACGAATGCGGACATTCTGAACGAGATCTCCTTAGACATGCCATGAGGCGGTATGCACTGGTTGCTCCTATTCTTGCCCGGGCAAGCTAACAAATCAAATATGGGTTCCTCGAGGTGACCTTATGAGAAAAGACTACCTCCACCCTCAAAATAAGCTGAAAAATCTGCCACGTGGCTGAGAACGGGTTCCTGTGTTTTTCCGTTGTAAATTCTGATTACCGGGGCTAAACCGACCCCTAAACCGAGTGAACCGGGTTTTGGAAAATGAGATTCAAGACATCTGAAGGTGCTGAATGAGACGCACAAAGATAAACTACCCCAGTGTAGGATTTGTGTGATCTCGGATGCACGAGAGAGAGTTTCCGACAATTCGGTTCACCATCAGGTCGACTGCGCACTACGGCGAGTGCTAAAACAAGAGAATCTTTGCTCCAAGGTGATCAAAAACATGCCAAATAGGAGGAGAGTGTTTAGAACATATATAGGTTTGTGCCTTGGGGGCTGAAAAGCCCTGGCACGTGTCCTGAGGTCCGGCGGCCCTTGAAGGGCCGCCACCTCTAGAAGCGTGTATAAAAGCTGGGTTTTAGCCTAGCCCCAACTCATTCTTGATATGCGATTTTTGGGGTCTTCTCCTACCCTTTTTCTTCACCCAAAACGTGTAGAAAACACTGTTTTTAATCATTTTTTACATAAATTCTCATCAGATCGTCAGATTTATCAAGATCTGTTCATGGATGCTCTTGGTGCTCACTCCTACGACACTTTAGTCGAGCTTGAGAAGGAGTCTTACTATGAGAAGAAGCTTAGAAGGTGGTGGAGCTCTTTTTCTTGTGGTGACCAGGCACTCATCCGGCAACTTCTTAGAGATGCTACTGCTCTTCTTTACACCACACTAGATTGGCATTTGTTGGAGGTCATCACCTCTTGTTGGGACCCTGCTTTGAGATGTGTCACCATTGGAAATGTTGACTTGGTGCCTACTTTGGAGAAGTATGATCGTTTTCTTTCGCTCTCTACTCCTTTGAGCACTGTTTTCATTCCACCAGTGCGGACACGCTACCACAAAAGGCTCACTAATCTGATGGGCTTCAAGAGGCCCGTTATGGAGGAGTTGACTTGGTATGGCAGCGGGATAGGAGGGAGAATGTCCTTTGATTTCCTGCATGATCAGTTCCACTCATCAGAGTGCCTTGTTGGCTACCGAGATGACTTTGTGGACTTAGAGGAGCGGTGGACATCCTACCAGCGTCAGGCCTACCTGGTGGCCTTCTTTGGTGCGGTGCTATTCCCTTCATCATCAGGAGCTGTCAGTTTTGCCGCACTCCCTCTGGTGAATGCCCTACCTCATGGTACCTCTTTCATTCCTGCTCTACTTTCCGAGTCCATTAGGTCCTTGTCCTTATGTTAAGAGACTGGTAGGGGTAGGTTAGGCTGCTGCACTCATATGTTACAGCTGTGGTTCTGCAGCCACTTGAGTGTCATTGCTAAGGATCAGCCTATAGGTTTTGTGAGTAGGAATAGAGTTTAGGCTACTATAGCTCTCAATCTTCCTTTTTCTGGGGATACTGAGGGTTGGCTGAGATACTTGTGCAGCCTGAGTCCCACTGACTGGACCTAGAGAGTCAAGTGGGGTATTACTAGATGACAGGGGCAGACCCATTGTGTCGATTTACTTGGCATTCCCTTGGTGGGCATTTGGGGGTGCACGAGGTACTTTCCAGGCATGGCCGTACGGCAGTTTGGGGGTATCCAGCATATCCCCTGACTTAGTGATCTTTTTGTTGTCACTTGCGAGTACGGGCTCGTGGATATCGATGTAGCAGTGATAGGGCGTGCCTCTGAGTTTTGGGAGGTACGCAAGTCGAGCATTGACTTTCCCCTTTGTTCTAGGGATGACTAGGAGTGGTTTTCTGCTGAGTTTAGAGTGTGGCGAGACACCAGAGATCCCAACTTTGTGTTTGACTTATCATCACCAGTCTCAACTGAGTTGCCACTCGGTTGATGTTTTGAGAGACTATACTCTAGAGTTTAAGATCAGGGTTGAGAGGGCCCTTATAGATCTAAGGGAGTGTCTGAGGGAAGCCGTCAGGGATAAAGACTACTGCCGGGAGCTAACTAATACCCTTATGGAGGATATTGAGGAGATAAGCAATGTACGTGA
Organism: Notholithocarpus densiflorus; assembly: GCA_030021035.2. Classification (NCBI taxonomy): domain Eukaryota; kingdom Viridiplantae; phylum Streptophyta; class Magnoliopsida; order Fagales; family Fagaceae; genus Notholithocarpus; species Notholithocarpus densiflorus. The sequence goes on from JARYZH020000041.1 coordinate 1,253,522, forward strand.
GAGTGAGCTTGCTACTCTGAGGGCAAAGCTTGGTCGAAGGGGGTCAGCCCCTCCAAGCACAAAGGTGGAGTGTGTTCAGTTGCGATCCCAGGTTACGGGTTTGGAGGGTGAGCTTGCGGCTCTTACCCAAAACTTTGCCGCTTTGGATCATACTTGGGATGAGGAGAGGCCCGCACTGGAGGCAGGCAGGGCCGACGCTAGCAGCAAGGCCGATGGCTTAGCACTGGAGTTAGTACAGGCAAGAGCCTACATCCACTCCACTTTGAGCAAAGAGCATGGGCAAGAAAGTGATGAGCCTAGTGAGCCGCAGCTGGCTTTCCGTCACCTTCAAACTGATTTAGTCGAGAAAGAGGAGGCTTTAAGAGTTGCTACTGTAGAGGTGCGCACCTTGCAGGCTTTGCTAGAGACCGAGAGACAGGGCTCTACTTCTGATTCTGCGATGGAGAAGGAGCTGGTTCGTCTTCGGCGTTCACATGACAGACTCCGAGAGATTGCTAGAGACCTGGGCTTTGATGCAGCCTAGCTACTTCGCACTCATGCTCATGATGACCCGATCCTTCGCACTGGTTTTGGGAGATTGTGCCAGGCCGTGTCTGATCGTTTGGGCTGTGTTTGACTTACTAGTATTCTTTTCTGTTTATTTTGTTTCTGCACTTGAGCTATGTAGTTAGTATCCCACCATGTATGGAAAGGTCCTTCGTAAATTGGTAGGCAATTGCATAAGGCCTTCCTCTTTTTGTTTGAGTTCTTAAAGCATAGTCTAGTCTGTTAGGCATGCTTAGAAACTGAGAGATGGTGGAGAGAGATGTTTACGATGATATTCAAAATATATTTATGAGATGAGATTTCATGTTTTGGTATCAGAATGTATGAAAGAAAGTGAATGGCACAAAACAGGCATGTTAATGAATATGCAGGCAAATGCTTTGAAAATGTAAGATTATAAAAATAAGTGTTAAATGTAAAATCCATGCATATCAATATCTTGTTTTTCCAAGGATACATCCTGTTCTGGACGGATCTTTTCCTTTTTCCCATTAAGGTTCATTTCCCATTGGCATGAGCTAGAACATCTTGAACAGACCACCGGGTCATGGTAGTATTGTAGACAGAAAGTGATCTCAGAGGTGTCTTCATATCTTGTCTTGGTTGCAGGATCCATCTGATTTTCTAAGCTTGATCATATATCCGAGGGGATTCAAATGACTGATTTTTCTTTGAAGATGTGAATGAACCAAGATGGCTGCCTACATACCTCCACTAGGAAGGATCAGGTCATCCCATAGTTCAACTGACTTTTGATGGCCTTAATTTTGGCCTAGACCGCCCTTTTGGGTTTTCAATCTAACAAACTCTCTCACACTCCTTCTTTTGCTCTCCTTTTGCGTAGACCGCCCTTTTGGGTTTTCGGTCAACCTTTTGTATTTTCTCACGCTCTCTTTCTTTTGGCTCTCCTTTTAAGTAGACTGCCCTTTCGGGTTTTTGATATACCGTTTTACATTTTTTTTTTTTTTTTGTTCTTTTTTTTTTTACATAAACATGTAGAAATGAGGTGCACTGAGAGGCTCCTTCATGCAAAGTACCATATGATAGCATCAGAATTGGTGGGCATATTGAAGTCATACCCATCCATGTCGGTTAAGATCAAGGCTCCTCCGAAAAAGGCCTTCTTTACCATATATGGGCCCTCGTAAGTTGGGGCAAACTTTCCTCTGTGATCAGGCATGACCTAGTTGCGCTTCTTCAAGACTAGATCGCCTTCTTCGAAGACCCTGGGTCTAACTTTCTTGTTGAATGCTCGATCGACGCGGCTTTGGTACAACTATCCATGGCACATTGCGGTCATGCGCTTTTCATCTATCATGTTCAGTTGTTCATATCGGGAACGAGCCCATACGGCTTCTGATAGCTCTATCTGAGATAAAATTCTAAGAGACGGGATCTCTACCTCTGCGGGGAGGACGGCCTCCATGCCATATACTAATGAAGACGGGGTCGCACCCGTGGAAGTACGAACAGAAGTGCGATATGCACATGAAGCAAACGGCAAGTACTCGTGCCAATCCTTGTATGTGTCTGTCATCTTCACCAAGATTTTCTTTAAGTTCTTGTTAGCGACTTCCACTACACCATTCATCTAAGGGTGATAGGGAATCGAGTTTCTTTGCTCAATCTTGAACTGTTTGCAGAGTTGCTAGATCATTTTATCATTTAGTTTCGTTCCATTATCTGTAATGAGCTCTCCTGGCATGCCGTAGCGGCAAATAATGTTATGTTTCAGGAACCGGGCTACCACTACTTGAGTGACACTTTTGTACGAAGCGGCTTCCACCCACTTTGTGAAATAATCGATGGCCACTAAGATGTACTCGTGACCGTTTGAAGCTTTCGGAATCACGGGTCCGATGACATCCATACCCCAGGCTGAGAAAGGCCATGGTGCCACTAAAGAGTGCAAGGGCTGAAGAGGAGCGTTCTTCCTGTCTTGATAGGCTTGGCAATGGTGGCATGTCCTCATGTGTTTAATGCAATCACTCTCCATGGTGAGCCAGTAGTAACCGGCTCTCATAATCTTGCGGACCAACAAAGGTCTGCTGGCATGAGCCCCAAGTAAGCCTTTATGCATTTCTTCCATTAGGTGATTAGCCTCAAAGGCATTTACGCATCGGAGCAAGGTAGAATTGTGGTTCCTTCTGTACAGTACTTCTCCACTCAGGAAAAAATGGTAGGCCATGCACCAGATAAACTTTTTTTCACTGTCCGTTGCATCAGACGGGTATTCATTGTTCTAGATATAAGCCTTGATATCATGGTACCATGGCTTTCCGTCGGCTTCGACTTCGACACTCATGCATTCTTTGATGTTCATGAGATAGGCTAGAACGCCACGGAATTCTATGCGCAATTGCCGCATATCATTTCCTTCTGATAACTTGACCATGCTAGCCAGGGTAGCCAAGGCGTCTACAAACTAATTGTGTGCTCGGGGCAAATAGGCAAACGTGATGTTTCGAAATTTTGGAATCAAGCAATTGATGCATTTCTGATACGGAATCAACTTGGTGTCTCAGGCTTGCCACTTTCCTTCGATTTGGGAGATGATTAACAGGGAATCTCCAAAGACGCTCAAGTCATAGGCGCCAAACTCTAAGGCCACTCGTAGGCTGACAATGCATGCTTCTTATTCTATGACGTTGTTGGTGCAATCAAAATTTAGCTTGATTGAAATAGGGATTTGCTAGCCCTTGGGGGAAACTAAGACTGCTCCCACTCCATTTCCAGTTGAATTGGCGGCTCTATCGAAATAAAGCTTCCAACGCCACGGTTCCACACTGTCTGGTTCTGGCTCTAGTGCCATGACATCCTCATCAGGGAAGAGGGATTGTAAAAGTTCTGGATCATTCAGCGGCTGGTCCGCTAGGTAAACGGCTATCGCCTGGCCCTTGATGGCCTTTCTTGTCACAAACAGAATGTCGAACTTTGAGAGCAACATTTGCCAACTGGAGATCTTCCCTGTAAGAGCTGGCTTTTCAAAGATGTACGTAATGGGATCCATACAGGAAATGAGCCGAGTGGTGTAGTAGAGAATATACTACCGCAACTTGCGCAATGCCCACGCTAGGGCACAACACGTCTTTTCAATGGTGATGTAGTTGATCTCACAACTGGTGAACTTCTTGCTTAAGTAGTAATCGCCCTTTCTTTCTGATTGGGCTCAGTTAGCTGGCCTAACATGCAACCCATGGAGGTTTCTTGTACCGCTAGGTAAAGGATCAACAGATATCCCAGCGTCGGGGGAACCAGAACAGGAGGGTTCAACAAATACTGCTTGATCTTGTCAAAGGCCGCTTGGCACTCATCTGTCCATTCTATCTTGGTGTCTTTCTTCAAGAGCTTAAACAACAGATCACATGTAGCGGTTAACTATGCTATGAAGCGAGCTATGTAATTGACTTTGCCTAAGAAGCTGTGAATCTGTTTCTTAGTTTGTGGTGTCGGCATGTCCCAGATAGCTTGGACTTTTGCTGGGTCCACTTCGATTCCTCTCTGGCTAACTATAAAGCCAAGCAATTTCCTTGAACTAGCTCTGAAGATGCACTTGTTAGGGTTTAGTCTCAATCTGTACTTGATAAGGCGCTTGAACAGCTTTCTCAAATCTACCAAATGATCCCTAGCAGTGTGGGATTTGGCAATCATGTCGTCTATGTAGACTTTAATCTCTTTATGCATCATATGCATAGGTTCCCCAATAAGTGGTGAATGTTGTCTTGGCTTTGTCTTCCTCGGCCATCTTGATCTAATTATAACCCTAAAATCCATCCATGAAGGAGAAGAACATGTTGGTAGCGGTATTATCGATCAGGGTATCGATATGTGGCAATGGGAAATTGTCCTTGGGGCTAGCCCGGTTCAAATCTCTGTAATCAATGCACATGCATACTTTCCCGTCTTTCTTAGGCACGGGAACAATGTTGGCGACCTAATCTGAGTAGGCTATCACGGTAAGGAAACCGGCTTTCAACTTCTTTTCTACTTTCTCCTTGATCTTCAAAATGATCTCAGATTTCATCCTTCGAAGGGTTTGCCGCACTGGAGGGCATTCTGGCTTAACTGGAATTCTATGCACGACAATCTCAGTATCCAACCCTGGCACATCTTGGTAGGACCAAGCAAATATCTCTTTGAACACTTTGAGTAGCACTATAAGCTCATGTTTCAAGTCTTTAGGAAAGTTTACCCCAATCTTGACGGGTTCTCACCTTCGTCGGCAAGGTTAACCACTTCTACCTCTTCTATGTTGGGCTTGGACCCTTCACTCTCTCTGTTTAGAGCTTCCAATATATCACGAGACAAACTCAAAATTTCCTCTAATCCTTCAATATCATGTTCCAACTCTATCGTCTCATTCATGCCATCAATATCCTCATTATGGCAACAGGACGATGTACCCGCTTGGGAATTAGAATAGATCCTATAGAGGCAATTTGCACACACATATTCATAGGAAAGCAAATAAAGAGATAAATGCAAGGACTTCCTCAATAATACGCTGGATAATTTCATTAATGGATTATAGATAGGGGGATAACAAAGTTCATGCCTAATAATGATAAAAGGGAAACACGCATTTTTTTGGAAAAATAAACTGGGGCAATGCAAACAAGAAAATGCAGGAAATAGGAAATAAACATGCAAAACAAACTAGATATTCTATTCCAACTCTTTGAGCAATTAGAGAACCCAACCACACAATAATGTATACTCTTTACTTAGCCGGTGCAACCACAAAGTATGGCTTGACGGTCCAATGGCCTACTGTCTCGCTTTGCACACAAGGCCTAATAGTAGAAGTCCGATCATCCCCTGGGGATATGATGGCATTCACTGAGAATTCCTCTAGACAAAGACGGATGAGACAAGCCAAATCTGATTCCTCCTCGTATGATTCCTGCGCTACTTCTGATCTGATGACCTCGGCCGGAGCCGAAAAAGTGACCCTGATGTGGGGAATAGACATCCATTAGCTAATGCACTTCCGTTTCTTTCCTCTGGAAGCTTGGAAAATCTCTTCATCGGAGGAGTTGTAGCCTAGACCGAATCCTCCTTTGTTGTCTGGGAGTTCAATCAAAGAAGCCTTCCCATGTCGTACATCACCGAGGCTTTAGCCTAACTAATAGCCAAATTTGAGCATCTCCTTGGCATCCATTAAAGTAGCGGAAGGCCATGCTGACTCGAGTTCTGAAGCTCTAGAAATCATGGAGACTAGCTCGAAACTGTGAAAAGTTTCCTCCGGAAAGGCATTAGCACCAATATAGGGGACAGAAGTCTCTTTGAAGAAAGTCGGGGGTTATTCAGCCATAATGGTGATCAATGAACCCTCAGATGCGAACTTGAGCCACTGTACCTGCCGCATATAGCCAAGGCCTCCCTAAGAGCATATTATACGGGGAATCCACATTGATGACTAGGAAGTTAACCATGAAAAACATGGGGCCAATTCCAATTGCTAATTCGATCTCACCTTGCACCTCCTAGAGAGTGCCATCAAAGCCTCTAATGATCATGGTGGTAGGGCGAATAAGAGAGGTATCCACATTCAAACGCTCTAAAGTGGACATCGGGTAAACATTCAAGGCTGACCTGTTGTCAATCAGTACTCTAGCGACGATCATATCTTCGCACTTTACTATAATATGCATGGGCAAAGTGTGCTCCCTACCTTCTGGTGGTAGCTCATCATCTATAAAGGAAATCTGGTTGGTGGCCAACACCGTTAAGACCATACCTTCAAAGGTGGATTCTGTGGCACTTGTGGGAACACATGTCTCTTTCAAGACTTTCAAGAGAGCCTTGCGATGGACATCAGAGGATAGCAATAGTGCCAAGATGGAGATCTGAGCTGGCGACTTGTTTATCTGCTGAATCACACTGTACTCTGAGTTTCTAATAATTTTCAAAAATTCTTCGGCTTCTTTGATTGTGACCCTGTTCCTGACTGGTTCGGCGGTACCCTTGCCAATCTCTTTCCTTCTCTTTTCTAGCTCCTTGGGAGTATAGCAGCGGCCACTCCTAGTAAGCCCAAATAGACCTGAAGAGATATTAAAGCAGACCTCCTCTTTTCCGGTTTGAGTGGAGATCAATGACCATCGAATTTCTAGGGGACACGATGGCTATCCTCATAAGGAAATGGCTTCTGCATGCGAATGATAACACCCTCCTGAGTTTGCAAATTGGGCGTTATAGAGAACGTTTTCGGATTATTGACCATCGGATTTGGCAGAATGGCTTCAAGGGCTTTCGAGCCAGATACCCCAGAGATTCCTGAAGCAGGCTTTGGTAGAATAAGAGGATCGAACCCTCGAATAGCGGGAACAGTGGTAGTTCCCTCCTGAACTGATGATGAGGCTGGCCCTGCGACTGCAAGCAATGTAAGAACTAGAGGAGTAAATCCTTCGATGGCTGGCGGGGCTTGCCCTTTTCCTAGGTTTGATGACTCCGGATCCGCAGGTGACTCTATGATCTCCTCAATGACTATTGAAGATGGAGGTGCTGAAGTAGCCTTACCAAGGCGTTTTAGTAAATATTCGTCCCAATCCTTCCTTGGCCAACTGATAGAGCATTACAGCTAGTTTCTGACTAGGTAGCTAGATGACATAGGCTGGCTGCCATGCAATCACCTCTTCGCATAATTTCCCTTTAGTTTGTGGCTTAAGATGGGACCAAAGAGAACAAATAAGACTTTAGCTCCAATGGGCCTTGGGCTTTTCTGTCCACTCTTGACAAGTCCAAAGTTACCATTAATTATATTTAATACCACTATATAAATATAATTGCACTCTAGGCCTTATTAATAAATTATATCCCAAGACTCTAATGATATCATTTAACCCCTCCATGAAATATCCATAGCGAACAAAGTCATAATAAACTGTCACTTTGTAAACAACTATTTTATCCTTGAGTACCCGGTTTAATCTTTTAGTTATTCAAATTTATTGAAATCCAATTTCAATAAATATAAGCTTTAGTAACTCCTTACTAAAGTGGGCGCCCTAAATAACCAGTTCCATTAAACTTATCTCGAGGGGATATTTCGTGTCACTATAAAAAGAGATTATGGATTTCATCTTGAGAATATGTGTTCCCTCAACACTACGTGTGGTTACCCAAAATACTGAGGTTTTGACCGTGAATAATAGATCTCACTCCTGATATATCAAAGTAACCTACATTTCATAATCGGGTTCACTATTCTCTCAGGATTGAGAGTCTATGAAATTAGAAGTCGTGAGATTAATTATTCAGGTGACAGTTGTTGATTGAATAATTAATCTCACAGCGGTCCAGTTCAATATGTCTTAACTCTTAAGACACATCAACACATCAACTAGAAGTCTCCACTTCCATGATCAAGACAAACCATCTTAGTTAATGTGTTATAGTCTTCGCAGATGAAACGCCCAATTTCATCACCAACTACGAACTATATTTTGAGTTTACAGGGAACTTGTGATTTATATCTTCTGTGACTAAATCACATAAATCACATACAATGCATCTCAAGGACTATGATAATGTTCCATTAGTTCACTTATAAATTGTCTCATATAATTAAACAATTTAATTATTTATGACATGCCAAAAAATTGGATTTTAGGTTATAAACCCCAACACATATCATCCATAGCATGCATAAAAAGGGTACATAAGTCACAAGAGTCTAGAAGACTAGACTCTGTTTGGGCGGAATGGGTGCCTAACACCTTCCCATTTCGTAACCTAACCTCCAAATTTAGGTCTTTTGATAATTAGATCAAAGCCTTGTCTTTTCTTTTATTTTGGGTAGAATGTAACTAGGACAAAAAGCAATGTATTTTTGGTAGATTGTAACTAGGACCCAAGGCCATGTAATTTTCAAGTTTTCAATTATGTAATTTTTATTCAATCAATGAAAGGATGCTATTCAGTCATGTTGTATTTAGTTTTTCTTATTTTTTGAATAAAAAATAAGTGGCGACTCCACACTACTTACCCAAAAAGGGAGGTGCCCTAAAAAGCACTCCAAAAAATCTCTTTTTTTTTTAGAGGCAATTTCCCGGTCTCTCACACTTGACTTCCTATTTTTGAAAAGGTATGGATCTTGAAAATCCAACAGTCGGATCAAAAGTTATGGTTCTCGGAAGTTAGCAGTGCATCGATCAATGCGTTATCTCGATTTTCGTGACATCTTGACCATTCTAACTCCGATTTTGACCCATGAATAGTCGGATCAAAATTAGAGTTTTGGGCCCACCCAATGTCGACTTCGGGTCAAACTTGGTCAAAGTTATTAAAAATCTCCGAGAAGCTCGGGTTTGATGTAAAACTATGAAAAATGTTGTTTTGTGAGGGTTTTGACCTCGTTTGACCTTCAGTCCAACCTAGGGTTGACTAAAGGCATTTTGGTCATTTTAGCTGAAAGAGGCACTTCAGGTGCTCTGATGCCCGAACGGGTTGCGCCGCGTCATTCTGTATGTTCTCGCAGCCCTACTGAGAGAAAATAATATTTTGAGATTTTTCGGGGTCAGCACGCAAATTGAGGGTAGACAAAATACGATATTAACATGCTAGAGCAACAGTGGAGTGGTGTTGGTGTGAATTATGTATTGGTACACTCAAATTTATTTATTTTTTGGATTCCTCCACGGTCAGATTTCTAAATTTAAATCTTTTATTTCTTGTTGCATTAATCGTCCAACCAGCTTAGGTCGTCCAGAAATGCCTTTGGATGACCCAAGCAGGTTGGACGATCAAAGCGGGTATCGTTGGATGATCAAAGTGCCGTAATTACACATTTAATGCATAAGCCGTTACCAATGGACGCACGAGTATACATAACCATTGGCAAGATAATCAATCACATCATAAAGTCATTAGAGGCATTACAAAAGCTATTAAGACTACTATTGAAGGCCTCCAACGGTTAAAGAAGTCAGAGATTTATATAAACCACCTCAAAACCTAAGCAAAGGGAGATTGATACAAACAGGTACACACATACGCGTTGACCTACACTCTTAGTTATTATTGTCTTTCTCAATCAACATCTGACTTTATCATCAGGGGCTCCTGGGCCATCACCACACCGGTGGCCAGAAGAAGAGAAACATTATTGTTATTGTAGGCACCGCATTTTGTACCCCTTACGGCTCGGGCCCCCATTCTCCAATAATGCCCAAATTCCAAGGCCCAAGGTTGGTTTAGGGCCCAATCAGATGTTAAATTGACTTGAGAGGTATTAAAAAAGAAAAATATAACTTTTAATGAGCAAAAATATATTCTTAGAAAATAAAGGCCAAAGAAAACCCACGATTGGCATACGTAGGCACAAACCTATGTACGCAGGCATAAGTCTGCGTACACAGCTAGGCTTTCAAAGACATAAAAAAAAGCAAGTTTTCTGCATTAAAGACTGAGTTTTGGAATGAATCCCACATCGTTTGGGAGCCGTTCCAAACCCCTATTTTTCAACTATATAAAGCCTTATATGGTATATTTTCAAGACACAGAAAATCCTAAGGAAAAACCTAAGATTCACTAGAAATAGTGAATCAAAGAGGGAGTTTTTCACAAAACATCCTCAAGTCAATTTTATTTGATTTGGGCCTTTTCTGGCCTTGATCCTTTGAGTTTAAGATTACTGATCACGTTTCTATTGATTTGTGAATAGATTGACTGAGGGGAACAGTCAAAATCAAGCTTGAAAGCTTCCTTTTTTGAGGATTCTTTTAATCTTTTTTTTTTCATTTCTACCTCTAATCTTTTCTTTAATCTGTTTCTTTTTATTAGTTTATGTTTATATATGTTTGTTTAGGTTAGTTTTATACTTTCTTTATGTTTTTTAGCATGTTAAGATGTTAGATTTATAGTTTTGTGCTTTGCTCTGTTTTGTTGTGTTGTTAAAGTTTCTGTACTGGTTTCCACGTATGCATAATCCTTTTAGCACACGCAGACTTGATTATGCGTACGCAAGCTTGTTCATGCGTACGCATGATCCTACCCAGAAACCTTAGCTCTTTTGTTTTGTTCTTTATCTCATATAATGTGCTTTTGTTTTAGATTCTTTTTCACATGTTTATGGTCTTAAGTCTCTGTTTCACATGTTTGTTGTTTGTTTACCTTTCACATGTTGGTTGTTTGTTTACATGTTTAAATTAGGGTTTTCTCTTCCTTTCTTGTCTTAATGCCATGTACATTCATTCACATGCCCATTCATTGATGCCATAGGTGCTGTGATGCAATGAGGTAAGAAAAGGTAAGTCATGCATTCATATGTGCACACATGTTTGTTTGATTACATGTTTTGATGATGAGCATGAATGTGTTTGGTGATCTTCATGTTCCCAATGTGATCCTTTAATGTTTACATGTTGCTGCCTTGGATGAGATATGTGATATGATGCTAGATGAATGTTAGGTGGATGTTGTATGCTTCTAACATGTTAGATTAGGGTTTTCTCTTTCTTTCTTTCTTGTTTAAGTACCATGAGCACGCATTCACATGTTCATGCATTGATGCAGTAAGGTAAGTGAAAGTAAGTCATGCATTCATATGTACATGCACATTGTTTGATAACATGGTTTGATGATGAGTATGAATATGTTTGGTTGGATAATATGTTCTTGATGTTCTTGATGCTCCAATACAATCTTTTAATGTTGTCGTGTTTATGTTGCTGCCTTAATATGATATATGAATGCTTACAAGCCTTGGATGTGATATGATGAATGCTAGGTTGATGAGATGCCATGATAGATGTATGCTAGGGTTTGTGATGAGATGATTGCCATGATAGATGTATGTTAGGTTTGCTTGATGAGCATGATTAGATGTATGGTTAGGGTTTGAGATGAATGATGCCATGTTGTATGCTTAAATATATGCTAGTGTGTGTGTGTGTGTGTGTGTGTGTGTGTGTGTGTGAGTTAGAATACAAGTATTGAACATACTTTTCATAAGGTTAAGATATAAGACACAATGAGAGGAGGCCAACCTTAGGGTTGGGCGGCTTTGGGTGCTTAACACCTTCCCAAAACCATACCTAAACTCCGAACCCATACTCTGATAGTAAGATCAATGGTCCTTCCTCGAAAGGGCACTATATTCATGGTTCCTAAACCATATAACTAGGTGGCCACTCTGACACTTTCCGTTGTGTCCACAGTGGCGACTCTGTTGGGGATAATGAGTTTAATTCCTATGTGTCATATATCTTAACCTTAATAAAAGCTATTTCAATACTTGTTCGCACACACATCACTTGGTTCTTTTGTCCCTTAACCTCGGTTGGTGATGAGTGGGAAGATGGAAGGCTCCATTCGGGCCCAAATCTTCCGGAGTTCATCTCACCAACTCACAATCAGTGCCATTGCCTGTGATGGGTTTTGAGTACATTAAAGGTTTGCTATCAATCCACTATAAGGTCCACTTAGGCCTTCGGGTGGAATCATAGCCCACCAAGTTATGAGTGACATACTTATCTATCCCTTTAGCCTTAAGGAGCCTACCCACACTAGAGAGATCCTAGATCCTATAAAAAAGGATACCCTTTATATATCTCTTCTTTGTTCAACCATACATCATGTGTTCACCTAATTCTAAAGGACAAATGAAAGATGTAAAAAATGAAGGGAAGACCCTAAAGTTATGGTATACCCTAAGATGTTTTGGGGTAAAAGAAAAGAAGTTCTCACATATAAGAGGCTTATCCCTAAGTCCAAAGGTATATCTTAACTTGAAAGGTTCATAAGGCCATAGCCTAACTGCTATCAAAAGCCCAAGTTGAAAAAGTCCGTTTGAAAAAGAGGACTTCGGGTCTAAGGTAACAAGTATGCTATGGACTTAGTATCCAACATCCTACAAAGTTAATATGAACTTTCCTAATCTTTGGCCTCCTTGTTGTATGCCATGGCCCAAAATGATGAGAGATTCATAGGCTTTAAGAGGAGGGCCAAAATATGTTCTAGCTAAAAGGCTACTTCAAAAAAAAAAAAAAAATTGTAAAGAAGAAAAGTTTTCAAAAAAAATCTTTTGTAAATATTTTCAAAAAAAAAAACTTTTGCAAAGAAAAAGAATTCAAGAAGAAAATTTTTCGAAAAAAAAATCTTTTGTAAATACTTTTTTTTTAAAATCTTTTACAAAGAAAAAGAATTTAAGAAGAAAAGTTTTCAAAAAAGAATAACCTTTTGTAAATATTTTTTAGAAGTTGAATTTCCAAAAAAAAAAATCTTTTTCATAGAAAAGAATCCAATAAAAGAAATATTTTGCAAAGAAGAAAAGTTTTTAAAAAAAATAATCTTTTGTAAATAATTTTTTAGAAATTTAATTTTCAAAAAAAAAAAAAAAGAACCCTTTGCAAAGAAAAAGAATCCAAGAAAAGAAATATGTTGCAAAGAAGAAAAGTTTTCAAAAAAAAATAATAATCCTTTGCAAATACTTTTTTTTTAGAAGTGAAAATTTCGAAAAAAAATCTTTTGTGAAGAAAAAGAATACAAGAAAAGAAATGTTTTGCAAAGAAATGCTTTTTCATGGAAAAGAATTTTTTTTTTAAATCTTTTGTAAATTTTTTTTAAGATGAATTTTCAAAGAAGAAAAGTTTTCAAAAAATATAATCTTTTGTAAATTATTTTTTTTAAGAAGCGAAATTTTCAAAAAAAAAAAAAATCTTTTGCGAAGAAAAAGAATTCAAGAAAGAAATTATTTGCAAAGAAAAAGATTATTAAGGAAAAGATTTTTTGAAAAAAAAAATTTTGTAAATATTTTTTTCTCAAGAGTTGAATTTTCAAAAAAAAAAAAAATAAGGAAGAGTTTTCAAAATATTTTTTAAAAATAATAATAATAATTTTTGAAAGGAAAAATTCAAAAAGAAGATGAAAGATAATCCACAAAACCATGATATACTGAAATTTTGGGCCCATTCAAAAAAATTTCAAATCAAGAGAGCCCAAGATCATGAGTACACCATAAACTTTGGAGGAAGGCACTAGGCCATAAAGTCATAACATACCTAAGCTTTTGGGTCAAAATTCAAAAATCTTTCTCAAAAGCAAGAGTGCCCAAGATCATGAGTATGTTATAAGCTTTATTGAAAAGATGTTGAACTCATTCATGATTTGGGAAAGTTTTGAAGCCCTAAAACCCAAAGACATGGGTAGGCTCACCAAGAGCCCAATGAGGATTAAAAGATGAAATCTTTTTGAACCAATTGACCGAACTCTTTGAACTAAAGGCAAGGCTCATTTGAGAATGAAAGATAAAAATGGATCAAATTTTTGAAACTAGGGGCAAGGCCCTCATAAGGGGAGAAAGTGAATATTCAAGATAGGCTTTGTAATGGGACAAGTAAAAGACTTTGATGTGTTGAGATAAAATTTGATCACCTTTTTTTAAAAAATAAATAAATAAATAAATAAATCCAAAAGAAAAAGAAAAAGAAAAAAAGATGTGGACTTCTAAATGTCATGGCTCATTTTAAATACAAGTTCAAATAAGTTTTTCATAAAAAAATAATAATAATAAAAAATAAATTCCAAAATATGTTGGGCTTGCATTACAAATGGGGCATTGATCTTTGTGTTTAAATTGTTTGATGAGGCCATTTCATAAGCTCAAATAGAGCACAAGATGTGGACTAACCTTACAAAATTCATGAACAACCTATGCTTAAGCCCAAATAAGGATGAGAGGGCGAGATGAGTGACTTGTAATTGGATTCAAAGCCCAAAGAAAAAAATCAAAAAAAAAAAAATTTTGGGCTTGGATCCGAATGAGGGAAGGAGAGAGGGCGAGATGTGTGAATGATGAAATTGGGCTCTAAGCATAGGGGAAGACAAGAATTTTGAAAGATTGATGTAGCTTATTCTATTTCTAAGTTCAAGATAATGAAATGATACAAGGCTTAGAATACAAATGAGGCATACATGTAGTCCACATTTTGAAGCAAGCAAGAAAAGTTGATGGGTCCAAAACTTGAAAAGACATTGGGAGCACATGTTTATTTGATCAAATTCATTTCCAGGGAAACTTAAGATAATCTCAAAGCACATCCCTAGCCTTGTCGAGATCTACTCACTAAGGAAGATACCAAGAAGCAATGACGAGCTCGAATGAAAGTATCGACATCATGAGCAAGACACTTGCTTACATGGAGGAGATAATGAAGGATATAAGCACTCAATCATGATAGGCCAAGAATGTATTGACCCCTTATGGTAAATTAACCAATTAATTAGCCAAGTGAATTAATTAAGTCAATTTAACATGCAATACACATGGTAGCACAAACAAATCACCAAATAACTAAATGTAGCGAAAATTAAATTTGACACAAGTGATTTGTTTACAAATGGGGAAAACCACCAAGGCAAAACCCCACCGAGTGAATTTAAGATCACCACTCCCGAGAATCCACTATTATCAAAACAAGCGGTTACAAGTAAAGGAATCCCAGTACCTTATACCAACCAATAGTTGAACCCTTACCCCAATACACGCTTGGACTAGTAATGTAGTGACAATCTCTCCTTTTAATGCACGACTCTAAGTACGAATCGATGTACGGATCCCAATACGTGACTGACACACCAACTTGAAAAGGATGTTGGCTGCAAAGTTCTTCAATTTATCTAGACGATGAAGATCAAGAAGCTTCCTGGTCACAAAACCCTACGACGTACAAACACAGCAGCTTCTTCAAGAGAAAGATGAACTAGGGCATATGTCTCCGGTCACAATATGCTTGCATAAAACCTTTGGATCTAGTGAGACGGCCTTTAAAATAATCCTTATATATGTCTAAGGTTGTGAGAAAAGAAAACCTAAACACATAGCTTGGATATGCATGAAATACAGTTCTGAAAAACTGATTTTCGTAATTCTCGATAGATACAGTTGTCGAGCTTATCTGTCGAGCTTCGCCTTTTAAATCTCGATAGATACATCTGTTAAGTTATCTGTCGAGCTTTAAAGAACAGCACTTCTTCACTTGATTCTTGGACTAATTTGCATGGTTTCAATACTTGGACTTGAACTCTTGTTCCTTGAAGTATTAAACACATTCTAGATCTACTCAATTACAAGTAAAGTGTGTTTTGTCAAAGGAATAGCCAATTCTAAATGACATATGTTCTTAACATGATCCACATATGTCCTAACAGACTACAAAGGCTTGAAGAAATACATGGCCCACAAGTCGAGGATGTCTTTGGCAAGCCAAAAGAAATGAAGAAAGTTATTGCCAAAGACACCCCTAAAAAGAGAAGGGAATTTGATGACATTCACATGTCGTTGTCAGAGGCCCTTGAAATCTTATCTAAGAAGGGTTACCTCAAGCCACTTGAACCTACTCTTCTTCCAGTTCCAATCCCAAGCACTTGGAACATGAATGAGTATTGTGCTTTTCACCAAAAGTTAGGACACAAGACAAATAATTGCTTTAATTTGAAGCATGAGATTCAAGACTTGATTGATGGTGGGGTGATTGCCAAGCCAAGATTCCATAGATGAAGCAAGATTAAATAAAGGGGTGTGCTTAAGAGATTTAACCCATGATAATACCTTTGCTAGAGGATGAGCCATTTCAATTTTGTTGAGTCTTTTTCAATTGTCGTATCTTCAATTTGTCAAGTCTATTAGAGTCTTTCTCAATGTTGGGTTGTTGAGTCTTTCCCTTTATTGTGTTATTGAGTCTTTGTCTTGTTGTTGAATCATGTTCCTTTGAATTCTCAAATCAATATTATCTCATTTTCAATAAAGCTTGCCATTCGAATGTGACGTGTATCATGTGATCTCTTTTTGCTAGTTTTGAAATGAATGAATCCTTAAACCTAAAACATTGGTTAATCCAAATAAGGAATCGAAAGAGGAGATTGTCCTAGTTCATTCAGTCATAAAGAGCAAGCATGAAAGTGATAAAGAGGGTGAGAGATAGAGAGAAATAAAAAAGACTTCAATCAAGTGAGAGAGTACACAAGAATAAGTGATGAGAGATTCCTCGAAGCACAAGACATGAGTGAGTTCAAAGATAGGAAAGAACAATTTGATTGAATGATTTGTTTTTGCATGGATGACACTACAATGATGAGAACTTGATGAGTGAAATGGTTAACCTAGATTTGAAAAGGCTAAGCAATCAAGGTTGAAAGAATGAGAGGCCATCTTTCTACTACCCTTTGTTACAATGAGAAATTGTTTCCACTTGCTAACCTCGTTAAGCCTAGATGAATTCCTTCTTTATACTCATGCCAAGAGATTACCCCCTACACGAGGGGCATGTTATTAAGAGATGGTGATTTGAAAGGGTTACCCTTAACACTAAGGGCATACTCTAATATTGGAAAGGATCAACCCTATACTAGGGGCAAGTTTTGTGATAGAAAGATGGGCGGATGATTTATAAGTGAAAGGATGCCCTTTCCCCAACGAGGGGCATGAAAAAAGAAAAAAGGGAAAAAATCAAAGAAAAGAAAAATAAATAATAATAAAAAGAGAAAAAGAGAAGAAAAAAAAAGAAAAGGAAAGGAAAAGATAGAAGAAAACAAGAAAAGAAAATGAAAATGAAGATGAGAATCAAAAGGGACAAGGAAAGAATGGATGAAGAGAAGGAGAATGGTGCAAGCACGAGATGAGTAGTAATCCTTGGCAATTAGGATACCCTAAAAAGAAAATTGAATTTGAACCTCAAATACCCTTTCTTTCTTAAGTTTTAGAATCCCAGCCTCATTACGGTCCATAAACAAGTCCTCTTTGATCAGTAGAGATTGTTTAGCCTTACAAATTTTGCAAAGCCTAGGTTTAGTAGTGAAAAACAAAAAAAAAAAAAAGAGAAAAAGAAAAGAAAAAAGAAAGAAAGAAGAAAGGCCCGCTAGGCTGAAAACCTGAAAGGGCGGCCCAGGAAAAAGTTTGGGCATCTTGAAAAGAAGTGAAGAAGAGCCACAAGGAAAATGGTGAACTTACTCCAAGCTAGGGGCAATCCATGAATGAAAATACAAGGGAAGATGAGACTCCAAATTTGGACTAGGGTAATTCATATTTGGACTCATCCACGATCCCTTGTGTTCACCTCCTTTCTTCAACTCCAAATTTTCTTCAAGGTCCTTTTTGTGTTTAAATCATGTTGTGCTCTACTATCTTTAAACTCTTGTCGTGATAGAAACTTCTTTGGTCTAGAGTCGCTTCCAACTTCTTGTGTTCATAAATATCCAAACTTTTGTCATGTTCATAACTTCTTTGATCAAGAATCTTTTTCAACTACCTTTGATCTTTGTCTAGAGGTGTTAGGAATTCTAGGGAATTGATGGTCATCCAAAGGCGAAAGGTGAATAATAAAAAGAAAAGAAAAGAAAAGAAAAATGAATGATTTGTTTGAATGAATATGTGCTTCCATAAAAGGGAAAGAATTCAATGAACCCATGGCCTAATCAACTCTTTCTTGTTAATAATCTTTAAAAAAAAATGTAAGATGAAGATTCAAAAAGAAATGAGGAATTGGAAAATGAGAGATGAAAAAGAGAGGATAAAGAAAAAGATGAGAAGAGGGAGAATAAAAGAAAAGAAGATGGAAGAGAGAGTAAGAAAATGTGATGATGAGAAGAAGAAAAAAAGATGAGAGGAAAAAAAAAGGAAAAAAGAAAAAGAGAAAGGAGATGAAAAAAAATGGTGAAGAGAAGAGGAGAGGAATGATGTGACTTGTTGTGTTTGGTTCCATCCTGATGTGTTTGGACCAAACCTGATGTGACCCATCATGTTGATGAGACCTAATCATTGTGAAAAGTTGAAAAGATTCAAAAAATTTCAAAATTCCAAAGAGGAGTTCAAAATTTCGAGGAGGATGTCACTTAAGAATAGATTCAAAGTTCAAGAGAGAGATTGGCACTTAAGAAAAAAGTCATGAATTTCAAAAATATAAGGAGAATTTCAAAAAAATTATTTCAAGTTTCAAATATTCAAGAGAAATTTCAAAAATGGAAGAAATTTTTCAAAAATGGATGGATTTGAATGATGAATTTCTCAAATGATTTTGATTTCCTTAAATAATGAACATTTCTGGAAATAAATAATGTGTGTCTTGAATGATGATTCCTAGATGTGCGGTTGTAGACACCGCATTTTGTACCCCTTACAATTCGAGCTCCCGTTCCCCAATGATGCTCAAACTTTAAGGCCCAATGCCAGTTTAGAGCCCAATCAAATATCAAATTGACTTTGAGGATTGTTAAAATGGAAAATATAACCTTTTAAATGAGCAACAACCTATTTTTGGAAATAAAAGACCAAAGTGGCCCTCAGTCCACGTACGTGGGCAGTGGCCTGCGTACATGGGCCAAAGCATGTGTACGTAGGCATACTCCTACGTACACAGCTAGGGTTTCAGAAGTATGAAAAAGATAAGTTTTCTGCCATAATGGCTAAGGTTTGGAATGAATCCCACATCATCTGGGAGCAATTCCAAACCCCATTTTTTCCAATATCTAAAGCCTTACACGGTACATTTTCGAAACACACAGAAATCCCATAGGAAAAACCTAAGATTCACTAGAAAATAATGAATCAAAATGGAGTTTTTCACAAAACACCCTCAAGTTAATTTTTTTTTATTGGGACCTTTTCTGGCCCCAATCCTCTAAGTTTAAGATTACTAATCGCTTGTTTAATGACTTGTGATAGATTTGACTAAGGGAAACAGTCAAAATCAAAGCTTGGGAACTCCTTTTTGAGGTATTAAGCTTCAACCTTTCTTTTTTTTTTTTAGTCTTTCTTTTACTATTTAATCTGTTTTTCTTGCTTTATTTGTGTTATAACCTATTTGTTTAAAGTAGGTTTATGTTTTCTTGTATATTCTGAGCATGTTCGGTTGCTAGAATTAGGGTTTTTGTTTATGCTCTATTTTTTTGTTAGTTTGTTTCTGGGTTAGGGTTTTGAACAACCCTGTGCAAGTATGCCATGTGCATGCGTACACAGGTCAAATCCTGCGTACATGGGATTTGGTCTGTGTACGTAGGCCTCTATCTACATACATAGACTGTTGCCCAGAAATCCTAACTCAGGTTATTGTTTTGTTTAGTTTGTTTGCTTCACATGTCTTGCCTCTGTTGAAATCCTTTTTACATATACATTTGCATCTGAGTTCCTGTTTCACATGTCTTATTTGTTTGTTTGTGTTTAACTTGTTAGATTAGGGTTTCCTTGCTTAAAGATTGTTATGCCATTCATTCACATGTCCATGCATTAATGTCATAGGTGCTATGTTGCTGAAAGGTAAGTAAAGGTAAGTCATGCATTGGTATGAACATGTATTGAATGGTGTATATTATTGAATGTCTTGCTTTGTGTCTTTCAATTCCAATCATATGCTTCATATGATTTTGTGATTGCGATAATATGCTTGCTGCCATTCTTGGTTTGTTGTCTTGTCTTAAGATGTATGATAGGGTGTTCACATGTTAGATGAATGCTAGGGTTTCTCATATGCATTTGAGTTTTTGCTCTCATTTGTTTATGGGTAGATATGATATGTTGTTTTGGAATGATGATGCCATGATTGTATGTTAGATGCATGTTAGTGTGTGTATAAGTTTAGAATACAAATATTGAAATTGTTTTTAATAAAGTTAAGGCATAAGACACAATGATGGAAGGCCAACCTTAGGGTTGGGCGATCTTGGGTGCCTAACACCTTTCCAAAAGCGTACCTAAACTCTAAACTCATACTCTGGTAGTAAGATCAATGGTCCTTCCTCGAAAGGACACTATATTCATGGCTTCTAGACCATATAACTAGGTGGCGACTCCAACACTTTCCCTTGTGCCCACAGTGGTGACTCCACTAGGGATAATGAGTTTAATTCCTATGTGTCCTATGTCTTAACCTTAATAAAAACTATTTCAATATTTGTTTGCACACACATCACTTGGTTTCTTTTGTCCCTTAACCTTGGTTGGTGATGAGTGGGAAGATGGAAGGCTCCATTCGGACCCAAATCTTTCAAAGTTCATCCTACCAATTCACAATCAGTGTCATCACCTATAATGGGCTTTGAGTATGATAAAGGTTTGCTACCAATCCACTATGGGGTCCACTTATGCCCTCGGATGGAATCATAGCCCACCTAGTTGTGAGTGACCTACTTATCTATCCCTTTAGCCTTATAGAGTCTACCCACACTAGAGAGATCCTAGACCCTATCACAAAGGATACCCTTTATATCTCTTGTTTGTTCAGTCATATATTATGTGTTCACCTAATTCTAAAGAACAAATAAAAGATATAAAAATGGAATGGGTGGCCCTAAAGTTATGGCATTCCCTAAGCTGTTATGGGATAAAAGAAAAGAAACTCTCACGCATAAGAGGCTTATCCCTAAATCCAGAGGTATATCTTAACTTGAAAGGTTCATAATACCATAGCCTAGTGGCTATCATAAGCCTAAATCAAAAGCCCTTTTGAAAAAGAGGACTTTGGGCCTAAGGTAACAAAGGTGATGAATATATTGTAAGCCCATGTTTGAGACAAAGGGTTGAAAATTTCTAAAGTGCATTCTAATGAAAACCCATGAGAGTAAGATGAGAGCTTTATTGTAAAATGGACCAAAGCCCAATGAAACAAGGAGCAAAAATCCATGAGAGGGAAAGGAGTGATATTGTAATTGGGCCTTCATTAAAATAAACTTAGGAATTTTCTAAGGACATTTAAAAAGTTGAATCTTTAATTGGGACATGAACTTAATAAAGGTGGGACTTCTTTTCAGACATTGCTCCAATCTAAGTCCAATGGAAAGCAAGACATTCAAAGGGGAAGAGCCCTCAAGAGGGGAAGATGGACGCTTCAAGTGAAAAAGCACTTATGCAAAAAATGCTCGAGTGTGTGGACGCGTAAGTTGAAGTCCTTAAGAAGATAATCAGCCACCTCTCCGAGATAGAAGAAGAGGAAGCTGAAAAAGACAATGCTAACCATGAACAAAGTAAGCTGATCTCCGAGATAGAAGAAAAGGAAGTTGAAAAAGACAAGGCTAACCATAGACAAAGCGAGCTGACTCAGAAGGACATCAACCGCATGATGACAAAAGGGAAGGTCCGCCTACTTCTACCCAACTTTATGCCACAACTGAAGAGTGCTCCTAGACCATGGACTTTCAAGAGAGCCCATGTCAACGACTTCTCTGAATCGGGAGATGCGGGATCATGGGAAGATCACGATTGGCCAAAATGGACCTCAAAGGTAGGAACAACTTAAGTCACTCTAACTCGCTTCATGCTTGAACATGACATGGACCCTTCTTCTAACAACGATCAATACCTCGTGATGAATAAAGAAGAAGAAGGAGATGATGAAATAATTAGCTGTTGGAGTAGGGATGATGGCGACTGGTTCTTTAATGAGGTGGGGAGAGACTTCCCCAATAAGGGCAAGGGTCTGTATGACATAACTGAAGCTATGCATGTATGGAAACCTCTAGAAGGGGAAAACTGGTCCGCTAAGCTAAAGAAAGGCGAGGGGAAGAGTGGCAAGCCTTGAAGAAGAAGGAAGACAGAATTCATCATGCCTATTATGTAGCCCATTAATAACTGGACTTGGGTTGGGTTTTCTAAAAACATAGGGAAACAGTTTTGTAATGCAAGTTCTAATGTACTTTTCAATATTTTCAATAAGCTGAATTCTGATTTGGCTAACTTTGATGTGTCCCATAATATTGAAATTCTGCACTTAAATGATTCAAATGAATTTGAAAATGGAATTAATAAACAATTGGAAAAAAAAATTGAACCTATGGAACCAACTCTTGAAACTATTAATTTGGGCAATAATAAGAATCCACGCTTAATTAAAATTGGCTCAACTCTAAATGAAAAAGAAAGAAAAGATCTTCAAGAACTTCTCATGGAATTTCAAGAGGTGTTTACATGGTCCTATGAAGATATGCTTGGAATTGACCCGAGATGGCTCAACATCACATTGATGCTCATGATCATTTGGTGCCCGTCAAGCAAAAGTTGAGAAGAATGAGGACTGAATGGCTCTTAAAAATCAAGGAGAAAGTCACTAAGCAATTGAAGGTAGAGTTCATCAAACCCATACACCAAGCCGAATGGATAGACAATGTCATGCATGTACCTAAGAAGGATGGGAAGGTAAGGATGTGTGTGGATTTTAGGGACTTGAACAAGGCATGCCCTAAGGATGACTTTCCTCTCCCTCACTTTGATGTCTTGGTGGATAACATGGCGGGAAGTGCCTTGATGTCTTTCATGGATGGTTTTTCGGAGTACAACCAAATCAAGATGGCTCCCAAAGATATGACCAAAACCACTTTCACTACCGAATGGGGAATCTATTGTTACACGATGATGCCGTTTGGCCTCAAGAATGCCGGGGCAACCTACCAAAGGATGGCTACAGCCTTGTTACATGATATGATGCATAATGAGGTAAAGGTGTATGTCGATGAGATGATAGTGAAATCCAAGGATAAAGAAAGCCACGCCATAAACTTAAGGAAGTTCTTCGAGAGGATTAAAGAGTATAGGCTAAGACTAAACCCACAAAAGTGTACCCTTGGAGTAACCGTTGAAAAATTGCTGGGCTTCATAGTAAGGGATAGAGGGATAGAATTTGACCCATCCAAGATCAAAGCCATGTTGGAAATGCCTCCACCCAAAAGTGAAAAAGAGATAAGGGGTTTCTTGGGTCGATTACAATACACTAGTCGATTCATTGCCAAGCTCACCTCCACTTATGAGCCCATCTTCAAACTCCTAAGGAAGAATGAACCACATACATGGAACGATGAGTTCCAAAAAGCCTTTGAACTTATTAAGGAATATCTCCTCCACCCACTTATCTTAGTACCCCCACAACAGGGAAAACCCTTACTCCTATACCTCTCCATCATAAAGGATGCGGTTGGAAGTATGCTTGCACAAAAAGACAATGACAAGAATGAGAGGGCCATATACTACTTGAGCAAGATGTTCCATGATTATGAGACTAGGTACACTCCCATAGAAAAGTCATGTTTTGCACTTGTTTGGGTCGTACAGAAATTGAGGCATATCATCCTACTTTTCCAGATATGGGAGGTAGCAAGAATAGACCCATTGAAATATCTCTTTGAGAAACCCGTTTTGAGTGGAAGATTGTCAAGATGGTTGATCTTATTGGCAAAATTCGATTTGAAGTATATGGCTATGAAAACTGTCAAAGGGAGCATTGTATCAGATTTTTGTGCCGAGAATCCTATAGACGAGGAAGATGGTAAAAAAGACTTTCCAGATGAGGCCATTTTGAATGTTGAGTTAAGGACATGGAAGATGTACTTTGACGAAGCCATAAACCAATATGAGAATGGGATTGGAATACTCTTGATCACTCCCGAGGGATCCCACATACCTTTGGCAATCAAGTTGAGCTTTGAAGCAACTAATAACATGGCCGAATATTAGGCTTGTATTGCCAGAATGGAAGATCTTCAAGAATTAAGGGTAAAGGAGGCCGAAGTCTTTGGAGATTCAACTTTGGTTACAGCCCAAGCACAAAAGTTGTGGAAAGTGAAGGAGGAACACTTTAAGCCTTATCAACAATACTTGGAGGACTTGAGCAAGACCTTTGACAAAATTGAATACACAATCATCCCTAGAGCTTAAAATCAATTTACGGATGCCTTAGCTACCTTAGCCTTCATGGTTGAAATACCCGAGGGAGTGTGGACTCAACCCTTGGAGATTGAGCAAAGTTATGAGGAGGTGCACAAAGGGAAGACCAAAGCTTCAGTAATGACCGTAGAGGAACAGGAAGTTCTGTGGTACTATGACATCATGAAGTTCTTGGAACTAAGGGCATATCCAGATGGTGCCGACAAGAAAGAACGTCGTTCCATTAGGATGATGGCAACACAATACGTCCTATGTGGAGAAAAACTCTATAAAAGATCCTATAATGGCATACACCTTCGATGCTTGAAGAAGGAAGAAGCCGAAAGGGTAACAGAAGAAGTTCATCAAGGGATTTGTGGCCCTCATATGAATGGAAGAATGCTAGCCAAGAAAATCCTAAGAATAGGGTACTTATGGAATACAATGGAGACTGATTGTGTGGACTAGTGAGTTGTATAGCATGACTTCTCCATGGCCATTCTCGGTCTGGGGCATAGATGTGATCAAAAGGATAGCTCATAAGGCTTTAAATGGGCATGAATACATTCTTGTGGCAATTGACTATTTCACCAAGTGGGTGGAGGCAGCCTCATACTCTGTATTAAAGGCTAAGCATGTGGCTTGATTCTTAGTGAACAACATCATATGCCGGTTTGGGGTGCCACAAGAGATCATTTCTGATAACGGTTCCCACTTCGAGGGGGAGGTTCGAAGGATCATGAAGTTGTGCAACATTGAGCATCACAAGTCGTCACCGTATCAACTGCAAGCTAATAGGGCCGTAGAGGCAGCTAATAAGAATGTGAAGAACATCCTGGCCAAGATGGTAGTGACATACAAAGATTGGGCTGAGAAACTTCCGTTTGCCTTATAGGGTTATAGAACTTCTATCCGTGAGTTAACTGGGGCAACACCTTACTCTTTAGTTTATGGTAGTGAGGCGGTGCTTCCTATTGAGGTGGAGATATAATCTTTGAGGGTATTGGTGGAAACCAAAGTCCTAGAAGAGGATTGGGCTAAGGTGAGATATGAACAATTGACCTTGATTGATGAGAAAAAGGCTAGAGCACAATATCATACACAAGGGTACCAAAAAAGAATTGCTAGAGCATTCAACAAGAAGGTGAAACCAAGAAACCTTAAAGAAGGAGACTTGGTCCTAAAGGTGCTTATAGATGAGACTTTTGACCCAAGCGGAAAGATGAAGCCAAGGTGGTTTGGGCCTTTTATCATTAAGAAAATCATGTTTGGAGATGCTACAAGGATCACGGATTTGGATGGGGAAGAGATGCTTCACCCAATTAACATGGATAGACTTCGGAAAGACAACATTTAAAGAAAAAAGAAGAAAAAAGCCTGCTAGGTTGAAAACCCAAAAGGGCGGCTTAGGAAAAAGTTAAGGCATGAGAACGCTGCTAGATTGAAAACCCGAAAGGGTAGTCTAGGCAAAAGTTAGGGGAAACGACCATGGGCATGGCGAAATTTCCCGAAGGGACGTCATGGGCAAAAGTTACATGGCAAAGGAAAAAGGAAAGAACAAAAAAAACAAAAACAAAATAAATGAGATGACAATAAGCAAAGATAATAATAAAAAAAAAAAAGTGATTCTCTTATTGCTCAAATTAAAAGATAATAAGATTGTTTTCATAAGGGATTTGGAACATTCCAATCCTTTATTAAATTCAAAAACAAAAACATGAGAATCATAAAAGTGCATAAAAGTAAAATATGGGGCATATCAAGGTGGTCACTCAATCCTCCTTGTTTTCTTACTAGTCTTCATGTAAGCTTCTCATCCCTCAGAATCCACTTCATATCATCCTCCAACCATTGCTTATACCCCGCAGTGGGATAAATCTATCGAGGAGGATCGATGCCTTTCGTCACCCTACGGCATGGCCAAGCATCACTAATCCTGCCCAAGATCCTATTGGTAAACACCTCGATGTGGAAGGCACCTTCATCATCAGGGGCTCCTTGATGTTCTCCAAAATGCCTTAAGATACTACAAATGGAGTAGTATGAGCAACAACGAAGTCCAACTAAAGGCACACAGTAGTCCTTGCAGCAACTGTGGACCATGCTTGAGATGTGCCAACACTCCACAACCCATTGAATGTCGGTCTCCTTGATGCGACCCATAAGCTCCATGTATGCCTCAAAGCTCATGTCATTTTGATGAAGCCGACGATCCCTAAGATGCCTAGAGAGGTAGGTACTGAGGGGTACAGTGGGAGGTTGAAGCAACCGAAGCCTCTCTTGTAGACATATCTGGAAAAAAAAAAAAAAAAAAAGAAGAGAAAGCATGAGTGAAAAAATAAATGATAAATGAAAGACGATATAAGGTGCCTCGATAGGTTGAAAACCAAAAGGCAATCCATGCAAAAATTAGAAGAATCCTGCTAGGTTGAGAACCTAGGCAAAAGTTAGGGATTATACCTGAAGAAGAAGAGGACTTCCCACAAAGAAGCTTGCTTCCTTCCTATGAAAGGCATCCAAACCATTAAGGGTTTCCACCAAGATCATGCCCACTGGGTTACCTCTCTTTAGCTCACAAGCCACCATGCACATCCAAAGGTCCACACAATATGACTTTTGAACCAAGAAATACCTTGCAAGAGCACATAGGCAAAAGGCACGAAGAAAGTATGAACGTGGCCTCTCACCCACAAGAAGGGCCAAACCAGAATAGTACTCAAAAACCAACCTAAGGTTGAGCTTGCCAAAGACGCACCACCTATTTGCCATGGCAAAAGGGTGGCCTAACAAAACTTATAGCAATGAGGGGAGGTCCCCACCCATGGTAGGGAAGATAAGATCGTCAATCTCCAGTTCACCTATGATGGCGCCAAATTCTTCGATAGTGGGGCATAGTTCTATTCCATTGATGTGGAAAACATGTTGAGAAGGAACCCAATAATTGGTAGTAGCATGAAGAAGAGGCTCATCCACCCTAATTTAATGGTATGGAAAGACACAACAAAGACCATAGGGGGTGATGGAATCCTTGAAATTGGGACTAAGCCTCCTAATCCAAGTCGAGACTTCAAGTGGAGAGTTTTCTGCCATTAAGGGACCTCACAAAAAGGCTTTCTGGGTTGAAAATACGTTGGTGAGGGTTTTAGACTCAAACGGCTACTTTTATACTTAAGCAGGGCAGTTAGGGTTTCCTCTGATTCGCAGCCCACGTACGCAAGGTCAACCCCACGTACACAAAGTCAAAGCTGCGTACGCAGGCCCATCCCCACGTACACACAGCGCTCGGCAAAAGCCCATTCTCCCCTGTTTTGAACATAGTTTTTCACTTCAAGGCATTCCTAGGGTTCCTACAACTTAAGGGATCATCCAAGACATATTCCAAGCACAAGATTTTAAGCATTAAAGAAGCAAAGTTGTATAGAAATATACAATTAATCATATATCTTGTAAATTAAGTGCTAGTCCCAATTAAAATCATAAATGTAAAAGGATGTTCTTAAATACAATCATTTGTTTCAAACTAAATCCAAATGTTTGCTAAGGAAAAAAAAAAAAAAAAGTTGTGTGTTGTATACCTATATGTTTTGACTACAGGTAATCAATAGTATCATCTCTTCCTTGACTGATAGCTAGGAGTCACCTCCAAATCCTCATCATCACCTCCATCATCATCATCATCATCACCGCCACTACCTGGTAAGGCCGCCCCTCCAGGACCATACAAGTTCCTTGAGTAGTTGGTCACCTCCAGCTTGAGATTCTCAGCCAGCCATACCAACTCCTCATGCTCTTGGATGGTAGGCTGCAATTCAAAGAAAGAAGGATTAGTGACTAAACCAGAAAGAGAGAAATGCCAAAAAGAGAAAGAACAAAGGGAAGGTATGAGGCGGGTGACATTGAACTCCTCATAGTCCAATCCTTCAAGAAGCCGCCTGGCGTAGGGAACACCACTTCCCTATGAGTGGTACTCAACAACGATCATGGAGTGTGGGCTAAGCATGAACTCAAGAGGGTCCATTGAAATTTGTGGATCATCCCTACCCACTAATTGGCACTGCACCCTCTCCGCTAGGTATAGTACCCTCAAGCCCGCTCCTTCAAAGGGATGAGTAATCTCTGAAGTTATGAGAGCAGCAGGCTCCAAGTCTGGAGAAGTAGGGAGGGGCTGGCCGGCCCAAGAAGTCCAGTTGACCTATAATGATACAAGGTTAGAAGAAGAGTATCCTAGGGGAAATGCATCAAGATGCATAAAAAATAAAATAAAACTAGAACTCTTGAACATACCTCATCCGAAGTTAACCCAGCAAGGTGAGCCCTCACTCGAGGGAAGTTCTTCAGACTTAGATCGGTGCCTGGGGTTATGAGACCATACCTAACAACCCACCGTTGCAAAAAGAAGCACAAGCCACAAGTTAAATGCAAGATGACAATTTGCAAGATGATAGTTTGCAAGATGACAATTTGCAAGATGATAGTTTGCAAGATGACAGTTTGCAAGATGATAATTTGCAAAATGACAGTGTGCAAGATGATACAGTTTGCAAGACTACAGGCTACAAATGGAAATACAAGAAATGGAAAAGGAACTAACCTCAAGGAGCTTCCAAGGCCCCACAAGCTGCCACAAGGTGCCCCAGCTGAGAATGTTGAGGGTGTAGTAAAGGTAGGCAAGACATGCCTACCCCTAGTTGGCCCTCCATGCATCTCCAAAGTCCTGAAAGAGGGTCAACCACCTCAAGAACACCGTTTGCCCACCATTGGCAAAGAGGTAAGCTCCCAAAAAGTGTAGAAGAAAGGCCCTAGCCATACGGACACGCTCCTCCATAGTCCTCTATGGGAGAAGCATGTAATCTGACACCAAGTCAAAGTAGCGGATGGTCTCAGTAGAGTACTTCCTCCCCAACATGTCAAGACCCAGCTAGATGCCCAACACGCCATCCAAGTTGATGATGGCCCCTTCAAAGTTAAGACCGGTCATGCGGTAGAAGTCGTAGGGAGTTACCGTTATCTCCCGCTCAGCAATATGAAAGGTGTGAGTAGTATCCTACCACCTCTCAATGAGGCACTGCACCAAGGTAGCACTTGTGGACTTTTCTAGAAGAATGCTAATAATAGGCTCGAAGCCCGCTTCTCGAATATAGGCCCTAGTTTCAGGGGCGAGAAGGTTGTACCACTCCACCACCTTATTGGTGCTTCCCCTACTAGCATAAGGGGATGATGACTACAAAAAAGGAAGATGACATCAGATTCTTGATTCAAGTGAAAATGATGAAAAATGAAGTTTTCAATACAAGAATAAAGATGAAAAGAAGGATGCAATGATGTTCAAATACAAAAATGACAAAAAGGGATGTTAGGATTGCATATAAAAGTGAAACAGTTGAAATAGAAGTGAAAATGGGCAGAGTAAAGCCTCTACCAGGAGTCTCACGTATGCGGGTCAAAGCCCACATACGCAACAGGACCCCACATATGCAGGCCCATTCCCACGTACACAGAGCCTCAAGAACAAATATGTGTACGCAAGAACAAAGCTGTGTACGCAGGCCTGAGCCCACGCACGCAAAAGCACAAATAGGAGCAGTTCTTCGACATTTTCAAGCATACATCATCCAAAATCAATCCTAAACAAGTTCCTACCCCTCCAAATGTGCCAAGTTTTCATCTAAACCCATCCCACAACAAAACCTTAGCATTTAGATGGCCAAAAACATATCAAAATGGAAGATCAGGGAGAAACTTGAAAAATAAGAAAATTTTGAAAATTTTACAGATTCAGCCTTAGGGATGTGATTCTTTGGCTGGTATGTCAATGGTGGAGGCCCCATCAATCTCATTGCCCCACTCCAGCGGGTAAGGTGGAATGCATTAAAAGAAATGACGTAGGAGGACTTAGACCTTGGGTGCCATTGGAGAAGATGGAGAGAGTTTAGAGAGAAAATGAGAGAATGAGGGAGTTTGAGAAAATGAGAGAGTTAGATAGTGAGAGGAAAAGAGAGGAGAGGGAGGTTTTTGTAAAGAGAAAAAAAGAGAGGAGTCATGATGAATGTGAAGAGATGAGGGAGATGAAGAGAATGAAGAAGAAAAAGAAACGATTGGTAACCGTTGGAGAAAAAAATGAAAAGGCGGAACACAATTGATGGCTAAACTATGTGTAGTTTAGGCTTCACCACTAAGCTACGTGTAGTTTAGTCATGAACAGTTAAAAAAAATTCCTTTTTCAAAAAAGGAAAACATCTAAAGATTAACTCAATTAGACACAAAATCATCAAAAGACTCCCCAGTGAGCAGTAAAGGAATCAAAAGACTCTTCCCCCAATGAAGCATGTACATCCCAAAACCATTTCCAGCAGAACACTATCCCAAGTAAGGAAGAAGAAGATTTTTCCCCAAATGGATCAAACACATCAAGCACCATCCCCAGTGAGGAAGTAGAAGATTCTTCCCCAATGGATCAAGCATATCTAGAACATCATCCCCATAGAGGAGGCAGAAGATTCTTCCCTGATGGACCCAAGCATAGTTAAACAATCCCCAGTAAGGAAGCAGAAGATTCTTCCCCAAAGTATCCCTGGTGGATCAAGTACACCTAAAGTATCCCCAGCAAGGAAGTAGAAGATTCTTCCTCAAAAGTCCTCAGCATACCATCAAGGAAGTAGAAGATTCTTCCCCAATGGATCGCACATCTACACTACTTCTCAGCGAGTCCATTCCTACTACTCCTCAATGAGTTTCTCATCACCAAGTAAATCATGAAAGAGGCAGAAGATTCCTCTTTATGCACACCTACTCCTTAGCGAGTTTTCACCATCCCTAATGGATCCAACAATCAAGACTACTCATGCACATATCCTTCGAGAATTGAACATGTAGGCAAGGTACAAAAAGGTAGAGGTAGAGATAGAGAAAGAGACCAAGGTCAACCTGAGGCAGGAGCCTCACCAGAAAAGGTAGAGAAAAAAGTGAGGAAGACAAGAGGAACAAGTCACCCGGAGAAGTTTGAGGCAAGAGCCCCGGATGGATACCACAGAGACTATATCCTTTTGTTGTTTGTTGGGTTAGCTCGTAAGAGCACCCTTGTTTATTTTCTTTTTTCATTTTAAGTGACTCTAGGATAGTGAGTCACTCGCCATTTTCTTGCAAGTGGCAAAACAGGTTCTGGGAAAGTGAACCTGTCGTTGTTCGTTTCCCGAGCAACAAAGGTGGGACTTCGGACATACGAATCCCGTGCAGCTCTTCGGAGTTGCACCCCGCCCCATGTATGCGTGATGTGTGTCGTGTGTGTGGATTGGGCCCTAGCCGTACGTCGAAACAAAATTTTTTGTCTCTTATTCTTTTGATTCCATTAGCAAAGCTCACAAATCAAAAGAGGGGCATCTGTAAACACCGCATTTTGTACCCCTTACGACTTGGGCCCCCATTCCCCAACGATGCTCAAACTATAAGGCCTAAGGCCAGTTTAGAGCCCAATTAGATATCAAATTGACTTGAGAATTGTTAAAATGGAAAATATAACCTTTTAAATGAGCAAAAACCTATTTTTGGAAATAAAAGACCAAAGTGGCCCTCGAGCCACGTACGTGGGCAGAGGCCTACATACGTACATGACCCTTGGATGTGATATGATGAATGCTAGGTTGATGAGATGCCATAATAGATGTATGCTAGGTAGATGAGATACCATGATAAATGTATGCTAGGGTTTGTGATGAGATGATTGCCATGATAGATGTATGTTAGGTTTGCTTGATGAGCATGATTAGATGTATGGTTAGGGTTTGGGATGAATGATGCCATGTTGTATTCTTAGATGTATGCTAGTGTGTGTGTGAGTTAGAATACAAGTATTGAACATGCTTTTAATAAGGTTAAGATATAAGACACAATGAGAGGAGGCTAACCTTAGGGTTGGGTGGCTTTGGGTGCCTAACACCTTCCCAAAACCGAAACTCCAAACCCATACTCTAGTAGTAAGATCAGTGGTCCTTTCTCAAAAGGACACTATATTCATGGTTCCTAGACCATATAACTAGGTGGCGACTCCGACACTTTCCGTGTGTCCACAGTTATTCCTTTGCAAGTCTCAAACTCATTCATGTTGGATTTCGTCTAGACGAACCAATCGACTAACGAATTTGGCTTCATCAGTTTGGCGCCGTCTGTGGGGAATGTCCTTCGAACTTTAGTTTGAAAATGTAACTCTACCATTCAATTCTCTACATCCAGATGGAATCTAACGTGTAACAAGATCCAACGCCATTGACACTGCAAATCCAAATGCTCACTGCTAAGGATCTGACTAAGCAAAATCAAAAAATGAGGCAGCGATTACAACAAGGAGAAAATCACCCCTCACTAAAGAGGATTGATCATAATAGGAATGAAGACGAAGTTTAGAGCCTAGAGACTAGTCACAGAAGGGAGGACTCGAGGAGAACAAAATAGCCCGAGAGGACTAATGACAATCTCCTCAAGAGCATAAGGAAGGAGATGGACGAACTAAAAAGCACTATGAAGGAGAAAACAACCAAGAACCTAGATAGTATGGTAAAAAGGACATATTCTTCTTGCACAACCAAAATCTTGGAATGCCCCTTGCCTCCAAAATTTCGCCTTCCACAGATCGATTCGTACGACGGCTTGAAGGATCCGTTGGATCACATTACCACCTTCAGGATGACCTCAATCTTGTCATAAATCAAGGACGAACTATTACCATCATATCCAGACAAGGCAAAAAAGATCAAAAAGTGAGCAACTAGATTCACAATCCTAAATGACGTACTCCACCTTATTACCTAATTTGAGGTACAAAGAATAGGACGAAGCTAAGTACATCCTTAATGAACTTCGCAAAGATATCTGCAGAGATCAATCAGGAGCCAGGTCTTTGATAGGAAAGATCGTCAGGGTTGGATACTTCTGGCCTACAACGCAGAAAGAAGCTAAAGATTTTGTCAGAAGGTATTACAGATGCTAGAGATATGGAAACGAGTACCTAGAGAGAAGATGACGACCATAGCATCACCATGGTCGTTTACACAATAGGGAATCAACATTGTAGGCCCCCTACCTCAAGCCAAGGATTCAGATCATTTTGTTTGAACCTCGACATCAAGAACCAATTTCCTTCACCAAGCCACCCACTGGCCAACAGTCAAATTGAAGTAACTAATCAAACACTGCTGAAGATCATCAAAGTTCGATTAAAGGGGGCAAAGGGTGCATGGCCAGAAGAATTACCAAACATCTTATAGGCCTACCGAACCACAGCCAGAACCCTAACAAGAGAAGCGCCATCCAAACTTACTTACGACATCGAAGCAGTAATCCCTGTCGAGATAGGGGTCAAAAACCTAAGAAAATAATTTTTTTTGAAGAAAAATGCAATGACGATGAACTAAAGACGAACTTAGATTGCCTAGACGAAGCAAGAGGTGAAGCATCCCAAATAATGGCAAAGTATCAGCAAAAGATGGCTAGTTACTACAACCAAAGTTGCCTATAGGTGGACGGTGTAAACATAAAGTCGCCTAAGGGTGGTCGGATGACCAAAGTCGCCTACGGGTGGACAATCTAAACACAAAGTTGCCTACCGGTGGACTGTCTAAACAAAAAGTCTCCTAAGGGTGGATGGACGACCAAAGTCGCCTAAGGGTAGACAATCTAAACACAAAGTCGACTAAGGGTGGATGAACAACCAAAGTCACCTACAAGTGGCCAGTCTAAACACAAAGTCGCCTAAGGTTGGACGGACAACCAAAGTCACCTATGGGTGGACGGTCTAAAAGTCACCCAAGAATGGACGCATGACCAAAGTCTCCCACGGGTGGACAGTCTAAACACAAAGTCGCCCAAGGTTGGACATATGACCAAAGTTGCCTACAGATGGATGGTCCAACGTAAAGTCATCCCCAAAAAGGAAGGACAAAAAAACTAAAGTCTTCCTACCTATGGGTTAGATGGACGACCTAAGATGTCCAACGTAGTCCCAATTCGAACAGGTAAAAAGGCACAAAATAAGTTACCTTGTCTCAATTCGAATGAGTGAGAGAGTACAAGCTGAACTCAATTCGGAAGAGTAGAAACCAAACTACCCCCAAATGTTGAAAGCGGACAAACAGAAATGCTTAACAACCAAAAAAGAAGGAAACAGAAAGGGAGAAGTTGCAAGAAAGGCAAAGAAAAGTTGCTAAAGAAATGAGGGGGAAAGCTTAAAAAAGGACAAGCGCGGGAAAACCAAGGTCGTCGAGAGATGCACCCACGTCTAACGACCGGTACAACCACATCACATCACATTAAATGCAAGTTGAAAGGAATCTCAGGAATCACGATTAGCAAAGATTGAAACTTAATATTCCTTAGATCTGACGATCACGAAATAGGGGGCAAATGATGAACCAAGAAATTCCCTTCATCCAGAAAAGCCTTTGGACGACCTAAGCAGGTTGGACGATCAAAGTGGGTGTTGCTAGACAATCAAAGTGCCACAATTACGAATTTAATGCATGAGCCGCTACCAATGGACACGTGCGTATACATGACCATTGGCAAGATAATCAATCACCTCATAAAGCCATCAAATGCGTTACAAGAGCCATTAAGACCACCATTAAAGGCCTCCGACGGTTAGAGAAGTCAAAGATCTCTATAAACCACCTTAGAACCTAAGCAAAGGGAGATTGATACAGATGGGTACACACATACACACTGAAATACACTCCCAGTTATTATTATCTCTTTTAATTAACATCTGACTTTATCATCGAAGGCTCATTGGCTAGCACCACGCCGGTGACCAAAATAAGAGAAATAACATTGTTATTCTTTTGCAAGTCTCAGACTCATTCACATAGGATTCCGTCTAGACGAACCTATTGACTGGCGAATTTGGCTTCATCAGTTTGGCGCTGTCTATAGGGAATGTCTTTCGAACTCTAGTTCAAAAATTTAGCTCTACCATTCAATTCTTTACATCCAGATGGAATCTAATGTGCAATAAGATCCAGCACCATTGACCTTCAAGATCCAAACGCTCACGGCTAATGTGGAGGAACTGACTAAGCAGAATAAAAAAATAAGGCAGCAATTACAACAAGGAGAAAATCGCCCCTCACCAAGGAGGATTGATCACAATAGGAATGAAGACGAAGTCTAGAGCCCAGAGACTAGTTGCAAAAGGAAGGGCTCACGGAGAACAAGACAGCCTAAGAGGACTAATGATGATCTCCTTAGGAGCAAGAGGAAGGAGATGGACAAACTAAAAAGTGCCATGAAGGAGAAAACAACCAATAATCTGGAAGGTATGGTGCAAAGGACTGATTCTTTGTTCACAACCAAAATCTTGGAGTGCCCCTTGCCACCAAAATTCCACCTTCCACAGCTCGATTTGTACAACGGCTTGAAGGATCCATTGGATCACGTAACCACCTTCAGGACAACCCCAATCCTATCATACATCAAGGATGAACAATTACCATCATATCTAGACAAGGCAAGAAAGATAAAAAAGAAAGCAACTGGATTCACAATCCTAAACGACGTACTCCACCTCAATGCCCTATTTAAGGTACGAAGAATAGGATGAAGCTAAGTACATCCTTGATGAAGTCCTCGAAGATATCTACGGAGATCAGTCAGGAGCCAGGTCTTTGATAGGAAAGATCGTCAAGGCTAGTGTAGACAATGTATTTTGTACACCTTATAACTCGTGCCCCCGTTCCCCAATGATGTAAGAATTCTAAAGCCCAAGGTTGGTTTAGGGCCTGATCAAATGAAAATTGACTTAAGGAAAGTGTTTATGGAAAATATAACTTATTTTTGGACCAAATAAACTATTTTTGGAAAAGAAAGGCCACGAAAATCCTAGGGCATGCGTACGCATACACACGTATGCTCACGCATGCTCATGATCTGCGTGCACATGCTTCATGCATGCATACACATACACGTGTATGTGTACGCATGCTATGGTTCCAGAAACTATGTAAGGCAACTTTTTTGCATTTAAACTAGGTTTGGAATGAATCCCACATCGTCTAGAAGCCGCCCCAAACCTCTATTTTTCAACTATATAAAGCCATAAATGGTACATTTTCAAAAAGAGAACAAATTCTAGTGGTAAAACACATAATATTCTCTAGAAAATAGTGAAATAAAGAGGGAGTTTTTCACAAAACATCCTCAAGTCAAATTTTATTTGATTGGGACCTTTTCTGGTCTTGATCTTTGAGTTCTAAGTTTACTAACTCGTTTTTGAATTGGTTGTGACTAGATTGACTAAGGAGAACGGTCAAAATCAAGCTCTAAAGAGTTCTTATGCTGAGGTAAAGTTTCTAACTTTGCCTCTTCGTTTTTCTTTAATTTTCTTGTTTTATGCATGTTTTTATATATGTTTATATGTTTGTAGTATGTTTGTTTAGTCTAGGTTTACTTTGTGTTGGTGTTTTAAGCATGTTAGGTTGTTAGATTCTTGTTTTTTGAGTTTCTGTTTTGCTCTTTCTGAGTTTTAGTGTTCTGGGTGTGTACGCGTACGTGTGCTTTATGCATGCGCACATATACCCGTGATATGCATACGCATACAACTGAGCCGCGTACGCATGCTCTATGTATGCACAAACATATCCCTGCCCAGAACACCCTAATCCTTTCTGCATGTTTTCCTTTTGTTTTATTCACATGTTCTAGCCTCTATTTAACCTGTTTTATCTGTCCTTGAGTCTCTATTTCTCTGTTTTGTTTTATTTTGTTTGTTTTATATCTTTTATGTCCATTAGGGTTTTGATTTGCTTGATACCATGAACATGCATTGATGCATAAGTGTTGTGATGCAGTGAGGTAAGTCATGCACTCACATGAACATGCATTGGTTGGAATATGAGCTTGATATGTCTAAATAACATGAACATGTTTAGTTGAATGCCATGTCTATAATGTTTAAATGCTTTAAATGTTTGTTTGATTCTGCCATGTGATGTTTTCGCCTTTGGAGATTTGTGTTTAAATGCCATGATAGATGAATGATTAGGTTTAGAATGATTATGCCATGTTGTGTGTCTTAGATGCATGCTAGTGTGTGTGTGGGTTAGAATAACATATTAAATTTGCCTTTAATGAGATTAAGATTTGGAACACAATGAGTGGAAGCTGACCCATGGGTCGGGTGGGGTTGGGTGTCTAACACTTTCCTATCCCCATACCTAAACTCCGGACACATGCTCTGGTAAAAGATCAGTACTTCCATGAAAGGTGCTATATTTATGGTTCCTTGACGTAAACTAGGTGGCGACTCCATTTACACCCTCCGTCATGGTCCACCCTAGGCCAAGCTATACTTCCCAATCGCAAGGATGAAACCACGTCACGGGTGCTTGCGCCCACACTAGCTACTCCTTTGGGGATAGAGAGTTTGATTCCAATGTATTCCACTCTTTAATCTTAATAAAGACTTGCTTAAAATTGTTTGCACACACTTTCACTTGGTTCTTTTGTGCCTTGCCAAGGTTGGTGATGAGTGGGAAGTTGGAGGCTCCATTCGAGCTAAAATCTTCTGAAGTTCATCCCACCAGCTCACAATCTGTGCCATCGCCTATAATGGGCTTTGAGTACATTAACGGTTTGTCACCAATCCATTACGGTCCATTTAGGCCTAAGGTTGGAATCATGGCCCACCTAGTTGTGAGTGACCTATTAATCTATCCCTTTAGCTTTAAGGAGCTTACCCACACTTAGAGAGATCCAAGATCCTATCAAAAGAGGGTAACATTTATATCTCTTGTTTGTTCAACCATATACCTTGTGTTCACCTA
The DNA here is from genome assembly GCA_030021035.2 of Notholithocarpus densiflorus. Lineage (NCBI taxonomy): Eukaryota > Viridiplantae > Streptophyta > Magnoliopsida > Fagales > Fagaceae > Notholithocarpus > Notholithocarpus densiflorus. The sequence continues at coordinate 1,291,496 of JARYZH020000041.1, forward strand.
ATTCTAAAGGACAAATAAAAGATGTAAAATTTGAAAGGATCACCCAAAATTTATGGCATGCTCAAAGATATTGGGATAAAAAGAAAATAAGTTCTCACATATAAAAGGCTTATCCCAAAGTCCGAAAGTATATCTTACCTTGAAAAAGAGAACCTTGGGCCTAAGGTAACAAATACGCTATGGACCTAGCATCCAACATCCTACAAAGTCAACATGAATCTCCCTAATCTTAGGCCTCTTTGTTGCATGCCAAGGCCCGAAATGATGAGAGATTCATGGGCTTTGAGAGGCAGGCCACAATATATTCTAACTAGAAGGCTACTTCAAAAACAATTTGACAATGAATATAAGAAAAGAAGAGCCCAAAGGTGATAAGTACATTGTTGACCCCTATTTGAGACAAAAGGTTGAAAATCTCTAAGCGCATTCTAATGAAAGCCCATGAGTGTAAGATTGAGAGCTTTTTGTAAATGGACTAAGCCCAAGGAAACAAGGGGCAAGGTTCATGAGAGGAAAGAGAGAGATTCTTGTAATTGGGCCTTCATTAAAATGGACTTAAATACTTTCTAAGAACATATAAATAAAAGAAACTTTTAATTGGGACATGGGCTTAATAAAGATGGGACTTCTTTTCAAGCACCATTGCACCACCAAGATTAAGTAAGCACATCCCCACTTCAACTTGGGTTCAAGAAAGCAATGGAAGATGCTTGATTAAGGTCAAAGTCACACCTCAAGAAGAAATACTTCAAGAAGAAATACCTCGGAAAGAAATGGCTGCTCTAATTGATGAAGCACTCACACAAAAGATATACAAGGCTATAGAAGAATAAGCTGAATCTCTCAAGAAAATGGGAGGCCACATCTCCAAGCTAGAAGAGAGGAAGATAAAGAAACTTGTGCATGTGGAGATACATGATGAAGAGAAAAAGGAAGAATAGGATGAAAAAGATAAGGCCGATTATGAAAGGAACAAGCAATTTGAGAAACTCACCACGGATACTGTGGCTATGAAGGAGAAAATGGAGAAGATGCAACTAGCATTCCACAAGGCTCAAGGGATGGATGATTGTCTCTACAACATGGGTGGATTGAGTTCCAAGGCTCCTATTGCATTGCCTCCCAAGTTCAAGATTTCTAATGCAGAAAAGTTTGATAAAACTGGAGATCCCAAGCAACATGTTAGAAGATACCTAAGCATTGCTGAAATGAAGGGGTTAGATGAAATGCAAACTTTGCATGCATTCCTTCTCTCACTTATGGGAGGTGCACCGAGATGGTACTATAGCTTGGATCCAAGTAAGACCAAAACGTGGAATGAGCTAGTGGAATTATTTGTGGATCAATTCATTTTCAATACTATGATTGATGTAACTTTGAGGGTTTTGGAGACCACTAAGCAAGGAGTTGGGGAGACTTTCTCTGAATACATGATAAGGTGGAAATGGAAAGCTTCCAAGATGGTTAATAGGCCATATGAGAATGACCAAATCAACAGAACCATCAAGAACTTGCTTCCAGCATACAATAGTAGGCTTTTGTCATTGCATATTAGTTCTTTTGGAGAATTGTGTGATTGTGGAACTAGGATCAAGGATGCCATCAACAACGAGCAATTAGAGAAAGGGGAGAGCAAGCCTCCAATCAAGAAGACATATGCGGTAGGAGCAACCACCTCTAAAGCACCCAATCCCTTAAATGTAAGCTCCATCATACCTCAACAACCTCTAGCCTACCCAAGCTTCACAAAGAAAGCCCGCTGAGAGTTTTCCGACCTAAGGAAGACCCTTGCCCAAGCATATGAGAACCTAACTTCCAAAGAATTTCTTAAACCCTTAGATCTTATACCAATGCCTAATCCTGTGCCTCCTACTTGGAACCTCAATGAATATTGTCACTTTCATAAGAAATCTGGCCATAAGACCGACAACTGTTTTCGCCTTAAGCATGAGATACAAGATTTGATAGACAATGGGACTCTCCCAAACCCAAATATCATCACCAAGTCTAACATTAGGAAGAATCATTTACCTGATTATCATCGAGCTCCTCCCCCATATCAAAGTTGTGTGCTAGTGGAAGAGGTCGATTGGGATTGCTCTAAATTAATAGAGGTTGTGGATGTCAACATGGTAGAAATCCAAGGAATATGGGATGAAGAAGATGAAAATTTAAAAAGTGCTATAGCCATGTGGGGGATACTTCCCAAAGGAATGTCCGAATTAAAGAAAAGGATCTTAAAAGACAATGTGGCGAACATCATTAAGAGTAGAAAGCATTACAAACCAAAGGATCACCCCGGAAGGAATGTGGAGGAAGGATCAAAGCCTCATTCCGAATCGGTTTTACATGCTCTATGGGACTGTGCTACTCTCCGTTAGGTCTAGGATGTGAATTTCCAATGGATTGATAAAAACAAAGCTTCCATGGAATCTTTTAAAAATATGGTGGAACTGATCTTCGAAAAGCCCAGTCTGTTTGAGCTCTTTGCAGTTAACGCCTGGTTCCTATGGTCTCGATGAAATAAACTCAGGTTGAAGATTGATGCCCTCCCCTTGAATCGTGTGGTGGTCGAAGCTAAGAGATACTTATCTCTCCATAAACCTACCATGAAGACCAGGGTGAAGCCAACCCGAACTACAAGAGTGAAATGGAAGCCACTTGACAGGAATAGTTACAAAACTAACTTCGATGGTGCCATGTTCCATAACTCAGGCAAAGCTGCATTGGGTGTGGTGATTCAGAATCATGAAGGAGAAGTTATGGCGACTTTATCTGAAATAATAACACTACCCCCCCTCTGTTACTCAGTTGGAATTATTAGCAGCTAGGCAAGCTGCTCTTTTTGTCCAGGAAGTAGGTCTTCGTAGTTCCATTTTGGAAGGAGACTCAGAAATTGTCATCAACTCCCTTCGGAAAGGTGATATGTTTCAATCTGCTTTTGGTCATCTTATTCAGGATACTCTGGTTTATGTAAACTCTTTACAGAGCTTTAGTTTTTCTCATATCTATAGGCAAGGTAATTCTGTCGCCGATGCCTTGGCAAAAAAAGCTAGATTTGGTTCTTCTTTAACTATCTGGATGGAGTCTGTTCCTCCTGATATATGTACTCTTGTTTCGGCTGACAAGCCTTTTCTTGATTAATAAAACCTATCAGAACGAATTCTAAAAATAAAAAATAAATAAATAAAGAAGAAGAAGATAACTTGATCAGAAGCGAAGAGGGTAGAAAAATTTAGAGATTGGATCATTAGTTTGTATTTCAATAATCATAAAAATAGTCAAATCTAACATCACCGCCATAAGTTTTCTCATAATTTTAGGGCTTCCAAACCATCAAATTAATTTATCCAACATCTAATAGGGATAAATTAGTTTTTTCACATAATTCCTTAATGTTCCATATAAAATTAGTTTTTTTACATTAGCTTTTCGGATTTTCAATACTGAAATTGAAAATTTTGTACGTAACTCTAGGCCGGACAAAATACAGTATCAACACATAACCAACCCTAGGGAAGAGTAATTAAAATTTTGCTCATACACTAGAACCACCCAAACCTTTAGGGTCTCTGACTCTACAAGGCATGCATACACTGATTGTTCAACTAATATGTGCAGATAATAGTCAGTGACAAGCAGCTGAAATTCTGTGTTATGGAGAGAATAGTCCCAAGAGAGTCAGGATTTTCAGAATTGACAAGCAAGAATGGAGCCTTTGCGCTTTTTTTTTTTTTTTTTTTTAATGAAGACCTTGTGTGCTTGCCTTTGGGCGTTGTAAATATCAAAGTTTTGTACTGAATTGTTTTTATCAATAAAAAATAAGAGGTTCATTCCATTCAAAATTTTCCAAAAATCATTCATGCAGGACTTAAGGTGATGCCAGACCTCAAAAGAACTTCATCTCTCACCAAACTCAAGCTTATATGTCCGGTACCTGACTCCATACGTGCTGGTGCCGGACTCATTTTACATTCTAGTGCAGAAACTCCAGTACAGGACCCAGCTAGGCTAGACTTCAGCACTCAGCAGCGTAGCTTCCTTCAAATAAATAAATCTATTGTAGAAGAGTCAAATAGAGCAAGACATAGGAAATATGGCACTATCTATGGGAAAGCCAACCTGAAGCAACGGTTTAGCTGAGACAATCGTACTCTAAGCAGCCCAAGGTTGCTCTCAAATAAAGAGGCCTAACTCCATGGGTCCTCTCCAACTACATCAGTTTGGATTCTTGTTTTCAAAATTATGAAAACAAAATCATATAGAAAATACCGTTCTGTATAACAGTGCCTTTTCGAACATAGACGTCGAGATACAATTTATGAGATGAAAGAGAAGTATTCTTATTAACAGAAATAAATAAAAGATGAGTTCCCAGACAGGGGGCTTCACATTCTCCTGCCTAACAAATGGTCCAAAATAAAATTTTCATTGGGACTTGCAAGTGTTCACAAAACGTAAATTGTAATGACAAGGTAGCCAAGGCTTGCCATAAAATTTTATCCTGCAGGAAACTTATCTTAACAGAGGCAATAATTACAGATTCAACTAGGGTTTCATGACAAACACAAGTAAAGATGATAAGCTTGGCCTAGCCAGCCAAATAAAAGCAAGCAGTTATGTTCATAGCAACTATTTCAAACACTCAGAAAATCATAATGACTGTTAGATCTTGTAACCATGCAAAATCTCTGCATCATGAATGTAGAAATTTAAGCTTACTGCTGACAAGAATGCAATGAAACAACTTCCCAGCAGCATCAGTTCAGCACACCAACCTCAGCTCCTACGCCTACAGCCGATTGAGGATTTTAAACTACAGAGAGATTCTGCTTCTGATTCATTTACACATTTGAATGTTACAAGCATCGAAAGATGTGAGATGAAAGTTTGAATGACTAACATCTCAACTACTTTTCAGTAAATCAGGATATCTCCATCGAGCTTTTTATCTCTTTCCTTGAAAGACCCAATTAGTTCAGTATTGTGGTACAAGTCATCAGTTACTTTTCCAAGTACAGAATATTACACAATCCTCACTGAGTTGAATCAGGATTGAACTTCACAGATTCTCTCCAGATGAGCTCCTTTATATTTTCTTCAGTAAATGATGGTTGCTCAAAATCAAAGCTGAAAGGCATTCGGCAGACAGGCTCCTCATTGATATCATGAAGAGGTGCCAAGTAAGGGTGGCACAATGCCTCATCAACTGCAAACAACCAGATATAAAGGTGATCTTCAATGAAAATAATGAGGGAAAACAACTCATCAAATCAAATGAGCAAAACATCAAATCAAATGAGCAAAACGCAATTGTGATTTCTACATAGCCAATAGTCCTTAGACCAAATGGAATTCCCCCTCTCCATCAGTGATGAAGAGTAACATCATGGGCTCAACCCCATGTAAACCCATGTGGGTGCGTGAGTTAAGTTTTTACCCATTGACAAAATCCACCAAAAGCAAAATTCTATGAGATAGAAAAATAGACATTTGGTTTGTTAAATAGATATTAACTATTTCATTGTTTAGGGTATAACTCCTCAACCATGGCTCCAGAACTAAGACCATTTAAAAAAATTTGGCACAACACATGTACTTCTGTTTCCAATATCAAGTATTATTTTCATTTGTTCCCCAAAGAATAGCTGTAATGCGAGACAAGTCTTCTTGTAAAGACAAGTTAAAACATTTTCCCCCAATATTTCCCCAAATTCCAATGCAATACAATACTATGACTCAAGAATTGCCAAAACCCAGATATAACCGCATCATAGCAATGCATTATACCTGTAATGCGCCTGTTTGGATCAAATACAAGCATCTTTTCCAGCAAATCAACAGCACCAGCGGACGTATTTGGAAATCTAGCAGAGAATTGTTGCTTTGGGAACTGCGGGAGCTGTCTAACATATCTTCGAGCATTATCACTTCTTAAGAATCCAAGGCTGTTGTCATCAGGTGAACCTATGAGCTTTTCACAACAACAGGAGAAAAAATGCAGTTGTCAAAGTCAATCTTACTTCCAAGAAGACCAAAACAACTTATTTCAATGAAGCCTATATATGCTGTAGAAAAAGCCCATGAGCTCTAACTCAAACGATATGTCCTCCCTTCATAAGAACAAAGTGGAGGGTGAGGTCATGGGTTCAAAATCCACAATGTGTGTACTTTACCAATCAAAAAAAAAAAATTTTTTTTTTTTTTTAAATGCAGAAGAAAAATACTGAGATAGGTAACCAGAGCCAGGAGGAAAAATAAAATTTTATAAAGAAAAGGAAAAACATATAATATTAAGAAGTTGTTCAACTCACAAATAAATGCAAATTTTGCAAATTCTAAGACAGTCAACCACATAGAAGGAAATGAATAGGGTTTATTGGAAGAGGATTTTGACTCCTCAACCAATTCTCTTCTACTTGGTCTCTACAGCTGAAGACAGTGACTGTTCCTCTTTGAAAAGAGGCATTCTTTTTGTCTCTCACAACTACAAGGACTAATCTATCAAATTTCTCCTACTCTCCCAAATTCCATTATGTTTATGCAATTTTTGACTTTTTGCAATAGGGATTATAGTAATTGATTAAAAATAAAAAATAATAATAAAAAAAGATATCCATAATTCTTGTAACCAGAAAATCTGATGGAAGTGACTAGTGAGAACAAGACTAAGTGTCACAAATAAATGATAGTATGGGGGAGTAGCAACTCAGAATGATCAAGATTTTTAATGCAAAAATGTCACAAGAAGCAACAAATTTACAAAGAAGAAAAACGCAGCAGAAGTAATAAGCTCTGGCATTGTATCACAAACAATGAGGGCATGTTTTTAATGCAGAAACCAGCAGCCAGGTAATCCAGTGTATTTTAGCAAGAAATTTCTTAGAGGCATACTTCAGTAATAAGTCTCAGCTGATGAACATAATCTTTGCCAGGGAAAAGGGGTTGTCTTGTCATGATTTCTCCAAGTATGCAACCCACCGACCAAATATCAATTGCTGCAGTGTACTCCGAACAATTAAGGAGAAGTTCTGGTGCTCGGTACCAACGAGTAACAACATACTCAGTCATGAAATCAGTTTCAGATGTTGTCCTTGCAAGCCCAAAGTCTGTAATCTTGAGGTCACAATTTGCATTCAGAAGCAAATTGCTGGGCTTTAAGTCACGATGCAAAACATTTGCTGAATGTACATATTTGAGCCCTCGTAAGAGCTGATACAGAAAATACTGCAAAGGTAGCAATTTAAGTAATTATGACAACAAGCTTGAAAGATAGCAATCACAACCAAAATTATCAAACATTAATTACAAAGAATTTTAAGATACAAAATTATCAAACATTAATTACAAAGAATTTATCTTTATTTTCATTCACATTTTTAATACAAATGTGGTAGCAAAAAAAAAAATTCACATTATGCAATATGAATCTACTCTAATTACTAAAAATAGGATGGATACAGAGAACCCAACAACCAAAAACATATGGTGACAGTTCATACATCTAAATTCATTAAAGCAGAGATTTAGAATCTCACTTGTACCAGGAGATGGTAGACCAGGACCCTAGAAAAAGCTGTGTGGCAGAAAGGCTAGCACCCGAGTATGGCATGTTTACACTCAAATAAAGGCAACATTTTTTGACCTCTTTATGTCAAGTTTCATTGGAGGAAAGGTTGCCTACCACCCCGCAAAAGCGGGAGCTTGGTGCATTGAGTATGACCTTTTTTTGTCATATTTCATCTGTAGTCTACAATAATTGTTCACGCTTTGCTTTCATGCAATTTAGTGTCATTATGAACCCTGATGATATTCGTACTCTTACCCTAATCCATATCTAAAGGAACATGAGGAATTACTACAACAACCCACTAATGCATGGAGGAATAAAATTAAACCAAAACAAAAACAGAAACTAAAGAATCCTCATTTACTTGAATGATACGATCCAAGAATTTAAATGTGATAGCATGTTTCTCAATGGTTGTTTTTAGTGTAGCATGTTGAGCTTGCAGCAGTACCCATCAAATTTTATTACAAGACATACTGTCCTAGAATGGAGTTGACAGTTTCCCAACTTCCACTTCAGGCAAACTAAGGAATACAGGAAACAACAGAATAATTCAAAGACAAAAAAACATTTGTACTTTCAAATTGCATGGTAAACATAATATCTTAGATGCAAGAGAGAAATGTTATGCCAACCCGACAATGATCATCGGTCAAAGGTTGGTTTGACCGTATAATCTGATGAAGATCAGTGTCCATTAATTCAAAAACAATGTAAACATCATTGAAGTTCTCCTTCTGTGGAGGTCGTATGATATCTTTCATGGCAATGACCTGCATAGTAAGGGAGAAAGGGGGGAAAAAACCTGGTTAGCAGTAAGCCTATAATTCTTCCAGAACAAAAAAAAATACTCTAGTAAAAACTCGATTTTCAAAACTAATAATATTAGTATCACCATCCATCCAACTCAAAGGGAAACACAAAGCCATAAAAAAAAATATTGGGAAAAATACAAAAACAATATTGTGGCTTGCCTGTAAATCACAAAAACCCCCTTGAAATTCAAAGTGTATCACATAAACCCGTTATGGTGTTGATCAAAATGCTACCATTAGATTCTGCTGCCAACAGTGACAGAAAAGGCTTGTGTTGCCACATGTACTATTACAACTTGCACTATCAAAAAACTTACCCCTTTCATTTTTCCTGTCATACTTTAGTTCTAGCTCAACATTACCATCACCATCAACTTCAGAATTGTTAGCAACAATAACAGAACAAAGGTTTACATCATCTTCTTCAACTTGTGTACTATCTGTAGCAGCAATTGAGTCACTTTCTATTATCAAATAAGTTACATCAGATAACCAAGATTTTGAATCTAAGTCAGAAACTTTTAGGCACTTTGGACATCACTAGACCTTTTATTAGATATTTTCAGCGGCAAATTGGTGCATGGACCCACCAAATTTCCCAAACCTGTTTACTTGAGGAGAAGTCAAAGCCTAAATCGATTGGAGAGTGCAAGCTTGTAGCCTCACAAGCAATCTCAGAAATGCATATAGCACTTTTTTGAGCTTAGACACAAAATGTAGTTATGGTTTATAACATGAACGCCTTTTATGCGATAAAATGACTCACAAGAACAAGGTCACATGGACTTCCATGATTCCAGCTCATTTTCATGATTGAAAAAGGTAAGAAAATGTTTATAGGAATGCTGGAATGGCTGAGACCATACAATTTACTTTATCAATCACGTTTCATACTTGTAATGGTCTTAATTTTCTTGAACTAGGACACAATTTTATGGGTTGATGGTTCATGTGTGACTTGAGAGAGATGAATTTGCTGTTTATTTCTCATGTGAAAATGTACTTCCAGATCAGGGATAAAGTCAGAGGAGTCATTCTACAAGGAACCGAGGTCAGGGATTTCATAAATGAGAAGAAATTAACGATTATGGTCTGCAGTGATGCTTGAAGGAATTACTTTTGTATGGGTGACATAGGACAACCAGAACAAAACTGAAACAACAATAAAATAAAAGGATATGACCTAAGAGTCAGCACCTAGGCCTTGCTTGGAGTCAGCACCAAGCGGGGAAACCACTAGGAGTCAGCACCTAAGGTAGACCTAGAGTCAGCACCAGACCAAAGGAAATACCAAACGGCCATTTTTTTCATTCATCAAAATATCAATTATCTCTCAAGGAGTACAATAGGTTGCTTATAAAGGATTGCTAAACCCTAGTTCTAATTGGCTAGGAAACCCTAATTGTCTTATTACAAAAATAACCTTGCTTCTAAATTAAAATACTAATAGCCCAATAAACTAATAGGACCTAAAACATAAAAATACAATTGGCTTGCAAACATAAATAATACTAAATAATAATCTTTTTGCGTCTCCCGCATCAATGGGTGTGTGCACTTCTTTTTCATTGTCTCTGCCCACTAATGATTCCCACGTATGCAATTTGAAAAATAGTGTAAATAAATTTAAATGTTTTCAATCGGTATGATTTTTCTGCCAACTTTAACATAAAATCCAACAATAGCACTTTATTCTACACCAAGGGGAGTAATGTGTTACACATCTAATTTCAAGTGCAAATGGGTGGGGGGCATCGGGCACAACCACATTCCCATCTCTGTGTTTACAATTTTCAGGCTAGCCATGTTTGACACCCCACTCTTTCAATATCAATGAAACCTAGTTGATAAACATAGAGTATTACTAAGACCATGCAAACTAAAAGATATAGAAATAAGAACAATAATTTTGCACACATAAATACTTAAACTTTGCGCAACTGAAATCATGAGGAAAGACATAAGGCTGATTCAAGAATAAAAGCATGAAAAATTACAAAGATAAATAAAATTACATTTTCATGATCCAAGTGCCGAAGAAGTTTGATTTCTCGTAAAGTCCTTTTGGCATCAATTCTATTGTCAAAAGCATTACCAATCTTCTTAATGGCAACCTCCTCACGCGTCTCCGCATTCACAGCAGCACTGGAGGAAACAGAAAAATTATCTCTTCCTTCACATTGTTGTTAACTAAAAGAAACCCCATTATAACCTCAAAATAGCACATCATTCACATGAAAACACAGCATTCCAAGACATTCCTCTAATGAGTCATGATGACCCAATGAATTGTACAATATAAAAATCTTTATATAAGAATGAGAGAATCAACATATTAATAAACATATTCTGGAATTTTTGACACTTAAACAAAACCATAATAGCAGTCAACACTGAAAAGCTCATCCTTGAGACACCAAAGAAATTGGGGAACTATCCAAGGAAGAGGCAAATAAAATGATTTTAGTCATGATTCCAATATAATCATTACAGAGTAGTCACACCCACAACATATATATATGAATATATATATATATATATATATATATATGTGTCCATGAGCTAGACCATGTAAATGCTGACAAATTTTAAGTGCATTGCCAAATTTAGGGTTTAAGGCAGATTTGGTTAGATGAAGAATCAAAAAGTGGTACCTGTTGGAGAGTAAGAATATATCGATATCTTGACCGATATCCTTTTTTTGTAAGATAGGTAGCTTTCCTATGAATCGCTTGGGCATGTCATCGGGTTCATCATGCAAGGCTAGATTTCTTTGGAATCCAATTTTGGAGAAAATGAAGGGCAGATTACCAGGCTGGAAGCGGTTACATTTGTCACCCAGGGGGATCAAAACTCTTAAAGAGCACAATTTCTTGCCTACCCTTTTATTACCTCTAGCTGTTTGCCATCCCTACTTTTGTGGCTAACAGATTGGAGAAATTAGAGAGGAACTTTTTGTAGTGTGGTCAGGGTGACAAGGCAAATTTCACTTAGTGAATAGGAATCAAACTTTGTTTTCCACTCAGAATTTGGGGGATGGGGGGTGATTTTAAATACGTACAAGATTGGGGAGGGTGGTCTTCAAGGGAGGTAAAAAGCACTGATGGTTGTAGTCTTTGGAGGAGTATTAGGACAGGTTGGGATATATTCATGAGACATGCCCAGTATGTGGTAGGGGATGGACTCAAGGTGTGGCTTTGGCATGATGCATCATGTGGACGTCAACTTTTAAAGGACTTGTACTCTGAATTGTACACCATTGCAACTAATAAGGACGCCTTAGTTATGTCTTTTTTGGAAAAATCAGGTCACAGGAGGACATGCTTGTTGAATATCAGTTTATTCAAGACGTTTATGACTGGGAACTAGAGTTAGTCGACTCTTTGCTGATATTTATACTCCAATTTTTCAGGCAACAAAGGTTCTAACAGAATGAAGTGGACATTGTCTAGTAATGGTCCATTTGATGTTAACTCACACTTGGAGGTTTTATAGGCACAGGGGAGTGACATTTCCTTGGAAAATTATTTCTTGCAGTAATGCTCTAAAAATGTTATCTATGGACAGCACCATCAGAAAATATTCCAACCGCTAACAATCTACTAAGAGAGGGATTAGTCAATCAACTCAATGTTATTTATATATAAAAAATAAAAAATTGATGTTGCATGCACTGAAGCAATGGTGAGATTATTGATCATCAGTTGTCAGATTGTGGTGTTGCTTATGAAATGTGGACTTTTACCATTTAAGTTTTTGGATTACAAGAAGTACTTCCCAAGAGTGTAGTTGAACTACTGGTGTGGACACCAGGGCATAGATAGCTTAGATGACTATTTTCTATAGGGGGATGTACTACCCCTTAATTTTGGTGTCAGTATCTTCAAATTGATCTTTGTAGCCCTTATTTTTTACTTCTGTACCTTCAAAGTTGGTGGCATTTATTATGGTTGTAATTTGGAGCCTATAAGAAGAGGCTCCCCAGATATTTTGTAGTAGTGTATTTTGAAATAAGAAGATATTGTCTGATTTGTGTTCTATGTTTGGTGATGATGCCAAACACCCTAAGGTGGTAAAGTCTAGGGTTTTGTTTTGTTCTTTTAATTCCTGCTATTCACCTATACGTTCTAAATCAACTACTTTCTAGATGAAGGAATTAGTTTGGGAATTATTCTTCTTACAGGTGGAAATTAGTACCTTTATGCCTTTTGCAGACTTCGTTAAAGGAAAGGAACCAGCGAACTTTTGAGGGTGTGGATGCCTCAGCTATTCAGCTAAAATTGTAGTTCCTAAGAATTTTGTTGGAATGTTCACGAGTTTTGGGTCACAGTGAGATAAGTTCCATTGTAGATTTTATTGATTCTTTTCCATTTCAATTGTAACTATCAATTTTACTTTCTTCAGGACTTCAGGCCTAAAGACACCATCATTTTTTAAAAGATAATAAAATTATTTTTAAACAAACAAAAAACCTGGACAGAGTTCCCCATATATGAGAACTAGACCTGGGTGCCACTCACACAAATAAACACAAGACTTATCAATGCACAATCAAGATACAAAAGGTAACACTGCACATAACAGCAATCATGTTATCCCTGCCTGACTAAAAGGCTAAACAAAAAGAGAAAGTTCCTATTCTACTTTTCAATATTTATCCACCAAAAAACTCAAAGTTCATTGCTTGACAACAGATTTATTAACCCAGTTGGTCCTTATTCTCAACAGGAAGGGATGAAGGCATATATGACCTCAGGTTCCACTGAAACAGACTGCCAATCATCGGCATATCCCTACTTTCAGACTAAAAACACATATCAGTAGCTTCAAATCCCCATCAAGATACCACGATACCACGAACTCCATTTCAGCTAAGCAAAACCCCATTTCATTTTCGCCCCAATTAATTATGGTAAACAAATACACATCTTGGAGGGGACCATTATCATGTTTGTTTAGCTTACCAGAGGGGCTAACTGCCTCCCTTGCATTTAATGCATCCACCCACTGTCATCCACTATGCATATAATGCAGAGTGACAGCTAACCAAAGGCACAATACACCCCCTCAGCCGCAAGAAGGGACAGGGCAGTGTCAGGCTGCCCCGCTTCCCCCTTTTCTTGGTGCCTTCAAATGCTCAAACTCATCCCAAAACTACCCCCTTCAAGAAATCTACAAGTACAACTTTTATCCACACAGAGAGGGAAAAAGAGGAACAAAAAGCAGAGTAGCAGGAACGTATTCTTGTTCAGAACAACCACCCCCCTCTCCCTTTCCAGTCATTCTTGAGAATTAATTAATAATCAAAACTTGTAATTTTGTGAACCCAATAAGGATCTATTTTCCTTTCTTCGTTAATTCAGGTCAGTTCCAGAGTTTAGACAAGTATTTTTTTACTGACTCAAACAAATAAATTGTTATCTTTTTCACCCACCACGCATTTCAATGAACACATACTCACCATTTGTGCAATTCAGCTACACCCCACAGCAAAAACAATAATCAACAGCTAAATAAAACAGAATAAACAAAGAAAAATGAACTCAAAACAAGATCTTCATAATTCCACTATAAAACTAAGAATCAACAAGATCTTCATAATTCAGCCAGACCCACCAGTCAAATTTAGCTTCCAAAAAAAAACAAAAAAACAAACAAACAAACAAAGAAAAAAATGGCCCAGAAAAGCTTTAGAAGCCATACCAAACGATACCATAAGCGCCTCTACCAACTGGACGAATTGGAGGGACGTACTTTCGAGAAACTTCGAAGAGATTACCATAGATATTGTACTGAACGTAGCGTCCACCATGAGTAGGTACTCCTCTGATGTTATGCTCGGTTGAACCAGACCCCAACTCCATATCAGGTGTTGTTGAGTTCGGAGTAAAGTTAAAGAAGAAGAAGAAACCCAACAAGGATTTGGAAATTGGAAGCAAAAATCTAAGTAGAAGAGAGAGCCTAAATTGGAGGAGGAGAAGCTGTATTTGGGGAGGGTGTGTCGGTAGGTGTAAAGGTTTTTGACATTTCCAACTTTGTTTTCTTTTTTGGGTCTTAAGCGAAAGAAAGAAAAATCAAAAGAGAGACTCTCTCTCAGAAAAGAGTGTGTGTGTGTGTTGTGTAGTGAGGTTTCAAGGTGAAGAGGAAAGATGATGACTTTTATTTTTTTAACTGGAAAAAGTCTTGGCTGACCCGTGAAAATATTTGACTTTTTTTCTGATGATTGCTACGCTCTCTCTCTCTCTCTTGTACTGTGGTTTTTGATTCTTCCATGCTGCATCATAATTATTTTGTTTCACTTCTTTTTTGGGTAAAAATATTGGTTTCATTAGTAAAAACGACATCAGGTAAATGATATGTTCTATTGTCTTACCTCCTATATATAACTTTTATCCTACAAGTGGCACTATTTTTGGTATTAGAGAATCTAACATGAAGCATTATATTGTCAAATAGTTATGTGACTTAATTAATTGATACTTCATGATCTTTATCTAGGGTTCAAGTTATCCTTTAAATAATAATTAATAAACTAATAAAAAATACAAATGGGGTAATATATTAAAGAAATTATTTTTTTTAAAGTGACATATGGGGTGATTTAGTATCACAAAACTACTCATTACACTCACAAAATCATAATATCTAAGTCCATGGTTATAAAATGGCAGTAGAGGAGATTTAGAGTCCGCTTGTGTCCAACTTATTTGATTAGTTTTTTATAATTTTTAACTTTTATGTACAATTTTTTAAAATCCTTTTTTTTTTTTTTTTTTTTTACTTTTCAAAATTCAAGTATATTTTAGCACGCTTCTAACAAAGAGTAATCAAGAAACACACACTTAAACCTAAATATTTCTATTGAAATTATTACAAAATACCAACTAAGTTATGAGGTTCTTAACAAAATTTTTATTAAGTTGGAGACAAGAATTAAACTTCATAAAAAATTTAGAGAAAAAAAAAAAAAAAAACTTTTTTCGTGAGGTTGCGTGGAGAATATTAGAGAAGAAAGGAAAAAGCATTACCAAAGATGAAATAAATTTATGGGGAATCATAATTTTAAAGTTGCACCACAAGGATATTTGTTAGATATTATCATTATTATTATCATCATCATCACCATCATCATCGTCATCATCTACCTCTATCATGTGCTATGACAGCATAACAAACTGAGCAATCAATGAGGTCATAACCATGACAAATCTATTGCTAGTAGATCTCATTCAAATATCTAATTGGTTTTTATAACATCGGAATTCAATACAGATTTGAGGCAGTGGAACCATATTTATGGTCCGTTTGGCAAAGTTTATTTTTGCTAACTTATTTTACTATTCAGCTTATTTTTGCTACTATTTATAAATCTCACTGTACTTTTTGATACTATTCATGAGTCTCACTATACTATTTCAGCTAAGTTTCACATTTATCTATAATACTTTTAATAAAAAAATTTTAGTTTCAGTCGAATAAATGGATTCCAAAAAGACCCTTAATGTATGTCTCACTCAAAACGCAATAGCACACTATGTCTCAATCAATCAAAACGTGTCAGCATCTTTCTTTTCTATCTTTAAGATAGGTCATATTAACGAATGCTCTTAGAGTAATTGTTAATAAACCATAGTAGGAAAGTTTTGACACTACTTTCATGGGAAATATAAAAACATGTTAACAATATTTATTGTTTTATCATTTTTCCAATAAAATGTTTCTAAAAATAGCTCCTAAACTAATGTCTTTAAGGCATTAGTTAACATTTTCCCTTTAAGATTAGTATTCAATCAGTGACGGTTCTAGGAATTTTTCTCAGGGTGTTCATTAAGAAGTATAAATTATACTATCTAATAAAAAGAGAAATTCATATATTGACAACAACAACAATAAAAAAAACACGCAAATACATAAAGTTTACAATTGTCTTCTATGAGTTTTCATATTTTGAAATCGGTGCATGATAGTTTCATTATCAATGCTACAAACTACATCTCTTTCAATGTACATAACCAAGCAATCATTTATCCACTGAATGTAGAACAAATTATGGAGTAAAATTTAATTTTATTGGCATAAAAAAAAAACTGAAGGTGTTCTCAAATTTTTTTTTGAAGAATAGACAAATAGAAAATTTTAAATTATTATATATTAAAAAAAAATTTCAAGTCAGATTGGTCTTGGGACCACCCTGGCCTTCAGGTGGCGCCACCTCTGTATTCAATGGTAAACCTGTTCCAACTACCAAGTCTATTTTCTTGGCATATGAATGGCTTGAAAGAACAAAAGGTAGTGCAATGGCCAATGGGAAAGGTAGACGAAATTTCGTCCAACTTTTAGAAATTTCAGTGTTGGTTTTCTATAATTCAATGTAGTTTAATTTCTTGGTCAACATTCAAAGATTCAATGTAGTTTTCTTGAACAAAATGTGGTTTCTATTCTTCACAATAGTTTTCTTGTCTACATTCAACGCTTAAAACTACTATTATTATTATTATATTATTATTAAAAAACATTTTTAATAATGAAACTAATCATTTGAATAACACAATAAATATGTACTTTTTTATTTTTCTGTAATTTGTTACCCATCAATAATTTATAAAGTTATAAGATTATGATAGAAAATGTATAATTTCTCTAATAACTAATATATAAAGTCTAAAAGTTAACCCATTCATGAACGGAAACTTCCTAGTAAAAAAAGCATTTCCAAAACATTGACATAAGCCGCTTGATGTCATGCATTTCTTTATCATCTTCTGAGTTCTAATAATATGGATTAATCGATACATACGTCATAGGTGGGGTCGACCATTTTTTTTTTTATGAATAGGTGGGGTCGACCATTTACAGAGGTGGTTACTAGATCATAAATTAGCTTATATGGTAGGTGAGCCGTATTATTCCAATAGCAGCGATTTCGTTCTTATATGGGACCAACTTACTACCACATAAATGTACGGCATTAGGCATATACAGCCCCAAGCCATTAGTAAGGAGTAATGCTTCCATAAAAAATATAAAAATATAATTAATTAATTAATTAAAAAGAAAAAGAAAAAATAAGGAGCAATTCTATACCCTCAAAACAATTTATAAAATATTTTTCACTTATCTAAAATAATCACCGATATCACTTTTTTACTTATTATTAACCATCTAAACCTAATACTTCAAATTTGTCTTCTTCTTCTTTTTGGTAGTTATATACTTTCTCGGGGATATTGGGCTTTTGCCCTTATTTTGTAAAAATAACAGCAATATGTCTTTGTTTTGAAACTATTTGGGTCTGTGTCGCTGTTTTTGAAACTCAATTTTAACAAAATCGAGTTTGGTATAAAACTCGATATCCTCAAAATCGAGTTATATGTAAATTTTTAATTGAAACTCGACTTTAGCAAAGTCGAGTTTCACTTTAAAAAAATTTTAAAATTAAGTGGCAAAATATGCATAGAACTCGACGTTACTAATGTTGAGTTCCACTTGTAACTCGATTTTTTTTAAATCGAGTACTAAAACAGAGACACGGACCTAAATAGTTTCAAAATAAAGACATTATACTAGATTTTTTACAAAATAAGAGCAAAAGTCCAATATCACCTACTTTCTCAAGTCTAAGGAATGCGTTGTCTGGCACTCAACCGTAAAGCTCTACGCTTGAGCCCAAAAAGAAAAACTGTGGTCCTCCTCTACGAAGAATATTAAGACATAAAGATCCAATAATACAATTGCTTTATGGAGGTTCAACTTCAAGTTCAATTCTTAACGCGATTTTGACCATTCAAAGGGGAAAATGAAGTAAACGAGATGATTGTACATTTGTCACAAACATTTTCGTAAGTTTTAAGCTTATTTTGTTTTAAGGACTTTTTAAAATCTCACTTTTTCACTTTTTGAGATATAAATATACTTTAATTCACTTTGAACAAAAGATGATTATCAAAATGCCAAATAAGCAAAGTGCCAATTAAGATCGAGAGGAAGAGAGAGAGACAGAGTAGAGTTGGCTAAAATTTTGCCAACTTTACTTCATTCTCCCTCTCTTTCCCTTAATCCAAACCGGTCATAATGCTAAATGTACACCATTTGAAAACAAAACAATTCAATATGCTAGAGACATGGAAATTGGAATTTATTAGATATCCAACCAAAACCCATTCCAGGAAATCAAAGTATCAAACTACTTAAGAAACATTAGCCATTAGCTCAATTGAACCAACATATGTTTCCAATGGAAACATCAAAGATTCAAATCTTCATTCCCCTATTGCAACTATTATATTATTAAAAAAATATATATGTAGAAATTTTTTTTCCCTCCTTTTCCTTTACATTAGTCTAGTCACGAGTGTATGAAACTCAATCTAACAGCTCAACAAATTTGGTAAACTATATTGTCATCAAATCATTAATAATTATATCTTTCTTAATCAACATTCTCTTGTATCACAAATCGCTTTTTTTTATTTTTGTATGTCATCGGTCATACGATAAGTAAATATCTATAAACATTTTTGAAAAAAAAATATAAATATGCACATACATATATATATATATATATATATATATTGATGATGCACAAAAATCGTCAATGAGTTAATCGTCCACACACATGTCAATGGGTGCACCTAAAGAACAAAAGAGAAAAACCAATCAAAGGGCACCAATAGGATACCGGTCAAAGACCCTCCGAAAGTTAAGTCAGAAGAAAGCTCCAACAATGCTAAAGAGTATGAGTTTTAGAGAAATTGTGCGTACCTTTGTGAGAGAGGGTTTTGGAGGTTATATAGCAATGTAGATTTGACCTTAATTTCTTGAGGAGGGAGGCTTTTCCTTATGGGGAGAATTCTCCATCAAATTTCCAGATTTCTGGGATGGTCTTCCTTGTAGATGATCCTCAATTATGGTTGGGCGTAGGGTGCAAGGCTTTTCCATATCAGGATTCTTGATGAGCACTTCCAGCCACGTGGGAGCCACGTGAGTACCATGCGTCCCCTTTTATTGGGTCCATCCGCCTGAGGTCCGTCTAATTAAGGTTCGCTTCCTCTAGATCCGTCTGCCTACAGAAATGTGTTCATCAGTCTTATTATGTCGTCAGCCTAATAAGACCATCTACTATATTGCAAAGTGGGCTTGTCAAGCTAAACAATCAGACATTTGGTCCGTTCACTTATGCTTCGTGTCGTCAGCTTTGTAGGTCTAAAAATACCCTTATCAACTGCCCCCTCAGCACATGGGTCCATCAGTTTCACCCTGAACGGACTTATAGGGTGACAGATTCTTGCAGTAGTCATCTCTTTCCTCAGGAGTTATGCTTTGATTGATGGGGTAGTTGAGGGTATTAAATGCAAGGGGACATATGGCGCATTCTGAGGGGGTGCACTCATTTTTCGAGGCGTCACTTCGTCTCCCGCACATTTTTATTTTTATTTTTATTTTTATTTTTATTTTTGAGCTCTAGCCCATCCGTCGCTTCCAAACTTTTGCTCGTCATCCATTGGCTAGGGTAAGCTCCCGCCTCTTATGTCGCAGTCTCTTTGTACTTTAAGACTTGGTTTAAGCGATGAGAGTCCGCTATAGATCAGAGGTCTAGACGCATATGCAATCCCAAGCAACATTGAGTGGAACAACAATGTTGGTTCCAAAATGGCATCATGTGTAGCTTTCCACTTTGATTTTGTATAAAACCAATTAGAAGGCAAGTAGGCTGTTAGTAGACCACATGGTTATCAAAGAAATATAAATATGCCAAGGGAAAGCTAGAATATATCATCGAAGGTGTTGGCAAACAATCACCACAGTACTCTTCCAATGAATGCACGTGAATTCATGTAAGCTTATTGTGCAAGCAGTACATTGCCTTTAACTTTTCTTTCCTGTGAAAGCATGTAACAACGCATGGTCTAGTGAATGTTGGTGTGAAGTACTTGAAAAGATCAAGGTAAAAGAATTGTTCTTAAAGAGCATGTATGTGCCATATATTGGCTAAAGCTTTTAAATGTGAAAGCTAGCTCAAATATTTGGTGCTCAAGCACTTGATAAACATCACTATATTTTCAAATCTGTCTAATCATAAGGACATGCCATTTAGCCAATATGAGCTACTTAAATATATGTTTAAACATTCACATGAATGGGCACTGTTTCTTAATAGAATAGTGAGACTAGTCGCCTTGGCTTATATCATCCATGTTTGCATTGGCAATTGTGGCGCCTAAGAAATATGCACCCCCTTTTCTTTTAAGCTTAAGGTGATCCTTTTGATATTATGCTAGATGGCACCATGCATGAGCATATAGATCCCTACCAAGTAAGGGTTCCCATCTGATCAATCCAATGGCATGTTGTATGGCTTTTGAGAATACCAATGAGGTAAGTGCTATCATTTGAAGTCTTCATGAAAGAATAGCGGCATTGGTAGCCCCCCGTATATTCCTAAAATCCTTGCTAGCTTTATAGCTAGATTATGGAGGTCTATGGGGATGATAGCTTCCATGTCATAGACTAGAGAGAAAAGGCGAAGCTTCTGTGGCTTGTAACTTGAGATTACAGTGGGCCCAGAGGGCTGCAAGGAGCTCCTTTGTGTTTGCTATGTCTCATGGAAGATGGGATCACCATCACCTTGGCAAGCTAGATAGCGATGATAATAAGCCATTTTAGCCACCAGTATGCATTAAGTTTGATGACCATTCAAAGTAAATCATGTTTGATCCAGAGAATTCCAAGAGGCAACATAAGGCCATGCCTTGCATAATGGCTAAGAAATAGCTTTGCTAAGCGAGTCATGACTGTTATGAGAATTTCGTATAACACAGTAGCCCTCAATGGCTTGATAAAATATCATTTCAAGGAGTAAGTAAATTGTATACCACACATATATGGTTAATAGATGAATCTAGGTCTTCATGAAAGATACTGGGGGTAAACTAAATTAGCCCCCTAGTAATCACCTAGAATCAATTTGTTTAATAAAGAATTTATTTTGAAAAAGCCGCCATGGGATTGCCAAAAGCAAGGTCAAAAGACAATACTGAATTACTTTCATCCACTATAAATTTCGCGAAGATAATTTTCATTAGTGATGAAAGATCAGCAAGTAAATTAGCCACTGAAATTATTGAAGGCAGTCATGTAGCCAAATTTATACATAGTCCCAAACATGTGAAATGGGAGGAATTACTCTCCGATTAAGCAAAAAGGGATACCATGATTCAATAGAAAGCTATTCATGCTTTTAAGAAAGAGTCAAGGAACTTCCCTGAATTTGTAGCTCGAGAGGCTAAAGGTCATTCCCATTATTGGCGATAAGGTTCCACAATGTTGCCACTGAGTTAGTAGTCACTAATTGCATTCTAAGGCCATTTGGGCTCATGCCTTGACAAGTTGTACTGTCACTATCTTTCCCAAGCTAGATTGATTGGCTCAAAGCGACATCCAAGCAATACAACTAGATAGTCAAAATATTTGTGAGTGTCCTGTAACGTCATTACAGATTAGCCATAAGGCATAAAAAATAATTTACTTAACCTGCAAGAACAAGATTAGTACTACTAAATAACTAGTTTGCAGTTAAATAAAGCTAAATCAGCCATTTAGCCTTATGCAGATACAGGTCCATGGACAAGAAATCATAATGAGAAAAATTAAATCTTGTAATCATATATTAAGCTTGTCAAAACTGGTCTTGAGAGAAAATACTATTTAGGCATTACTCTCAACTCAAACAGTCGTGTTTCTAGCAGTATATGGGAAAATATCAAAGTGAAGAAACTTCCCTCGAAACGCAGATTGGAGATTTTAAGAACCTGCCCTCACATTAAGTGGATGCTAGCTTTCTATGGGAAATATCTTTGTTTCTCCTTTTAGCTTCTATTGGTGAAATAATGTCAAATGTGATGAGCTTGTTGCTGCACACATAAAGCTTGTTGCAGGCAACATGTAAGTATACTGTGAGTATATATATTTATTTCAACAAATAGAAGCAAGTAATATAAGTCATGTCTACTACATAAACATCTTCAAAACTAGTGCCTACTTGTTAGGCCAACCAACATCAGCTTCAAAACGAATGAACAGCCATATTTTACTTTCAACCCAGGTGCGAATGTGATTAAAAGCACCTTAAAGCTTCACAAGAATCTTAAAGAAGAAAATAAATAAAAGGGAACATAAGCCAATGAAAGCTCTTAGCTGCAGAAGGTAGTAAAGTCTAGCTTAGGCATCATCCAAAAGACTTAGAAAGAACATAACACTTTCTTGAAGGTGTTCGTAATAAATAAGCTGACTTTGAAAAGGCTAATAGTGATTGTAACAAAGCAAGGACCATATTTAATATATAATCATAATAAAAATGTCTTGCAACCATGCGTGAAGCCAAATTTATACATTGGTTCTCAAATTGATATAACCAAATGATGTCAAGCTTCAAGAGAAAAGTAAAGACAGAGGATAAATAAAGTAGAGAAGACTTCCCTGAATTTGGCGATGAGCTTTTCAGCTGGAGCCGTGATTGAGGAACACCCTTTCCAAATAACAATAAATATCAAAAAATTTAGTTAGTTGTCACGTTTCAAAACAATGCTGAAAACTAGCATCTCGAGTATCTAAAACTCGAGTTCCAAGATAAAACTCGAGTTTTTAAGTCTCGATTTGTAAGAGGATGGGTCTGATTTGGAAAAAAATCAACGTGGAAATCGAGTTTTAAAAACTCGAGTTGCATAAATTGCAGAAAAACGCCGCTATAGGGCTTTAAAACGTCACTATAAGGTTTAAAAACGCCACTATAGGGCTCTCTAAACCTGGTATGGAGTGATCACTTATAAAAAAAAATTTGTAGGAAAACGCCGCTATAGAGCTTTAAAATTTCACTGTAAGGCTTAAAAACACCACTATAGGGCTCCCTAAACCTGGTATGAAGTGATCATTTATAAAAAAAAATTTGCAGGAAAACGCCGCTATAGGGCTTTAAAACGTCACTATAAGGCTTAAAAACGCCACTATAGGGGAAATTTTGTTTGCATGGAACTCGAGTCTTAAAGACTCGAGATCTATGTGGCATTTTCAGTCCCCAAACACTCACAAAGCGAGTCTTTGGGACTCAAGTTTTAATATGGATCTCGAGTTTCTAAAACTTGAGATGCTACTTTCCTTTATTGTTTCAAACGTTGCCTAACTAACTATATACAACCCCTTTACACAGCTATTCTGCACATTCCCCCCGTGATTGAGTTAAGGAAGGGAAAAAGCTTTCTCTGTTTCCTTTTCCTTGCCAATCCCTATTTTTTTTACTCTTCTATTGAGACCCAAAGCTTTAGTGGGTCAGCTAAAGTTGTATTGACCACAAGGGGTTTTCACGGGATTTTCGGCAAACACCTTAGCAGCAAGGCAAGAAAGGAACATCATTTACATGAGCACGAGTTATTAAAGAACAACCCCATTCGGACCCATCTTCAAGAACTCGAATCAACCTTAGAACTATGATTTCTTCAAGAAGAAAGGAATTTTCTTGTTTTCTTCAACTAGGCATGATCTGTTGGGTCATGTAGGACTAGTTGTGGATCTAACCAATCAGTCAATGACTCAGTTTCAGAGGCGAGGCGAGTTACAAAGAGCACAACCATTGTCATGGTCGATTCCATGGCGGAGTGGGACAGTCTGGTCAACAAAAAAAACACCTTTGATATTAGACTCATGGGAATCTTGCCTCCAGGAATTTTTCTATAGGAATCTTGCCTCTAGGAATTTTTCTCAAGGTTTCTTAAGAAGTATAAATTATACTATTTAATAAAAAGAGAAATTCATATATTGACAATAACAACAATAAAAAAACACGCAAATGCATAAAGTTTACAATTGCCTTCTATGAGTTTTCATATTTTGAAATCGGTGCATGATAGTTTCATTATCAATGCTACAAGCTACATCTCTTTTAATGTACACAACCAAGAAATTATTCATCCACTGAATGTAGAACAAATTATGGAGTAAAATTTAATTTAATTTGCATAAAAAAAACTAAGGTTGTTCCCAAATTTTTTTTGAAGGGTAGACAAATAAAAAATTTTAAATTATTATATATTAAAAAAAAAAATTTCAGGTCAGGGTGGCCCTGGGACCACCCTGGCCTTAAGGTGGCACCGCCTCTGGCCATGGAGTGGCCCATGAACTGTGAAACAACTGTGCCTGACAATGAGGTTGTTAAGATCTCGTCGAAGATAGTGCATGTGATAAAGACTAAATCGGATCGGCTCTTAAACACTTCAATACTTTAGGACCTCTGGGCATGTGTTGCTCATTAGCTTGTGGGTTTTGAGTATATGGGAACTGTTTTGATAAAAAGGAGATTGCTTTTTAGGCAAAGAAACAGCTAAAAGTACAGATCCAAACCAATATATGTTTGAATAACCCATTCAACAAGAGAAAACCCTTGGTCAGCAAAACGAGAAACAAAATAAGAAAAATATAAGAATCGTTTCGGGGATTTCTTTAGAGCATGGAATAGAGAAGACCCAGACAATGAATGTCTAAGAGCAACCGCATTAGGCCAAATTTTTCCATCTGAGGTGAAGCTACTGAAGGCGGGCAGGAGTCATATGAGGCCCAGGATTCTTCTCCCAAGGCAGAGGGGGCCTGTCCTGGTGGCGCTGAGGTCGTCGAAGAAAATGTACCCGCTGATCAGCCTTAGGATTTTTGCTTTTAAGTTTATTTTGAGAACAGTAGTTTTCGTATATGCTAAGCTCTTTTGAGAACAATGGCATTTTGTAAGGATAACGACTGTCGCTCATTGGTTTTCTGAGCTTTCCTTGCTTTCGTCACCCTTATATATTTGTGTTTGACCTCTTTCTTTTGTGTCATGAAAAATTCCTAAGTGCTTTATCCACCCTTTTTTTTAGCTTTGTTTGTTTGTTTTTTTTTTTTTTTTTTTTTTTTTTTTAGGGAACTGTTAACCCGTCACTTTTAGATAAGTTTTCATGTATTTGTCCACCTCGTGGACGCAGTTAATGTGGATACCTTTTTCGGGTGGGTCCACCTTATGGACCCAGTAATTATCAGATACATTCAAGTATCCCTCATCCGTCCTTCTTGCGGACTCAGTAATGATTTAGGTACGTTTCATTATGTCTTTCATCCGTCCACCTTGTGGATTTGTTAATAATTAGATGTACTTCATTATATATCTTTTATCCATCCACCTTGAGGACTTAGTCAATGTATCCGTCCATCCTGTGGACATAAATTTGGATGCTTTTTGACACATTTGTTCATTTTATGGACTTAGTTCATATATTCATCCATCTTGTGGACTTATAACATGAGTTGGCATTCGTCCACTCTGTGGATTTTATAAATTTTTTATACTAGTTAGTATATGTCCGTTCTATGGGCTTAGTAAATTTTGGATAATAGTTTGTATCCATCCATTCTATGGACTTCGAAATTTTTTGGATAATAGTTTGTATCCGCCCATTCTATGGACTTGGTAAATTTTGGATACTAGTTTGTATCCGTCCATTCTTTGGACTTAGTGAATCTTGGATACTAGTTTGTTTCCATCCATTTTATGGATTTAGTAAATTTTTGGAGGGTCGTTTGTCACCTTGGTGACTTTGTTCAATGATTTCTATTTGAGTCAATCATCTTTGGAGGTCACTTGGATCGTTCTTCACCTGGATCGTGTAGGTAGGAAGATTTAGATTTTTTACCAAGGTACTTGTTAGTGGATTGGTTCGTCTGTCCACCCGTAGGTAAGATGACTTAAATTTTTACCAAGGCACTTATGAAGGGCTTGTTTCGTTCGTCCACCCCTTAGGTAGAAGGACCTAGATTTTTTACCAAGGCACTCGGGAGTGGCTTAGTTCATCCTTCCTCCCGTAGGTAGGAAGACTTAGACTTTTGACCAAGATGGTGGCTTAGTTCATTTGCCCACCCGTATGTAGGAAGACTTAGATTTTTGACCAAGCCACTCGTAGGTGGCTTGGTTCGTCCATCCACCCGTGGATAAGAGGACTTATATTTTTACCAAGGCACCCATGGGTGGCTTGGTTTGTCCGTTCACCCATAGGTATGACTTAAATTTTTTACCAAGGCACTTGTGGATGACTTAGTTCGTCCGTCCACCCGTAGGTAGGAAGGCTTAGAATTTTGACCAAGGCAATCGTGAGTGACTTGGTTCGTCCTTCCACCCGTAGGTAGGACTTAAATTTTTTACCAAGGCACTCGTGAGTGACTTGGTTTATCCGTCCTCCCCTAGGTAGAAATAATTAGCTTTTTTACCAAGGCACTCGCAGGTGGCTTGGTTCGTCCATCCACCCGTGGGTAGGAGGACTCATATTTTTACCAAGGCACCCATGGGTGGCTTGGTTCGTCCGTTCACCCATAGGTAAGACTTCAATTTTTTACCAAGGCACTTGTGGGTGACTTGGTTCGTCCTTCCACCTGTAGGTAGGACTTAAATTTTTTACCAAGGCACTTGTAGGTGACTTGGTTCGTTCGTCCACCCGTAGGTAGGAATACTTAGAATTTTGACCAAGGCACTCGTGAGTGGCTTGGTTCGTCCTTCCACTCATAGGTAGGACTTAAATTTTTTACCAAGGCACTCGTAAGTGACTTGGTTCGTCCGTCCTCCCCTAGGTAGAAAGAATTAGTTTTTTTACCAAGACATTCGTGAGTGGCTTGGTTAGTCCTTCCACCAGTAGGTAGGACTTAAATTTTGGATGACGATTAGGTGCCCGTCGGCTTCCTTTTGTAGTGTTTAGCCATGAGGTCTTGCTGAAGCGTTGACATTTGTCATATGCTTTTACGTAGGATTGGGCATCCTTCTGCACGGTAGGCAACTAGTACACTGCCACCAGGACGCATTGTAGTCCTCTGAAAGCATCCCATTCTTAAGGTAGAAGGTGATTGGAATCATCCAACCAATACCTGCTAGTATCACTTGTATTTACAGTTCTTTAGTGACGACCAATAGTCATGTGTTCGGTAGATGCAGCCTTGGCCAATCGATCAATATGTTCTTTTTCTTCCCTTGGGACTTGTACAAATTATGCTACAAAATTTTGATCTGTCCGTCTCTTGACAAGGCTAAGGTACTTCACTCACTCTCCTTTGGTTTCGTAGTCTTCGTTGATATGCCCGATAACAACTTGGGAGTCGCTATGGATGACGACTGATGAGGCCTCTATTGCTTTAGCTAAGTCGAGTCCCGTTAGTACAGCTTCGTACTTAGCTTCATTATTGGCCATCGGGAACTGGAGTCGGATGGCGCACTCTATGACGTCCTCTTCAAAAGATTGTAGGACTACCCCAATCCCTCCAGCATGTCTATTAGATGATCCGTCCATTCAAACCTTCCATGGGGCTGCCCCCCTGCCTTCCGCCTTATTCGTCATAAATTTTGTGACGAAGTCAGCTAATGCTTGGGCAGATGCTAACTCTTCCATGGAGGGATATCTTTCTTCCGCTCCCCTAAGCACTTGACTGGTGTAGCATACGGGTAATTGCACACGATTCTTCTTTTGGATGAGAGTTGAACTAACAACCGTGAGGGATACGACTAAGTAGAGGGAAAGCTCTTCATTGGGTTTAGATGGATTGAGGAGTGGTGGAGATGTGAGGTATGTCTTCAGTTCCTTAAATGCTCTTTGGCATTCGTCGGTCCACTCAAATGCTTTCATCTTGGTCGTCCCTTTCTTGGTGATCGTCCGTCAAGGGACGGTCGTTGTTGCGTTCGCTGCTGCCCTATTCATCATTTTGATGGTTCAAATACTATTCGTTCCACTGGCCCAACTTTCGCTCCAGCTCATGATTCTATTGGGTGATTCGTTCAACCGCCGCAGCGAGGGTTTGCCATTGATTGTCTGGACCATGCAACTCTTTGTCTTAAGAGCGGTGACATGGCTGATCACTTGTTCCCCACAGATGGCGCCAACTAATGATGCACAAAAATCGTCAGTGAGTTTATCGTCCACACATGTGTCAATGGGTGCACCTGAAGAACAAAAGAGAAGAACCAATCAAAGGGCACCGGTGGGGTATCAGCCAAAGACCTTCCGAATGTTAAGTTAAAAGAGAGCTCTAACAATGCTAGAGAGTATGAGCTTTAGAGAAATTGTGCGTACCTTTGTGAGAGAGGGTTTTGGAGGTTATATAGCGGTGTAGATTTGACCTTAATTTCTTGAAGAGGGAGGCTTTTCCTTATGGGGAGAATTCTCCATCAAATTTTCGGATTTCTCGGGATGGTCTTCCTTGTAGATGATCCTCAATTATGGTTGGGCGTAGGGTGCAAGGCTTTTCCATATCAGGATTCTTGATGAGCACTTCCAGCCACGTGAGTACCGTGAGTCCCCCTTTATTAGGTCCGTCCGCCTGAGGTCCGTCTAATTGAGGTTCGCTTCCTCTGGATCCGTCTGCCTACGAAAATGTGTTCGTCAGTCTTGTTATGTCGTCAGCCTAATAAGACCATCTACTATATTGCAATATGGGCTTGTCAGGCTAAACAATCAGACATTTGGTCCGTTCACTTATACTTCGTGTCGTTAGCTTTGTAGGTCTAAAAATACCCTTATCATATATACACAAATTTTAGCTCTATTCAAGTAATAATTTATCCTATGCAATAATATTTAAAAATTTCAAGTAAAACAAATTTATTTTGTGGGTTGTACGTCTTTATGGTTGTTGCTTTGTTTCTATTATATGATACTTAGCAATGACTTGCCTCACTACTATCTGAGAATCACCCTTAACTTTAATGTGAATCGCATGTCCATTGGTGCAGCTAGTTCTAATCTGATAAGCAATGCTCAGGGGCGGCATTACTTAAATTCTATTATCTTGTTTTAGATGCAAAATTACTACTAATTAACATGAACAATGTAGATTTTTTTTTGAAAGTCTATAGACAAAAAATTTGACAAAACTTTTCAAACCTGTTGATGTGACAGATTGATAATGGTAAGTAAAAAAATGATGTTAGTGATGGACTTAGATAAAAACTAGTAAAAGTTTGTCAATTCAACTTGTGAAAAATGTTGTGAATTTTTTTTTATTGCTCTTTTTTTTTTAAAGTGCTACATTCATAATATTTTCATAACAAATCCTATGTGTTAATTTGTTACTGGTTCTAATTTGAACTCATCACTAACATTAATTTTTTGTCATCAATAATACCCTGTAATAACCTACCAATTAGAATTTATTCTGAAAGTATGGTGAAAAATATTGTGGACATAATATTTTTTTTCTTTTTTTTTTTTCATTTGATAAAAAAATATTATTTTATTTATTGGCTAATATTTGGATTTAATTAATACTATTATAATTTTTTTTTTTTTTAAATCCTATTAGTTAAATTTTGGGGGCCTTTTTTCTACTTGGGGCCTTAGGAGGCTGCATCAGTTGCTTCACATGTAGAGCCGGCACTGGCAGTGCTTCATAGTTAGCTACATTGTTTGTGCATGGGAAAGGAAAAAAAAACAATATATACAATGAGAAAGTAAACTATGAAGAGAAAAGCACAATACCTACTCTCGCACCACTTTACTTACTATAGAGGCTAGAACCATCGAAATACATTTTCCATGGAGTTGTAGTCAGACAAATGACCTCTCCATCGTTCTGATCGAGCAACTGCTTGCCCACATACAACGAATGATTTATAAAAAAATTGAAACCTTTCTTGTGACTGAGCTCTGAAAACTTTCATTCATCTTTTCCCATGGTCAGCGTTTTAGCTTCAAATAAGACTATTTAGTCCCAAATGAATGTTTGTGCCCCAACCATTCTAAAACCTCTCTACAAGAACTTCCTAGAGATTACATGTAAATATAACCTCATGGCACTTCCAAATTGCATCTATGCACATAGGAGCCATAGTCCATCGTTTTAAAATGAATGATTTAAGAACTAAACCATTATAAGAACTAAAAAATAGAGAAGTTCAACATTTCTAATTTGGGCTAGGATTCAATTGGAAGTTGAACCATAATGGTATCATAAATAATAAATGTAGGTACTTAGAATTTACACCTCGGCCAAGGGCTTGCCTTGTAACCTCAGGTTTTACACCTTTGTCCCACATCGAAAGAATCTTCCTCCACTTTTTGCCTTATAATCTTCCTTCCAACTAATGGTACACTACTCCTTCGCTTCAGAGCTTATAAGGCAGAAAGTGGGAGAAGATTCTTTCGATATAGGACAAAGGTGTAAAACCTGAGATTACAAGGCAAGCCCTTGGCCGAGGTGTAAATCCTAAGTACCTACAATAAACTATATATATATATATATATATATATAAATTCAAGTCTCAAGGAAAAATTTAAAAAGAATTATCACAATTCCCATATTGAAATTTGAAACTATCAAACTATGTAAAAAGATAATACTACGATTCTTCCTAAATAAGTCTCATCCCCTTTCTCCTATATATGTGTGTGTGTTTCTCAAATAAAAAAAGATACTCAGTGTTGTCGAGTCATCCCACATCGGTAAGGTGTGATATTGAGAACGGATTTATCACTTGCTCCGTGATACTAACTGCCGCATACAGTTTTAGTGTTAGCGTGTGAGTGTATTTCTTTATCTCATCCTCCTTCCCCTATATATGTGTGTGTGTGTTTCTCAAATAAAACTAACTTGAGTTAAACGAATGACCTAATTATATAATTTTTTAAATTCTCTATAAAAAAAAAAATTATATAATTTTTTTATAGGTACCTAATCTTTTTTTTTTTTAATATAATAAAGATGATGACTCGATGCGTATGATGCATATTTTTTCGAAATAGTCAACATTTGAAAGAAACAACCAGTCCAAACTTGGTCCATTCCCCTGGTTTTGAAAGGTTTTCACTAGTAGTTTACCAAGATTGAAATAGTCCGGTTTTTAAGTTTTAACTTGGACCAGACGGATATAAGCACCGTAACCTGACCGGACTAGTCCAAGTTTTAAAACAATGAAACCAACCAGAGCTGACTAAGATCCATTTTGCAAAACTATTTAATTATTATTAAACTAAGCTAGCTAATAGAGAAATATATAATATGGACTTGGAAAAGCAATCTACTAAAAACGTGTTTCTCACTAACAGCGATAGGATGGGCCCCACTAATTAGGACAATTTTTCATATTTGCACCAATATGACAGGTCCAAGTCCATAGTTGCAAACCCTTTTTGACTATAACCCTTAAAACAAGCATATGCCCCTTCCACATTGTCCATAAACAAGCATATTGCTTCAATTCCTGGGTCTACGTAAAGTATCTTATGTATTCGATATATGTCTTCTCTCACAGCATATAAATCTTATACTATTACAAAACCCACACATAAAGTATCTAATGTATTTAATGTGTGTCTCATCTTCCAGTATTTGAATTCTATATGATTACGAGACCCACTCGCTATGAGAGAGAAGATACCTAAGATGCTTTTTGTAATGATCGGGAATTGCCTAAACCGGCATAAAACATAACCTTCTTTTTTTCTTTTTTCTTGGTTTTGCTACTGCAGAATTCAACTGGTAGAAATCAAAATATCATTCTCTCTCACAAAAATTACCCAAATGTTAATTACCCAAATGTAGCAGGCAACGAAGGATTAATCAGCCTCAGGCACTTAACATTCTTAGTTTTCTTCTTTTGCTTGAAAACTCTAATCACGTAGCCTTCGAGCATAGGCAAAAAAGAATCAGAGTCCCAGCTTTGAGCAAAAGGGGCTTTGAGGGCTGAGGCATGAGAATTGAGAAAGCCATAGGAAAATAACCAAATGATCTTTAACAGTTCAGAGATATATTGGTAACCTAAAATCTTCCAAACCCATCCATAAACGCTTGGCCCAGCTTAATAAAGCTTCAAAATATCAAGGATCATGCCCATAATGTGTGCATAAATCATTTCACGGTCTGTTAACACATTATCTCATTTTTATGCATCTTTTTTCTTCCTGGTAGTAGCCAGATTGCTTGCTCTTTTGTTTTCTTTTAATAATAATAATGGACAGGTTCCAATTTACAATATAGTCAAAAGTCACAAAAGAGTAAACAGGGAACAGATGCTTACCATGATAAACTTCCCCTCAAACATTGCTAGACAAGACGAAGAAATTTTCTTGCAGAATAATCTAGACAGTAAGATATGAAATCAAACGCAAAGTTGCATTGAGTATCAGCAAAGAGATGAAGATGTCCAGATTGATTCAAACTGTTCTGATCAGTTTGCTATTTAAGGCATTATCTTCTTTTTTCTTTTTTTGCTTTCCATAATACAAATATGCGTAATTAATTCAATCCATATCTTTAATGTAAGTATAAAATAGCTTCAGGTTTAGGTTGAATGCAAGAGCGAGCTAGAAGGATAAATGTTTACATGACAAATTTACATGAGATGAGCTCCTACCCATGACAAGATAATTAGAATTAAGCAATAACATCAAAGACTGATCCGGAAAATTAATATTGAGAATCAGATAAAGAACCAGTAACTGTCAAAAAAATGTCAGTGCACAAATCCTAACAGAATAGCTTAATTGGAGAGCAGAACGCTTCACAATTAAAACCTATGCTGCATTGTCGAGTTCCAAAATAACAAACATTTCTGCAAACAACATAACCTTTTATATAATATTGACATCACACAGTTCAACATACATGTACAAATTGTTAGAACAGTAACACAACATACCCTATAACTCACACCGAACTTAATACAATAAGCAAAACAATATGGTGAACTTTCATTGATAAGAAAACATAAAACCCCATACCTAAACCCGTTTGTATACAGGAGAGAATATAGCTTCAACATAATTAAGATTGTACTCTTTCTACTACTTTGCAACCTAGCTTTGTGTCAGAGACAGTACCACTCTCTCTAAGATTACAGAGCAAAGCATCACGCCCAGTTAAAACTACATGAAAAAAGCCATCAACTTCCTTTGTAAGAAGATCTAGTCCCTGTGAAAGTCCCTCTGCTCTCCTTGCCAAATCTGAAACAAAATTCTGGAATGCTTCCACTTCAACAGGGTCCACACCATCTTGGATCATGGGATACAATTTCTTTACACTTGTATCAACTGCTTCAAGCTCTTTCAAAACTGTAAATCTTCCACTTGAATATAAATTTCTAATTTCGCTATTAATGCTAGTTTGCAAACCAGTAAAAGCTTGAGCCCACATATATTTGTCATCAACATTCAAATCAAACAACTTTCTTACAGAACCAGAGAAGGCTGAAGCAAAGACACTGCAGATAAATACCGTCACCAACTTAACCCCATACATGGCACGCATTAAAACCTTACCTTTGGCTGAGTTCTTAACCTTGGGAAAATGTGATTCCACAAGCTTGTTCAAAATGGTGGAACAGTTTTCAACTCTAGGGTTCTTTGAACTAATATGCTGTCTCCATGCATCAAGCGAAGATCGAGCCTTGATAAACTGCTTTGAAGAGCTGGAATCCAAATTGTGCAGCACACACTGAAGCAAGAGATGGCCCTGGTTCAACCTTGAGATTTCAGAGCTAAAAGCATTGCATATATCGAGCAAATTCACACTGATGTCCAAGTATGCATCTATCCATTTCTCATCCCAGTCGCACACCGGGAGTTCAAGCCCAGCTATGAGGGTTTTTATGTCATTATGAGTTTCACAAAGCGAGAGCATCGCTAATTTCATCCATGACAAGCTGAGGACTCCATCCTTGTCCTTTGGGTTAAGCTTTCTCAGCCTCCCTGCCAAGGTTTCCTCAAAATTGTTCAACAGCAAAAGAAGCCTTCTAGACAAATTGGAACCCTTGGGTGATATCATCCGGAAAGGATTTCCAAAATGGAAGAAGGGATGGGGTAAGTCATGTGGACGACTCATTTCAATGAATTAACTGCACAAGAAAGTTAAAACGAGCAGGGATGACATTAAAAAAAGCATCAGAAAAACCATAAGACAAAGCACCAATTTCCTGCACCATATGAAAATAATTAATACAATTCAGAATTTTTGCATGCAGCATAACCAATTCCTTGAGACAATAGCAGGAAAGTAATCATTTCAGCAAAGATGTTTCCACCAAAACACCTACCTATGGATAATAAATAGAACCAAACAAAATACTCAATAAATTCCATTTCCATTTCGTGGATACTAGTGCAATTATCATTCTTAACTAAGTAGAGATTTTATTTTTCAGATTTTAATAACCCACCATCAGGAAACAACAACAACCAACCATGCCATCTCAAAATTTCTGGGTCGACTATGAAACCTAATCAAACTAGCCAAGATCCGCCACATGTAATCATTTCCTACGAAAATTTAGATCTTGCTCATTTCTTTTTTCTTCTCAGCAATATAATCGAGCTAGAGACTAACCCAAAAGAAATAATCACTTGACTTCCTTCAAATCATATTCATACAACAGATCTAGATCCCATAATTTCCATTTTCACAGAGGTAGTCTCGTGAACCCAGCTTTCAAGAGCAAAACCAAAACCAAAAAATTGAAAGAGAAGGCTACCCTTCTCTTCTCCTACTTTTGTTACAAATTTACAGCAAATAATTTTTTTTTTTTTTTTAAATCAAGATCCAAAACCCAAACCCTCTTCTTGCAAAACAAAATTATACATCAACAGCAAAAGGTTTCAACTTTCAACCATAAATCGCTTGCATCCAAACATATACCATCAGAAATTAAAACAGAATCTATAAAATCATCCAAAACAAAGAGACAGAAAATCAAAATTAAGAATAAACACATACCCAAAAAATAAAAACTCACCTAACGGTCAGATCTATGAATCAGAACCCAGATTAGGCCAATCTGACCAAAAAATTTCCTCTGGATGTTACAAAAAAAAATCAGCAAACAAACTTAGGTGCTATTTATTTCTAAACAGAATTCATCATCTTTCTTGACATCAAGTTCTGAAAAAAAGAGACAAAGTTAGTATACATATGAGACAGAGAGAGAAAGGTTCAAAACTGGTACCTGGTATGGTACACGCAGAATAGATCGGATATTTCGAGGAAAGCTTCCGCGTCTTCGGTGTCTACTACTAGGTTTTCTTTTCTTCTTTTGCTTTGGTTGAAATTTTCGTGTATCAGAAAAATGTGAAGGGTTAGGTGGGGTTGCGATTGTGAAGCTGAAAAAAAGGGAGAGAGCGGGTTTGATAGGATGACCGGGGGATATAGGTGAGGGTGAGTCAGGGTGGGACACGTGTGAGGATATGGTTGGGAGGTTGGAGGTAACGGATGGATATTTCTTCTTTTTTCTTTTTTCTTTTTTCTTTTTCTTTTTAATTAAGGTCGGCACCTAGTCAAGGCAAGTGGGGTTCGTTTGTTTTTTTTTTATAATTATAGGAGTATTTGATAATGTTAATGTGGGGATGCATACAGAGTATTGGAGCTCTCTCAATCTCTAGAGAAAGTGTGTTTGAATGAATTTTCTTTCCTTTTAGTGAGCCTGAAAAGTCAAGCACGAATCTCGGTGAGATCAATCCAACGGATATAAAAGGTAGTGCGTGTTGTGGAAAATAACTCGTTTTTGTACAGAAAATGATGACCTCTTTTGATTTTTTATTTTATTTTATTTTTTGTTGGTTGTAGAACCAAACGCGTAAAAGAGGGGATGGTGTTTGATGCAAAGTATTTGGTAAGTGACGAAAATCAGTTATATTATTGTAATTCATGGCAAGTACATGACGAAGAACTCTTATAACATACATGATATATGATATATCCACTAAGCCAATTACAAAATCAACAGGAAATAGTCCACAAACATTAATAAATAGGCTACAAAAATCAAGTATACTTCTCCATAAAAAAGAGTAATTGTATCTATTCAAAATAGTTCAACATGCCAATTTTTCATATAGGTACACCAAGTTAAAAAATTTATTAAAAAAAATGCTAAAATATAAATTAAATCATTTAAGTTTGACTAAAATTCATTTAGTACTCTAATTTTACTTTCGTTTAATTGAGTCATCTAAATTTCAAATTTATTCTTATCCAAAAAAAAAATTCAAATTTATTCAATTTAGACTTTTTGTCCAAATCCATTAAAAAAATTGCCGTTAAGTATACAATTAACTAATAAAAAAAACTAATAAAAAATTGAAAAAAAAAATTCACATAAAATATCAATAAAATATTTTTATTAATTTTATAGATTTTTTTCATGTGAAAACAATATTTTTTTAATGGAAAATTTTTAACAAAATTGAACAAAATGCCTAAATTGAATAAATTTAAAACTTAGAAAATTCAATTGAGTGAAAGTATTTTTTTTTGAGAAAGAATTGAGCGAAAGTAAAATTAGAGAACTAACAAAAAAAAAAAAACCTACATAGTCAAAATAGGTAAAGTTCTTCATAAATACAAAGAGCTCAACATGTCAAAATATTTCAATGCAAAATTACAAATTATACCTCTAGCTATGCTCTAAATTAAATCCAATCATGTAACTTTTGATTTATTCATTTTAGTCCTATCATTTTTACTTTTATTCAATATGGTCCTTGCATCCAAATTTGTTAAGTTGGTTCCATTAAATAGCCAAAAACAACTTCATTTTATTTCTTTCTTTTTTAATTTTAAATGAGAGAGAGGGGGGGGGGGGGAATCTTTCCTCACCAACCCCAAATTCCAATCAAACAAATTCATATTTCTAGGAGATGAAGAGGTTCGGTTTGATGGTTGTGGTGATGAATTAGATGGTTTGATTGTGAGCTAGTCATCGTAAGTCGCGAGTTGGGTCGCATTGGGTCACGATCATGGTTAGGATTGGCCTTCTATCAATCTAATCCAATACGAGAAAGGAAACGTGTTGAGACCTACTAAAGTATCAACTAACTCTACGAAATAAGTTAACTCAAGGCTTGAATTCAAACACCCACCACTGATATACAAGACCAAGTTTTTCGACTCAAAGATTAACCTGATGATTTATTCTAAATGGGTTTCGGTTGGAGGCTTTGGCAAATGAGAGTTATATCATGGTAATTTAATATGTTGGTTTTGATTGGGTATGACTAATTGTTGTTCAATATCTTTTGAGATGTCGATTAGAACAAAGATGGGTCGACTCAAGATGGCAATAGGCTCTCTCTCTCTCTCTCTCTCCCTCTCTCTCTCCAATGACCCAAATTTTTTGTTAGTTGTGTCCTTTACTTTTGAGTTGTGTGCTGATGATCCTATTGGTGGTTTTGATTTTTGAGGTTGATTTGAAAGTCATTGAATCTGGATTTTTGTGGATCAATCTTTATGAAGTAATCAAATTGAAAATTGTAGCTCAAATACCAAATTTGACATAATTTTGCTACAAATTCTATATCTGGGTTGTTTAGATTAAATACTAGATTTTTTTTTCCTATTATCTGTATTCTTAAAAATCAAATCAAATAAATATCATTTTTTCCCAAAATTTTTATT
This sequence comes from Notholithocarpus densiflorus, assembly GCA_030021035.2. NCBI lineage: Eukaryota > Viridiplantae > Streptophyta > Magnoliopsida > Fagales > Fagaceae > Notholithocarpus > Notholithocarpus densiflorus. Next base: position 1,329,308 of record JARYZH020000041.1, read on the forward strand.
ATATTATAGATTTTTATAATTGTAAATACTCAAGAAAATTTAGAACTACATCCTTTTTTTATACACCCAATGGCAACCCACTAATAGTGGTAGACATAAGGAATACATTGAATAAAAGTAAAACTTATAGGACTAAAATGAAAAAATAAAAAAATTACATGACTGAATTGAATTTTAGTAAAGTTAGAGGATGTAATGTAACTTGTAATTTAGCCATGTTTCATCTAGATCTCCAACCAATGTTTACGAAGTCTGGCATTTCTTGTTTATCATAAAAAAAAGTCTGGCATTTCTTAACATGAATAAGCTTGATAATACTTCACTTTCTATCAAATAGTAAATGTATTGTTTTGATCGTTAAGAGTTTTGATTTTGTTGGGAATTAAGTTTTTGTTCATTTAACTGTTTGAGTGATTTTTTACCCTTACATCTTATCAATATACCACTAAATTTTGAATAAAGTACTCTCTTAAAAAAAAAAAAGTATTTATTTATATTTTTATAGTTGAGTTAGGGAAATTGGAAAACCCTCACCGGAGAGGAAGGAAAGCCAACCCATATACCATAATTGTTTTTGATAATTTGATACTTACAACAAAAAAGATGAAATTTAAACTCTTGATATCTCTATTGAAAATATAAAGAGGTACCAACTAGTTATAAGCTATAAGGCTTTTGGCATCTACTAGAATTTTTTGGTTTTTTTTTTTACTATTTCACTTCTTTTTTTTTTTGTCACGAACAATTAATTAGATCCTTACGGTATGAGTAGTTTTTTTTTATTCTAAATAATTTTTAAGAAATCCGGAATGAGTAGATTTCGTCACCAGGCCATGGTTATAAATTATAATCTTTAGATGGTATCATATATGTTTTTTTAATTTAATTTTTTATGGGATTATCATTTATAGTTTTGAAGCCTTGAAAAGTTCTATTTGTCAATGCTTGGGTTAGTTTGGTAAAACACTTATTGTGACCATGGTGATAAATAAATAGGTAAACGGTCACCATCGTTATTCCTGAGCCGTAAGTTTCTTCTGTAGTACAATGAATCAAACGGTTCTTGTTAATTTTCCGCTTCACACGAATTATTATTATTAAATTTTTTTTTTTTTTTTTGAGGGGGACTTCACACCAATTCTAAGGGGCGATATCGACATATCGTGGTAGGAGAGAAACCATACGCTACACGGCTACAGCCACTTTAATTTTGTCATTTAGCACCAAATAAATCTTAGCATTAACACGGGTTCTTAAAAAACTTGTTATTTTACCTTTTAAAAAGTTACTTATTTATTTTTCTAAAAAAAGTTATTTTATTTATTTTACCATACAATTTTACAGCTCAAATAACATCTTAGTTTTTTATTTTTTTGAAGACCATTCTAGTTTTTATTTTAAAATACAACTCATTTAAAATAATATAAACTACTCAATTAAATAATGGCGAAAATACAATTTTGGTCCTTACATTTTAGTGTCGCAGTCAATTTGTCCTTACATTTTGATAACAATCAATTTGGTCTCTATTATTTTTAACTTACAATCAATTTTACTAACGAAAAATGCTTATGTAGCAAATAGTGTGTATTGTTGGCACACTTAATGCCTACGTGGCTTATAAAATAATATTAAAAAATTTCCGTATGACCAAGATCCTCTGCTTTGTGGTTAGTTATGCTAAATAAGATAAGGGTTACAATTAATTTATATTTTGGGTTAGTATTGATCCACAATGGGAAACTTGGATAAGAACACATCAATGACTACGTAAAAGATGCATGGAAATGAATCTTTCTTTTATTTCAATCTTATGGATCGTGTTACAAAGGGTTTTTTCTAAGAACCTAGATACACTCTTTCTATTTCTTTTCTATATTCTGTGTTGTTTCTCTCCTCTCTTCTTTCTTCTTTATATATGATTTATCTCATTCTTTTCATATTTTGTCATTGTCCACCTGGATAACTTTCGGCCTTATCAGGCTCTTTTTTCCTTATTATTCATCATGAATGGAGACTTGTTGTTCATCATGAATGAAGACTTCTGTGGCTTTTTTTTTTATTGTGCAGGCTTGTCATTCTGCATTAAATGCAGTGGTACTAGGCAAGCGACCTTCATTAATATGGAGGTTACTGTGAAATTATCAGAAAGTTTCAGAAAGCTTCCTTGGAGAAGTTTTCCTTCTTTGGGATTCTACCTCAGTAGCTCAAACAGGCTTCGAATGTGACCTCGATATTTGGACTTGGGATTCTACCTCGATAACTTGGACAGTCTTCGAACCTAGTCAATAGTACGAGGCTTGATATGCATGGGAGGGCTAATTGTCAAGATGGGCCAATCGACATTGGGTTTGTTTCCACTGTTTGGGCTGATGTTAAATGGGCCCAATATATTTTACTACACTTAATATCCATCCCACTACAATTTCAATTAATATAAAAAATTGTCACATCAACATTTATATTAAATTACAATTTTTTTAAGGAAAAAATAATAAATGAAATGAATAAAAAATCTGTAAGAATCACACTTCTTTTCTTTTCTTGGCAACCAAACACAATACAAACATTGAATTTTACACTCCAAGGGCATAATTATTATTTCGACCATTGAATTTTCAAATTTGTGACACAAAACAAATCTTGATGTCCAAACGATCACAACGATATGTCACGAGTATCATGCAAACCACCTGATCAAAAGTTATTATCAAAACAATTTTTAACAATTGTTGAAAAAGTCTAATTATATATATATATATATATATATATATATATATATATATAAAACATTAATGCCAATGGGCATTAACAGCAAAAGAAATAATGCCAATTGGCATTAATGAATTTCACTAAAAAAAAAATTAATAATCACAATTTTCAACAGCACTTTGAATTGAATTTTTGGCCTATTAAATGTTGGAATTCAGTCTTTTTCTATGTTTGGTAAATACGTAGACAATCAAATTCCTTTCAAATGACACCAATTTCAAGTCAATCGGAATTTTGAGCAGAAAGTAATGGCTAAATTACCGAACAGGTGCAGAAAATACACAAGATCAACATCTTCTGTAAGTTCTTAATGTAAGATAGAATCTACTATTTAATTTTTATAATTTATTAATATTGGTATTTTTATGTAATTTTCATTATTTTAGGTTTATGGCATTTATTTCTTTATTTCTAGGTGTTTTTAATGCTTTTTAGGTCAAATTTGGTTCTGATATAGTTAGGTATTAATTAGGAGTTATTTTAGAATATATTTTCTTGTCTATCAAGTTTTACGGAACCCTCAAATAGGCCCCTAAGTTTGTAAACGTTTTTTTAGAGTATTATTGAGATTAATAAAAATTTAGACTTTTGTCTATTGTTTTCTCTGATGGATTCCAGACTTATCATCTTGTGGATTCAAGGAACCCCTCATGAATTCAAGGAACCCCTCGTGGATTCGAGGTTTACTACCAGAAACTAACAGTTTAGTTTCTGTTCCATCGAGAGAGCATCATGTGTGCTTTCTTCAAGCTTCCGCGACATTAGTTGATATCAGAGCCTTGACTTACCCCAGTCTGATGGCTAACCGGCATGACGGTAACCACCACAACTACAATAACGATGTTGAAGATGCATTTTACACTAGGGCTGAGTTCCACCAATTTCGTGAAAAGAGTTAGCAAATTATAGGAGAAATCCAGCAAAAGATTGCTACTCTTCTTGCTGGGAAATCATCTGATCAATATATTCAACGATGCACTCCTAACTTCAAGAAAATTCCATTCTTTGACGAAGATATGTGTAAGTTGGATTTTATTGACTAGTTTCTTGATTTGGAAGAGTATTTTAATTTTTGGAAGATTTGTGATGAGGAAAAGGTGCGGCTTGCATCTAATAAATTGGATGATGAAGCAGAGGAATGGTGTGTGCTTTCTTCAGGCTTCCGCGACATCAATTGATATCAGAGCCTTGACTTACCCCGTTCTGATGGCTAATTGGCGTGACGGTAACCATCACAACTACAACAATGATGTTGAAGACGCAGTTCACACTAGGGTTGAGTTCCAACAATTTCGTGAAAAGAGTTAGCAAATTATAGGCGAAATCCAGTAAAAAATTGCTACCCTTCTTGCTTGGAAATCATCTCACAACAACAATGATCAATATATTCAAAGACGTACTCCTAACTACAAGAAAATTCAATTCTTTGATGGAGATGTGTCAGTTGGATTTTATTGACTGACTTCTTGATTTGGAAGAGTATTTTAATTTTTGGAAGATTTGTGATGAAGAAAAAGTGTGGCTTGCATCTAATAAATTAGACGATGAAGCGGAGGAATGGTGTGTGCTTTCTTCAGGCTTCCGCGACATCAGTTGGTATCAGAGCCTTTACTTACCCTAGTCTGATGGTTAACCGGCGTGGCAGTATCTACCACAACTACAACAACGATGTTGAAGACATAGTTCACACTAGGGTTGAGTTCCACCAATTTCATGAAAAGAGTCAGCAAATTATAGGCGAAATCCAGCAAAAGATTGCTTCTCTTCTTGTTGGGAAATCATCTCACAACAACAATGATCAATATATTCAAAGATGTACTCCTAACTACAAGAAAATTCCATTCTTTGATGGAGATATGTGTAAGTTGGATTTTTTTAATTGATTTCTTGATTTGGAAGAGTATTTTAATTTTTGAAAGATTTGTGATGAAGAAAAAGTGCGGCTTGCATCTAATAAATTGGACGATGAAGTAGAGGAATGGTGGGAAGACATTCAAATCGATAGAAAGCGACGAGGTAAGCATCCAATCTGCTCTTGGCAAACAATGAAAAGAGTTTTAATTGATTTATGGTTTCCTAATGACTATTATGATATACTAGATTATACAAGTGTTGATTATAAATCTATATATTCATATGAAAAGCAATATGTTCAAAACATGAAAGGTTAACCACAAAATCAAAACTATCACAGCCAAGTCCATGTGTCAAGTAGAGGAAAGGGTTTGAGGGTTGACAAGAAGCAGCCTATTTCTAAAGAAAATTTTGAAGTGGTTAAAAAAGATCAAAACTTGCAACAAGTTATTGAATTGAAGATTGAAGATACCGCTTGTCAAAAATTTGATAAAGAGGTCAAAGAAAAGAAAGTTGAGTTGATTGTGGATAATGACAAATCAAGAGATGGTAGTTATTGAGAATACTGTGGAAGATTCAATTTAGGTCAAATATGAGGATGAGTCTGCAGTTCATAATCCCCAGGTTTCAGTTGATATGTTGAAGATGACTACACAATATGTTGACTTTCTTGGAGTAGAAAATTTTAATTTTATTATCAACCTTTTGTTAATTGATGTTGCAAATAAATTGAAGGTAGATGAAAAGAAATTTTATGCTTCACTTTATGAAGGATTTAAATTTCAAAACTGGATCAAGTTATTAAAGCATTCGAAGTACTTGTTTATTTGGAGTGGAAGATTTCAGATTTCGACTATCAACTCAATGACAAGTTTGTTTCAAGTGGAGGGATCTAATGTAGGACAAAATCTACTATTTAATTTTTATGATTTATTAATTTTGGTATTTTTTTATGCATTTTTTGTTATTTTAGGTTTAGGACATTTATTTCCTTATTTTTAGGTGCTTTTAATGCTTTTTAGGTCAAATTTAGTTCTTGTTATGGTTAGTTATTAATTAGGAGTTACTTTAGAATATATTTTTTTGGCTGTCAAGTTTTATGGAGCCCTAAAATAGGCCCCAAGTCTGTAAACGTTTTTCAGAGTATTATTGAGATTAATAAAAATTTAGACTTTCATCTATTGTTTTCTCTAGTAGATTCTAGACTTATCACCTTGTGGATTCAAGGAACTCTTTGTAGATTCGAGGTTTACTATCAGAAACTAACAGTTTAGTTTCTATTTAATCAAGAGAGTATCGTGTATGTTTTTTCCAGGCTTCCGCGACATCAACTTTTTTCGAATTTGAGATCACCCTAAATCAGTGCCAGCCCATCCCTAGCTTCAGAAGTAAGCTAACAAATTAACTTTAAGGCTAAGCTATCACCCCCACTATAAATAGAGGACATCCCTCTCCATTTTCACTTTTTAGCATTTCATTCCCTCTAGAGAACCAGGAAAAAAGCAACAGAAAAAAGTCATCAAGCATCCATTGTTCCTACTTTGATTGTGGCTTTGTATTTACTTGCTTGCTCCTTAAATCTTTAGTGATCTCTCCCATTTTTATGCTTGTAAGTTATGTAATTTATTGTGTTTTTCAATTATTTTTTATACTGACTTTGTTCTTCCCGTACTTCTAATAAACTATGGAGAAAACAACTGGGAAAGGCCTTAAGCTTCCATTGTTCCTACTTTGGAGGTGGCTCAATACTTTATTGTTTCCTCTATAGTCTTTCAGTGATCCATCGCGGTGTAAATTTATTGCTTTCATGTGCTTTGATTATTAATTGTTTTAATACTAATTTTGCTTGTCAAATTTTTTAGATTTTCTCCTTTATGTTCTTTGAACATCAATTGTGTTCATCTACGTTCTTTGAATGTTTATATGAATCTTTTGTTAACATGAGAGATGAATGTTTGACATGATAATCAACGATCTTCAAAATTTCACAATGTTATTTTCTTCATCATGTTCACTTGAAATTCCAGTTTAATCGAAGAATGCAAAGATGAAAAAGATGTTCTCTTTTGATTTTTTTTATTATTATTATTACATATTCATGTCTTTGTTTTGCTAGCACATGCTAAATAACTTGACTGTTTTCATGTTTATATCTTTAATTACATGATAAAAAAAATTTCTCTAATTACATGGTGATTTTTTTTGACATAACATGTTTCATATGTTGAATTAGTTTCTTTTATAACAATATGTTTTCACATGAAATGAATGCAATAACATTTTTCAATCCTATGACATGTAACATGTAAATTTTCTAATTTTTGGTGATATGCTTAGATGCACACATCTAAGTTTTTTTCTTTTTGTTTGTTTGTTTATTTTTTTATTTATTTATTTTAAATTTTTTTTATGCTTAGTTGAACATGTCTAGGTATTTCTTTGTTTTTATTCACATGCTTAGATGAGCACTAGTAGTTTTCATTTAAATGCTTAAACAAACATGTTTAGGTAATTTTCTGATTTTCTTTATGATGCTTAGATGTAGGCATTTTTCATATTTTCCTTTATTATGCTACGATGAACATGTCTAGTTAACTTTTCTTTATTTTCCTCACAATTGCTTAGATGATCAATATGTCTAAATGTTATGTTTTTCTTTACAATTACATGGTTGACAAATAACATGACAATTTCTGTTTTCTTTTACTTGCTTGGATGAACATGTTTAAGATTACTTTTGTTTTTCTTTTACATACTAGGATGAGTATGCTTGAATTAATTTCATTTTTTCTCTACAATTGTATTGGTGAACATGCCTAATTTCTGTTTGTCTATAAATTCAGTTTCTTTTACGTAAGTTACTTAAATGTTTTTTTTTTTTTTTAAATTCCTGCTTTACTTTATATCCAGGTTTCATTCATTTGTCAATTTATAAATATTATAAATCTTATAAGCAATGACGCTTCTAAGAATTATAGGTGTAATACCAAAATTATTAATTAACTTGAGTGTCAAAATTAGAATAAAACAAAGAGTCCGAGCTTTTTATTCTATATATATCACTAATTGCAAGGCCACATGATTGTGGCATAGTTTCATGTTAACTGTATTAGTGAAATGAACATACAAAACTGATGATGCAAAAAATCAACAGTTGAGCTCCTCGTCGTAGTGAACGGACGAATCTCTGATTATGGTCGTCTCTGGTGGAGGAGAACCTGCAAAATGAACTAAGTGGAAGAGTAACACGCCGGTGTGGCGTTAGCCAAACTGCCTCCGATGCTTAAGTCAGTAAGGGAGAAGGATTCTAGAGACAATAGACTAAGGAGTGATTTTCGTAGAGTATTTGTGTGTACCTTTCACTTCTGTTGCTTTTTCTTTTATAGTTATGTGTTTCATTAATGGGCAATGAATCGCTGTATTTATGCTCAACGGTTAGTGCGTTACAAAATCTTTGTCTGAAGTTCACAGCTCATTCTGTGACCATTGCTCCGTCTGTTATGCTTTGTCATCAATGAACGTAATAAATGCATAACATCGTCTCTTGGTTAATGACGGTTCCAGCTTAGTGACGATCGTAAATTTCTGACTCATCAGTTGCCGCCTTGTTCTAATTTTTGTCTGTTAGACGAGATGAGAACATATTCATCTGACACTTCATATTTCGCATACGGTGCATTTATGACGAGTTGATGTTTGACCAGTTGAGTGCCACGTGTACGGTCAGGATGCATTCGACGTGCAGATTTTTCTCGGTTTTCCCACGCACGTTTTGGCCTTTTATTTTGCATTTCTCCCTATTGTTTCCTTTCTTCTGTAATCTTTCCTTGTTCAGTTTTCATTTTAGGGTTTGTTTCTTCTTCAAGCTTCTCTTTTCTGTTCTGCGTTCCTTGGTAAGTTCTTCGTGCTCCTGTTTCTTTTTCTGTTCTTCCATGGTAGATTACTCTTCTGTTAGGGTTGATTGTCCTTCAATAGCTTTTCTTTTCGCTTGCCTAGGTTGTTTACTTGAGACTGTAGAGGGGGAGTTTCTCAAGTGGGTCAGTCTCTTCGTGGGGGAGGACTGTTCACACAAATTTGTCCTTTCTTCTTTATTCCCTCTGGTTTCCTATTCTGCTAAGGTTGCTAGATCACTGAAGATGTCTGGGGAGATTAGGTCTAGTGAGTTGGAGACGGGGTTATCCTCGTCTGATGATCGTGTAATCCTTGAGGTTACTTCCCCTTCCACTCCTTATAAAGCTTGGAACATCCCGTGTGCCCTCTAAAAGGATGAAAAGCGGATTAGGGATAGGTTTCAGTTCCCTGATTTGGTTGAGATCAGGATTCTGAGTGACGAGAATAGGGCCTATCACTCTTATGCTGATGAAGTCAGTTTCTACAAGGCAGACTTTACTAGTAGTCTTCGTTTTCCCATTCATCTTTTTGTTGGGGAACTTTTTGCATATTTACATCTTGCTTCAGCACAGTTAGTGCCCAATTCTTGGCGGATCGTCATTTCTTGTATGGTGGTGTGGATGTCCGCCAATGACGGTGATGTCATAAAAAAGGACGAATTCCTTCATTTTTATCATTTGAAAAAATTAGAAGACCCCGACTACTATGAATTTAAGCCGTGGGATAGGGCTTCTAGGCTAATACTTGATTATCCATCATCTCTCTGAAATTGGAAACCAAATTTCTTTTTTTTTTTTGGCAATGGTTGGGAGTTCGTCCCTGGTGAGGACCTGGACGATGCCCCTAAGTTTTTTCGTAGTTGGGGAATCCCTGTGTTTGGTGCGTCTTTCTCGTCTGTTCTTTTTGTCATTTATTTTCTCTTTATGAGAGACAATGAGGTGTAATATACCATATACTTGTTTTTTGCAGTTCCTCAACGCCCTTGTTTGAAGAAGAGGTATCAACATAGAGCTGAAAAGGTAAAGGAATATTTGGAGACCGTCAAAGACTTTGACAAGGTCGTCTCTCTCCAATCGCTGTTCCTTCATTTCCTGGGTCCAGAACCGTCAAGTAAGGTTTGGAGAAATCTTGAAGTTGTGAAGAAGAGTGTTTTTCTTTCCTTCTTCTTTTTTTATTTTTTTTTATTTTTTTAATTTATTTATATAGTTTCTCCTTCCTTTCAGGAATGGTGACCAGATTCAATAAGCAAAAGTTGGCTGAAGCTCAAGAGAAGAAAGCAAATGGTGGCCTCGTCAATGGCCTTCTTTCACGGAAGCATTCAAAAGTGGGCGACATTTCCAAGGATGATCCCGTGATAACTCCTCATTTTGCCCATTCACCTACTAAGTGTCCTGCCTCTCCCACCTCGTCTCTAGAGGTAATTGCCTTTGCTAGGGAGGAGACTAAGAAGAAGAAGAAGGTTGGTGGCAAGTCTTTTCTTCATTCTTTCTAGGACGATGCTGATGCTGCTGCTCTGAAGGCTCATGAAGCGCTCTCTGTGGACGACCTGGATCTTTTGATGGCGAAGTCGTCCAACGAAGTGATGTCGTCTCACATTCAAAAACTTGTGCAGGTTTACGTTGATAATGTAGGTTGTCTTTTCTCTTTCTTGTTTCTTTACTTTGCTTTTGCTAAGAGAGTTTTCTTTTAGGCTTTAGGGGAGTCCCTGTTCGTTTCTGGGAAACTTCTGGATTTGGAGAAGAGGGTGGCCACATTTAAGCCTATGATCAAATCCCTTTCTGCTGAGAATGAGACGCTCAAGAACAAAGTTGCCATTTTTACCGTCGAAGCTGAAAACGACAAAGAACGTGTGGCAGCCTTAGAGAAGAGCCTATAAGTAGAGAAGGACATTTACAAGCTAAAGGACAAGCAGATTGGTGATCTAGAGTTGAAGTTGCAAAAAGCTGGGGCCATGATAATGCAGGAATTCAAGGACTCTGACGAGTACTCAGACAAGTTATGTGGATACTACGTGGAAGGCTTCGATCTTCTCAGGAAATGAATGGCGAAGCATCACCCTGACTTTGACCTTTCTGGTCTTGTTATTGGTGATGTTGAGAAGAAGCTCCTGTCTGATCTTCCTTCTGAGGCTACGACGGAGAATGTAATGGAAGAAGCCACAACTATAGCTGAGGTGACTGAAGAGGCCGTGCCTATAACTCCTGTAGATTCCGTTCCGGATGAACAGCAATATACCCCCCCCCCCTTTTTTTTGTAAGATGAAAACAATATCTTTTTATGGGCTCGTTGTTTTGAGCATTTTAACTGAACAATCTCTTTGGGCTCGTATGTTTTGGGCATAGATTCTCTTTCTGACAATGACAAGTAAATTTATGAACTGCTGACATGAAAAATTTTTAGAAGTACATCTTTGCTATGTTCAGATGACGAATTTCTTCATGCTTTAAACAACTTTTCATGCTTGGTTGTGTTTGGATAACCTTTTATGATGATATTAGTTGTGTTTAAACAACTTTTTACGTTTAGCTTGTGTTTGAACAGTTTTTCTTACTGTATCATATTTGAATGACGATGCTATTGAACTGTGTTTAAACAGTTTTTCTTGTTGAGTCATATTTGAATGACGATGTTAGTTGTGTTTGAACAACTTTTTATATTTAGCTGCGTTTGACCAGCTTATTTATTGAGTCATGTTTGAATGACGATGTTTGTTGTGTTGGAACAACTCATTATTTTTAGCTGTGTTTGAACAGCTTTTTATTGAGTCATGTTTGAATGACGATTTTAGTTGTGTTTGAACAACTTATCATTTTTAGCTGTGTTTGAACAGCTTTTTATTGAGTCATGTTTGAACGACGATTTTAGTTGTATTTGAACAACTTATCATTTTTAGCTGTGTTTGAATAGTTTTTTATTGAGTTATGTTTGATTGACGATTTTAGTTGTGTTTGAACAACTTATCATTTTTAACTGTGTTTGAACAGCTTTTTATTGAGTCATGTTTGAATGACGATGTTAGTTGTGTTTGAACAACTTATCATTTTTAGCTGTATTTGAACAGCTTTTTATTGAGTCATGTTTGAATGACGATGTCGTGCTGTACTCGTGACTTAGAGTCGTGGTATTGGAGCATCTTTAGGTTAACCATTTTTTTTTCATGCTTGAATGATGGCCATATTAGTTGTGTTTAAACAACTTTTGATTTAGTCAACTTTGGTAGTTGTGTATTAGCGACTTTGGTGGCGTTGACGCCGTTGGCTGTGTATGAACAGCCTTTGATTTGAAATTTTAGTGACGGAGATTCTTGGGACGTCTCCCAAGGATAACTCTTAAGTGTTGCACATATTTTTATTGACAAATAATTCATGGATAGTCATTGATAAATACGCATGGATAATGCTTTCATGTATTATTGATCTATGAATGATGAAAGTAATAACAGTTGTACATACTTGATATAAAGACTAGGCAACTTGAAATGTAAAGTATTCCTTACTGGTAGTATTTCTTCAAGTGTTCTATGTTCCATGGTCGAGGAAATTACTAGCCATCTAAAGACTTTAGGTAGTAGGAGCCTTCCCTGAGTGACGGATTACTTCATAGAGGCCTTTACAAGCTGGTCCCAGTTTTCCTTAGGATGGGTCCTTTGTTGCCTGCGATACCTTCCTAAGGACGAGGTCTCCTGTGTTGAACCTTCTTACCTTAACCTTTCTGTTGTAGTATCTGGCCATTGCTTCCTTATGTTTGACCATTCGCTTCATAGCTTCTTCTCTGACTTCATCAATTAAGTCCAAGTTGCTGTTAAGCTCCTTCTGGTTCTTCTAGTCTTCATAAGTTTTGACTCGGAAGCTCGTCAGTCCCACTTCCACTGGTATGACGGCCTCAATGTCAAATGTCAGTCTGAATGGTGTTTCTTCTATTGGAACTCTTGTGGTCGTCCTATATGCCCAAAGGACATTCGGTAGTCCTTCAGGCCATGCCCCCTTTGCCCCCTCAAGCCAAGTTTTGATGATTTTGAGCAAGCTTCTGTTCGTCACTGCTGTCTGCCCGTTGGCCTGAAGGTGTCTTGGAGAAGAGTAGTGGTTCTTGACTCCTAAGTCTTAGCAAAATTTTCGAAACTTGGGATTGTCAAACTGCTTTCCATTGTTTGATATTATGACATGTGGGACTCTAGACCTGCAAATGATGTTCTTCCATACAAAGCTTGTGACTTTGGCCTCTGTTATTGTTGTCACTGGTTCTACTTCTACCCATTTTGTGAAGTAATCAATTGCGATGATCAGAAATTTGAGTTGCTTCTTCCCTAAAGGGAATGAACCCATAATGTCAATCCCCTATTGGGCGAAGGGCCATGGCGAGGATATGGGTGTCATCGTCTCTCTTGGTCTCGTTTGGACATTTGTGAAGCGTTAACACTTATCGCATGCTCTAATGATGTCATGTGCGTCCTTCTGTAAGGTCGGCCAGTAATATCCTGCTCTGAGGGCCTTTCCTGCTAAAGATCTTGCCCCAGCATGATTTTCACAAATTCCCTCGTGTATCTCGCAGAGCAAATAATCTGCTTCTTTTGAGCTGACACATCTTAGATATGGGAGTGAATACCCTCGTCTATACAGCACATCGTCAATAATGATGAAGCGGGCTACTCTGATATGTATCTTCCTTGCTTCTGTCTTATTTTCTAGGAGCCATCATTCTTTCAAGTAACGAACGATGGGAGTCATCCATTCATCTTATTCTTTTATCTTTAGAACCTGCTCACCTTCTGTACTTGATTGCCACCTTATATCTACACATAGTTTGAAGGTCGCATTGTAGTCGTCTGATGATGCCAATCTTGCTAGGAAGTCATCTTTTGCGTTTTTGGCACGAGGGATTTGCACAAAGTCTAGGCTGTCAAAATGTTGTGAAAGCCATTGGACGATCTTCAGGTACTTTTGCATCCTCTCTTCTTTGGATTCATAATCTCCCTTCACTTGTCCAATTATTAGCTGAGGATCAGCTTAGACGATAAGATTCTTTGCTTCTAGAGCTTTTGCTAGACTTAGCCTTGTTAGCAATACTTCGTATTCTGCCTATTTATTCGTTGTTGAAAATTGCAATCTAACTGCATATTTCAATGTTTCTCTTTCTAGAGATATGAGCACTGCTTCTGCCCCTCCTACTTTTTTTGTGGCAGACTCATCTGTTTGGACCGTCCATGTTTCCATGGGGAGTTCTTCTTCCTTATAGGGGTAAGTGAATTCTACAATGAAGTCCGCTAGTACTTGGGCTTTAATTGTTGCTCGAGGCCAATATTCCATGTCAAATTGGCCCAATTCAATTGCCCATTGAATGAGTTGTCCTGCTGCATCTATCTTATTCATCGTCTTTCTTATTGGTTGGTCTGTCATGATGACGATGGAGTGTGCTTGGAAGTACGGACGGAGCTTCCTGGAAACGACCAACAATACGAAAGCTATCTTTCCATCCTTGGGTAACTTGCCTCTGCTCCCTGTAATGCCTAGCTGGTATAGTAGACTGACTTCTGAACATTTTCTTCTTCTCTGATTAGTGCCGAACTTATTGCAATGTTAGATACTGTTAAGTAAAGGTACAGCTTCTCTCCCATCACCGAGGGGCTTAGTAGTGGTGGCTTCGTCAAGTGCTCTTTTAACTTGGCAAGGGCTTCTTCGCATTCGTCAGTCCACTGAAAGGCATTTTTCAATACCTTGAAGAATGGCATGCACTTGTTCGTTGCCCTAGAGACAAATCTGTTTAGGGTTGCGACCTTTCCTGTCAAGCTCTGCATCTCCTTCACTATTTTTGGTGATTTGACCTCGATTATCGCCTTTACTTTGTCTGGATTTGCCTCTATATCTCGTTGGGACACCATGAATCCCAAGAACTTTCCTAAAGCAACAGCAAAAACACACTTTGTAGGGTTTAATTTCATATTGTATTTACATAGTGTGCTGAAGGTTTCTTTTAGATCATCCAAGTGGTTGGCTTCGTCCTTGCTTTTCACCAGCATATCGTCTACGTATACTTCCACATTCCTTCTAATTTGGTGAGAGAACATGCGGTTCACCAATCTTTGGTATGTGGCTCATGCGTTCTTCAATCAAATGGCATAACTTTGTAGCAGTACAACCCTTGGCTGGTGACGAATGAGATCTTCTCTTGATCTTCTTTGTCCTTGAAGATCTCGTTGTATCTAGAAAATGCGTCCATGAAACTTAAGAGCTTGTGTCCAATAGTTGAATCTACTAGTTGATCAATCATTGGCAATAGGAAACTATCCTTTGGGCAGGCTTTGTTCAGGTCTGTGAAATCAACGCACATTCTCCATTTGCCATTACTCTTTTTTACCATTACCATGTTTGCTAACCAATCTGGGTAGAAGACTTCCTTGATGAAACCAGCTTCTAGTAGCTTCTCTACTTCTTCAGTTATTGCTCTGTTGCGCTCTGGTACAAATATTCTCCACTTCTGCTGTACAGGTTTGCATTATGGGTTGACATTGAGACGATGCTGTATGATCTTCCTATCAATTCCAGGCATATCCTTGTGTTTCCAGGCAAAAACATCTTGGTTTACCCTTAAGAATGAAACCATCTTCTCTGTCTCCAGAGTGGTGAGTGTTGATCCTATCTTCAATACTTTTGTCGCATTTCCTGGGACAATCTCAACTTCCTGTGGTGTTTTTGACGGTTTGGGGATGGGCTCTAGTTCATTGATCACCCATGTGTGGTTCTCCCCAGATGCTAAGGCAGCTTGGTAGCACTCTCTTGCCAGAACTTGATCTTCTCTGATTTCTCCTACTCCATGGGCTGTTGGAAATTTCACCTTTAAGTGATATGTTGACGTCGCTGCTCTTAGCCTGTTGAGTGCAGGTCTTCCCAAGATGATGTCATATGTTAAAGGGCAGTCAACTATGAGGAAATCAATTTATTTAGTGACCTGCGCTAGGTAACTGCCTGCAATTACAATTAAAGTGACGATGCCCCTAGGGATGATTCTATCCCCAGTGATGTTCACCAAAGGAGAAATGAAAGTCCTGATTCTTCCCTTGTCCAGTTTCATCTACTGAAATGCAAGTAGATGATATCTGCGGAGCTTCCGTTGTCAATGAGCACTTGTTGGATGTTGAATTCTTCTACTCTGAGTATGATTACCAGTGGATCGTCATGGGGTTGCCCGATGCTGCGACTGTCTCTCTTTGAAAAAACAATATCAGGCTTTTCATTCTTTGGCATCTTCATTGGAGGGAGCCGCGAATGGACATTATTTATTTCTCTCCCATGGGCTTTTTTCAGGGACTTCAGTGTTCCGCCTGCCGTTAGTCCTTCCGAGATCGTCTTTATCTCTCCTGCAAGAGGTTTGCTATCTCCTGCTCCTTGATTTCTGTCTTGATCGTCCTTTCGTTGGTATCTATGTGGCTCCGTTTTCCTAACATACTTCTATAACTTTCCTTACCGGATTAAAGTCTCCACCTGGTCTTTCAAATGCCCACACTCATCGGTGCGATGCTCGTGGTCCTGGTGGAACTTACAGTACTTGCTCTTGTCTCTTCTTTCTGTTGGAATGCTAATTGGCTTCGACCATTGCAGGGAGGGATCGTCCCTTATCTGCATTAGGACCTGCTCAATTGGCATTATTAGAGGAGTAAAGTTAGTGAACTTTGGCTTCCTATCTGGAAGTTTCTTCTTTTTCCCTGTGGTCTGCCCAACACTTTGTGTCTCTTTCTTCTTATCGTGATTGCTGCTTGTTCCTTCGTCTCTCTTCCTTTTTCCTTTCATCTCTTTTGCAAGTACCGCGTCTTCTGCATTCATGTACTTTTGAGCTTTTCGAAGCAATTCTGCAACTGTTTTAGTGGACTTTTAGTAATTGAAAAGAAGAAATCCCCGAGCAACAACCCTGCTTGGAAAGTCGTTAGGATGACTTGATCTTCTGCTTCGTCTACCTGCAGTAACTCCTTATTGAATTGGGTAACATACTGTCTTAGTGATTCTCCTTCTGCTTGTTGAATGTTGAGAAGGTGACTAGTTGGCTTCTTGTGTCTTTGCTCCCCAATGAAATGACAAACAAAACTCTTACTGAGTTGCTCAAAATCTGCAATAGTTCTTGGGGTATCTTGCTGAACCATACTCTGGCTGCTCCTTTCAGTGTTGTTGGGAATGCCCTACACATTACCTCATTTGGGGTCATCTGCAATAGCATCACTATCTTGAACGATTCAATGTGATCCAAGGGATCCTTGGAACTGTCATATGACTCCAACTGTGGGAGATGGAATTTTGGTGGGAAGGGTCGGTTTAGTACTTCAGTAGTGAATGGTGAGTCCGTCCTTCAAATCATCCCATCCAAATTCTCCCCACCTTTGTTCTTCATGGCAGTTTTTATCTCGTCCATCTCCTTTCTCATGTTGCGAAGCTCATTCTCCATTCTGGAGGAATCCTCTCATGAGGTCCTGTCTCATCTGTTGGCTTGAGGGTTTGATTCTTCCTCATTTTGGTTTTCACCTGTTTGCCGACGTTCTGCATTTTGGGATTCCATTGTCTTTCGCAGCTCTTCATTCTGGCGAGTCAGCTCTTCCACATTAGCTAGGAGGGCCTCGATTTGTTGTTGTTGCATAGCTTCTTGCTGTTATGCAATTTCTGATTTCATCTCGTACTTCGAGGAACTCTTTTGTCACTAGGAAAGATGGCTTGAATCATTAGCGTTCCCACAAACGGCACCAAACTGGTGATGCAAAAAATCAACAGTTGAGCTCCTCGGCATAATGGATGGACGAAGTTGTGATTGTGGTCATCTCTGGTGGAGGAGAACCTGCACACTGAACTGGGTGGAAGAGTAACACGCCGGTGTGGCATTAGCCAAACCGCCTCCAATGTTTAAGTCAGTAAGGGAGAAGGATTCTAGAGAAAATAGACTAGGGAGTGATTTTCGTAGAGTATTTATGTGTACTTTTCACTTCTGTTGCTTTTTCTTTTATAGTTGTGTGCCTCATTAATGGGCAATGAATCACTGTATTTATGTTCAACGACTAGTGCGTTACAAAATCTTTGTCTGAAGTTCACAGCTCATTCTGTGGCCGTTGCTCCGTTCGTTATGCTTTGTCATCAATGAACGTAATAAATGAGTAACATCGTCTCTTGGTTAATGACAGTTCTAGCTTAGTGACGATCGTAAATTTCTGACTCATCAAAAACTATGATTTATAGTTGCTAAATTTCCAAAATAGATATTAACAATTTTAATTATGAAAACTTAATTACTTATATATGGGTGAACCATTACAAATCCAAGCATAAAAAATTATTTAGCTATCTAATTAAATTACTAAAATCACATGGAGTCATATAATATTGATTAAACTCCTTGTATTTGGTAGCTGCTTTTGGATGCAAATTTTGCAAAGGCTCTTAATAACGCTTCTAACATGTGATCTTCTTTCTCCTGTTGGCAATATTCAAATTGTTATTTGCTCCACATGATCATCAAGGGTTGCAAATCCAAATAATATTGAGGCTATCTACTTAAGTTGCTTGAATCTATAATAATTCAATAACTTAATCATATAACTGATGATGAGAAAGTAAGAGAATAGAAAATGGAGAGGGGATAGAAAATATTTTAACTTTCCTAATTTGTGTTTAGTTGAAGGGTGAAAAAGTGGAGGGACAGAAAATAGAGTTTGTATAAATTTACTCTCATGCCCCTGTTACATAACTTTTTTATGTAAGTATTTTATAATGGAAAAAGACAAAGAAAAAATGGTTCAAAGTAAGGAGCAAAGAATGAAAGAACCTAGAAAAAGAATAGAAAAAAAGAAAAAAAAAAAAAAAAGAGTTTAAACTTTGCAGCAAAGAGCCCAGAAAAATATATATATATTTTTTAAAGAGGTTCAACGTGAGGAGCTAAGAACCCATAAAAAGAAAAAGAAAATGAAAAAAGAAAGAATGTTAATGTAAATTTACTTTGGGGGAGGGGATGGGGTAGAAAAGTCATTTTCATCAAATCACTTATTCTCCCCATTTTATCTCCATTTTTTTTTTAAGGGCTGAAAAATGGTGGACCCGGGGAGAAAAAAGCCGAGTCCCACTATTTTCTCTTCCCCAAAATCACTCCAACCAAACATCCATTCCATCCAAAATCTCTCATATTTTCTCTCCATTTTCCATTCTTCCTATTTTCACTTCAACCAAACGTAGCCTAGGGTTGAGGCTGATAGCATTTTTTTTTTGGTTGCTAACTTGACAGCATGGTTTTTTGAAGTTCAAATCAGAGGGATTAGGAAATGGCCCCAAAAGAATTATAACGGCATGTAAAAATACAATTCATTCTACAAAAGAACCTCTCCACAAATTACATTGCTATGAAAAGAGGGGCATATAAACTTTGTATTCTTTAGGCCACTGTTTACACCATATAGGATAGCATAAAAGCTTCATCAAGTATTTCTGATTTCACCTCGAAGCTGTACACCATATGGTTAATTTATGCAGGTCAGCTAGATGCACTTCTGTATTCTGTTGGATTCACCGCAACTTCAACAAAGCTGCCAATGCCTTAGCTAAATGGGATCTTAGTGTAACTCCAATTTCCTATTCTCTTTTGGAAATCTGCCAAATGTGATTTCTGCTCTCAGGTGGGTTTGTTAGTTGTTTTTGGTGCTGCTGTTAGCCTTTCGTTTCTTATAGAGCAAAAAGTTAAAAAAGACAATTATGAGTTGACAAAATTAACTAAACCATCCTTAGAGGACAACACGCAATGAGCTTATGATTGTCTGATTACCGAGTGTAAGGCTAATTCACCTTTTATACATCCTTGTATAGCAATTGATACTTCGGTATTCGCTCTGGTGGCAGAGGGCAACTCACTATCAGCTTGCCTTTCATGGCCCCTCTATATATTGCCTACAAGAATGTTAAGACAGGAAAAAAAAAAACATTATGCATCCTTGAATTATACAAACATCTAGAAGCACCAGTCATCTAGAAGCACCAGTCATTTACAAGATGAAAGTTATTTACATTTTATTGTTTATACAAGCAAGGAGTGTATTACATAAGAAATCAGTATGACAAATAGTTTAAAGGAAAAAAAAAAATTGTCATAAAGAACAATAGAGTTGCAATGTTTCCTAAAGGTGACCCAGATTTGCCATGAACCGTAGAGTAACATTTCTTGTCCTAGTAAAGTTAGTTACCATCACATTTTGTTTGTCCATTATTTTGGGAGTGTTCTACTTTCTTAGCTTATGCCTCAAAGTTTTAACTTTTAAATAAAGATGTGAAGAAAGAAATGCTACCACTAAACCTGCAATGTTGCCCAAAGATATACCAGACTTTCCACAACCATACAGCAACGTACCTCTTGTTACATTACACATTTTTTTCTATTGAGAGTTATGCTGTTGGCCATATGCCAATGCCATAACAAATATTAACTGCTAGGGCGGATGCTTGCCTCATCAATTTAGTTAATGAAGTTTTCTCATCTTAATCTAGCACCTAAAACACCTCCAACTTTTAATTTTCAAGTATTCAATTTCTATAGCTGAAAAGAAAGTCTTCCCCTTGTCTCATCATTTTAAGCAATAAAAGTCTTTACCACATAGGTTCGGCACCCAAGATACCATTGATAAGACAAGGTAAGGTAACTCACAACAAAACCTATGAAGTATGACATTTATGCATGTGCTAATAGAGATTGGAAGCAGCTTAAAATTGTTTCAGTAACATGGCAGACTAGTTTCACACAAGCATAAAAAAGAAAATGAATTTTCACTCCAATGGCAAGACTAGCAATTTATATAACTGACAGCCTTAAAACCATTCAGTTTCTGAGGAGCTACGTATACCTCTACAACATCAGTAAAATCCTGCTTCTTGTGAAATGCGCCAACCCATTTAGTGTGATCTGCAGTCCTGCCAACCAAAGCAAATTAACACAAGAATCTGAGATTTTAAGTCCCTAAATTCTTAGCTGCATGACATCATTTTCAGAATACAAGACATTTAGCTTAAAATTTTAGTTCAGAAACAGATTCTCATTCTTCAAGGGCATGATCAAAATATTTGCAATGTATGATAAAATTCACAACATTATCATACCTACACAGATTCACCCATTGCATACCAAAATAAAATGTGACGGAGACTATTGTAAGAATAAAATTGCACAGCAGTTCAAAAGAAATTACTGCAAATCAATTTAGGGAAGGAAAATTGTAACAAGTTTGTGAAAGGCCAATGAAAAGGAGATCTTGGTGCAAACTTTGTTTGAGATTCAAGTGCAAGAGATCTAATTAATTGTTTCACTCATCTTCCAGAAGCCCAATCACCATGTTTCACGAAAAACTTAGAGGTCTAAGCAAAAAAAAAAGATAAATAACAAGACCAAAATGAAATATGAAAAAAGCATTTTCCCTTTACTTTTATTTTACTTCATTGTATGTGTATTGAAATTAGTCTAGTGCATGGAAAGTACTTCATAAAAGCACTGCTCTTTAATTTTTTTTTTTTTTTAGAAAAAAGAAAAAGAAGAGAAAACGAATTACACACATTAATTACAGGAAGTCACAATTTATAGTTCAAACTTTATATATGATAAAAATACTACTAGTCAGCAATATTAGCAAGGGCTTTTTAAATATCCAGCTCAGTTGTTGGAATAATTTTATAATAAACAACAAACACAAAAAACAGTCGTATAATTTCTCAAAATAGATGCAGAATTGCATTCCTGGAAGATATCCATGTACACAAATAGGTATATGAAATCAAAATATCCGAGCTAGTGTTTTGTTAAAAATCAATAAATAAATAATAACAATCAAAAATTAAGAAGAGTACCCAAAATCCATTTTCATGTGATGAGCATTGAAAAAAACTGTTGAAGGTATGAAAGTAATGTCAAAATACTTGACATAAACTTGAATTTCATTGGAATCGATATCTACAAGGGCTACACTTGCAAATTTGGACACCTCCCGAGCCGATTTAGAAAGCTGCATAGAGAAAAACAAATTGAGTTCACCCGCTTCATAATATATAGAATAAATAAAAACTCAGACAGAGAGAGAGAAGTGGCATACAACGTCGTCAAGTTGAAGGCAAACAGGATCAGAAGCATGGCCGAAGCGGAGGACAAGGACCTTGTCGATGGTGTCTCTGATGATTGCGTCCACCTCTTGTTTCTTTGTCAGCACCGTCAATGGGTAACTACTCATTCTCACCACTTTCAGATTTTGGGGCTCATCTGTTATGTTGTCATTTCTTTTTTCAGGCCAAAGATTATTTATAAAAAAGGAAGAAGAGCATATTACATCTTACTTGAGATTTCGCTTGAATTTAAGTTGTTTACTTCGGTTTGAAATTTGGCATTTTATTCCTTTGAGCATGCTCCGTTAAACTTTCATAACCCACTTCTTTGAAATCTTAATTCGAATTAGATTTAGATTCGGTGCAAATTTTTTTTGATTCCTCGCTCTAATTAGACTTAAATTTAATTGAGTTAGTCTTCTTTAACTTCATCATGGCCCTTGTAAAAGTAAAGTCCAATAGCTTTCTTTTTTGCACAAATCAACTTATTTAATTTTATTTTCCTACAAAAGGCAAATTCAAGCAATATAATTCAATTAAGTACAAAATTGATTATTCAATATTATTCCAAAATCAAATATAAAATGCATAAATTAAATCAAAATAAGTATGATAATACTTTCTAAAAATGATATAAATAAGCAAAATTAAGCTATTATAGTTATTACTCCGGATCAGCTCCTGCCTCTCCTCATTTGATAGGGTTCAGTTGTTTTCACAGAGTTCCATATTGTACAGAGAGAAAACTCACTCTTTTTCTAAAGACATAGTTTCACTAGATGATTAACATTTCCCTTTATATAATGGGACTGTAGGCTTTGAAGAGGGGGGTGAGAGAGAAGGTGCAATTGGCCACCAAGTTCGTTGGTAGTCTTATGGATGGAAAGTTGAAAGTCCCTGGCGATCCAGCATATGTGAGAGGCATGTAAGTTAGAGCATCACGTTGGTAGAGTTATAAATTTAGCAATTTGGCACCATAAAATGCTACTTTATCTATTTTACCACCTCACTTTACAAAATACTCAACATCAGTGGTTTTATTTTAGTTTTCAACATAATAAATAATATAAACAACACAATAAAATAATATATTTACTACAATAAATAACCACCACTACTACCAACACAATAAAATAATATAACTTTTAATAAAAAAATTTTAAAACCTTTTTAGTTACAGTGCACAGCCATCTTTGGCTGTGCATTATAGCTCAACAGCCAAATTTTTTGGCTTTTCCTCCACCATTACAGCATGGTTTTAGTATTGGTGACAGCTTTTTAGCACTACCAATACTCAACAACAACAACAATAAAAAATTTATAAAAAAAAATAATAATAATAATCAACAAATGGCGTTAACTAGCAGGAGCTTACTTGTGTGTGACCCTATTAATATTCCTAATTTCAACATTTGTCCGTGGCTCCACCATTACTCAATTTGACGAATTATGTCATTAGGCATATCCATAATAGTTGGGTTTCCAAGCTGAAAATATAAAATAGACCATTAATCCAATTAAGTCCAAAGTCCAAAGAATTCATTGCACTGTTTCTGTACATTAATTTCTTACCCAAAAAAAAATTTCTTACCAAGATACCTTTCAGATTAATAATCGCTTCTTTGATACGCCTGTTTTCATTCAATATATTTGAGCCAAATGAGGGATATAGTGACCTAGGATATATGCTAAAACATCAAATAAAACATTGCCAATCACCTTATCAAGTCAATAAATGGTATGGTTGAAAATTAACCGGCGTGGCTCTCTCCAGCCATATAAAATCCCTATATTTCTATCGTGGGAACCTTTGAAGCCACTTTAATACAAGCACGCTATTGGTCGAGGTAAAATCCTAAGTACTCACAACCTTCAATAAAAAGATATTGAGTTAGGTTATAGTTTTAGCACTTAGGCTACAACTAATTTTGTAGTTAAAGTTTGTTCATTAAGAAATCAAGGAAAGATAAATTTCAAAAAGTAAACATGAAACTTTTGTCTAGCTATATAGGGATGAAAGGTGAAGGATAGAATTGAAACCTGTATTGTTGCCTCCAAACTTCTCATGAGAATGTGAGAATCCCACGCCACCGGGGAATCCAAGAAAAGCATACTTGTCTCTTCAATTTAACAAAAATTTCTAAATAATCGGATAATTTTAGATACACAAAAAATTTGGGGGTAATTACACTTTCCTCTCTTGAGGTGTAGGGAAATGACATTCCATCCCAAACTTAAAAGGAAAAAAACACTTACCCCCTTGACATCCAATTGACCAAATTTTGTTAAATTAATATTTAAAATATTGTGTATTAAGAGTCCGTTTAGATTGAACTTATTGTTACTGAAACTGAAAACTGAAAATACTGTAATAAAATAATTTTTAATTGTGTGAATAGTACCGTGGGATCCATTTTTAATATTTTTTAGTGTGTGAACAGTGCTGTGAACAATGATAAACAGTGCGTGAATAGTAATTTTTGTCCCTGCCATAGTAAACTCATGTGAGGTTACTGTTCACGCGCAGAGAAAAAAAAAAAAAAAATCTGAAAACACAAAATCTGAAAACGCAGACGCCCACCCCAAACGCTCACTAACTTGCCCTCTGCTGAAAAGTAGGTTTCCCAAATTATCTTATTTTATAGTTAAAATTCATTGTTTTAAATTTTTAATTAAAATGTATTTTAAAATATTAAGTGTGAATTTTTTTTTTCAACAGGTAATGAAGAGATTTTTTGTTGCAAGTGTTTTGATGCTTGATAAATTTTGTATTTTAAATTTATTAGTTATTTTTTACTTACAATGGTATAAAAAAAATTTAAAAAAAATTTAAAAAAAATCTTATAAAAATTTAAAATATTTCATTGCTAATATAAACAAAAAGGGAGGGAGTGTTAATTTTTTTCAAATCTCAAAGAATGGGAGTGTTTTTTTCTTTTAAGTTTAGGGTGAAGTGTCATTTATACAAACCTCAATAAATGAGAGTGTAATTACCCCAAAAATCTATTGCAAAGTATCTAACTAATGCTCTGAAAATTCAGTGAAATTCAACGCTCGAGTATGGTTCAAGAAAGCCACATGATATATGCCTACTAACTACCAGCAATTCAATCTAATAGCTTATGTGTCTCTAAAGTGCACAAAAATCAGATTTTGCAAAATAAATGAACCATTTTGCAAGATTCTAAGAAACTCACTTTAACCTTTTTAGAGCAATTTATATAACTTACATGCAAAAGAGACAAAGGTAAAATGGTTAGTTTCCGGCCCCTGCGCGGAATTGAGGGGGAGTATAATAAATTTGGCCCAAAATTAACCTATTTTCAGCAAACTCTACTTTACTCCCCTCCACTCCCCCTCCTTCCCCTCTTAATCCAAACAAACCATTAAGTTAGGGATAATTTCTCTTTTTGAGAAAACATTTTTGAAAGGTAATCTTAAATTAGTTGGAATAATTAAATTTGTGAGAATTCTAAATTAATGTGTTATTTTAAAAAATATATTAATTAATATAAACAATTTAATTTTCTAAATCCTTTTAATGGCCGGTAATATACACACACACATCACCTCACAGGGGTTTGGGTTAGTTGCAAAAACACCTCGAAGGTTTTAATTCTTTCTCATAACTCTCCAAGGTTTCTATATCCGCCAAATTGACCCATGTAACTAAATTTTGTTTACCCTTATAAACGGAAAAAATTATGTTACCATCACATAACCATGGTTTTCAAACCCGAACCGTTCAAAGAACCAAAAATTGGAGAGGTTCAAGGGTTTTAAGGTCAAACTGAGGTTTAACTAAGGTTGAATCGTGATAATGTCATAATTAATTTAGTAATTAATTAAAATACAAATAAATGTATATTAAATTTGTAAGTACTAGCAAAATTGACTAAAAATATCTAAAAATTTTGAAACAGACTTTCAAATAAATTTTCATGATATTATAAGTTTAATAGAAAATAATTCAACATAAATAAACATGAAAATAAACATGTATAATTATCCTTCAAGTAGAAATCCTTTTAATTAAATTTTAAAAAATCACTTTTAATTATTTTAGTAAATTCCCATGCAAATGAACTATTCTTAAATAACAAGTAAATTTAGCAAAGAAAAAAATTTAATAAATATTTAATAAATTGAGAGAGAGGTGATATAATAAGTTGAGAAATTATAAATTATGTAAGTATGCAAATGAATTATTCTTAAATCACAAGTAAATTTAGAAAAGAAAAAAAAATTAATAAATTGAAAGAGAGGTGATATAATAAGTTGAGAAATTAAAAATTATGTAAGTGTAAAATAAATATAATAATAGGTCATAGTTAAATACAAGGAGTTCAATTGGTCTTTCCACCCCCCCTCCCCCTACAATTTTACATTGATTTCATTGTAATAGCATTTGCATTAGTTGTAAAATAACAGAATGCCCCCAATTTGGTTGAGGAAGAGAGAGATAATTTGAGATAATAAAAAAAAAATTGATAAGGAAATAATATTTTGATGAAATGTAGTATAAAATAAATAATCTGATATAGGGGATTTTGAAAAGTAAGTATATATAATAAATAAATAAAAAGTAGGTTATTATGCTAAAATAGACATAAATATTTGCATAAGCTGATGCAAATGTTCTAATGTAGTAAGAAACAATGGTGTTTTATGTCTTTGTCTTCATAAGTAGATGATTGCATTATAATGTATTATAAAACAATGATTTTATGTATTTGTCTTTGCTAATAGTTTGTTAATACTAAATAGATGCTTATTTGAAATTTCATGATTTTTTTTAACTTATACTCCAGTCCCCCTTAACTCAAAATCCTAAGTCTGTCCTTACAATGCTAGTCTTGGATCCTAAGTGAGGGTGAGATCTTAGGTTCTACACCCCACGCTGCACTCAATTCTCTTTTATATAAATATATATATTTATATTTATATAAATAAAGTCAATTTTTTGATCAGGTTGAACTAGCTCACGGTTTTTTGGGTCGAACTACAATTTAAGAAGTTCACTCAATTTCTTCAAATAGTTGGTTCTTGCATATAAAAAAACTGGCTTCATGACTAGTTTACAGTTAACCCTATCAAACCATGCGGTTTGGTTTGAGTTTGAGGACCTTGCACATAACCACATTAAGAAGATTTACCAACTAATTTGTGCCACTAGTCATGTGATAGTCGCATGATTTTTCTATCCATAAAAGCTAACGAAATTTAGTCTCATGGGTTAATTGGTTGATATAGAAACCACAGGGAGTTATAAAGAAGAATTGAAACCCTAGGGTATCTTTGCTACAATCCCAACCTACAAGGGAATTCAATTGATGCACCTACCCCACGCTACAGCTAGTTCTTTAATATATACCCACTATTTTAAAAATCGGACCGACCGGTTCAACCGGGCGCCATTCTGATCTGGTAAAATGCCCCAAAACTGGTCAAAAATTGGGTTGAACTAGAAATAAAGGCACAAATTGATTCTTTGACCGTACCAATTTTTAAAACCATGCATATACTCAATTCCCCCATCTTCCCTTGCAAAGATAAGTTGGTATAAGTTGCAATAGAAATTGGGAATTTTCAGTGAAATTTGCCTACTGGATGGCTCAATACCACATGAAATAATGAAGGTACGAATCCAGAAAAAAATAATGGCAATCCAAATTGCACAAAATACTAAAGAGTTTTCTCTTGCATGTGCATGTTGCTTTGGATATATTGCCAACAAAAGACTATCTCAAAAAACTTCACGAGTGGAGAATACTATATGCCCACTGTGTGGTCTAGAGGAAGAATATAATCCGCATCTTTTTTACTAAAATGTTACTTTGCCAATGTGATCTAGTTTTATTATGGGGAATTACATTTTTGCTCTTCATATTATTTACAATTTTGATCTGGTGAAAATTTATCACCCAGCCAACAGATTTTGTTAAATGGACCTATTCCAGATGAGAGATTCTATTTCTTTGCTGCATTGGCTACTTTTGATATATAGAGAGCTCGTAATATAGCTTGGTGTTCAACTGAAGAGGTGTCTCTTCTAGACTGTCTCACTTAGAGTATTTTCAGCAGTCTCTTCAAATTTTTGTACTATTTAGAAAGTAAGCAATTACTTTTGCCTGCCTACTTTTCGGATACAATTTCCAACAGTCTCTTATCCTTTCTTTATCCCATTTAAGTATTATTTATTCATTTTTTATTTAATCTTTATTATTCATTTTTAATCTTCCTTCATTCATTTTGTATTACTATATTTTTCAAATTCCCACCAACTATATGCCTATATCTCACACTCAAAGCAAAGGAAGTTTAATCTTCCTTTATTGCATTTTAGATAGACAGTTAGAGCTAATTTTTGTGAGTTTGCTTTCTAAGATAAAGAGGGAAATGGCTTTAAAGAGTTTGTTGGAGATGCTCAAGCTGATGAATTTCTAGCTCTTTCCAAAAAAACCAACGATTTAGCTTGAAACTGTTACGTGCTTTCTCTTTTTTGTTTTCCGTGTCTTTTTCTCATTTTAAAATTGTATTTTTGTTATTAGTTTTGGTAAATAGATAAAGATGAGATAAATTGTTAGATTAGTCTTTAAATAATTTTTATATAAAGATTAGGTTTATTTTAAATTTAACTATAATTGTATATATTGCCTTCTCACATGTTCATTTGAATGTAATTGCATTCTTACCTTTGCACTCAACTATTATGAAAATAAAAATGTTAACATAAAAAATATTATAAATCCTAGTGACCATAACCAAAAGGCATTATTTAAAATAGAAGCCAACCAACGTAAAACTCCTCAAATTTCTAAAATTCAACATTCCCAAACAATACTTATTTGAATAGAATTATTTGAAGTTTTTTTTTTTTTTTTTTGGAGAAAGAATTATTTGAAGTTTAAATTCATTTACAGATTAAATTTTTTATTTCAAATGTTTTTTATGTGTAAGTTGTATTTAAGGCATTAATGTTACAGTCCTAATTATTCATCTTAACTTCTCTAAAGTGGTAGAAGATGTAGAAGATTGATGGCAATTTATTTTATGAGGAAATTTATGGTAATGACGTTAGATTTAGCTATTTTTATGCTCATTGAAGTGCAAGTTAATGATCCAGGGCCTGTTTGGTAACATTGTTTGAACAACAATTTTCGTTGTTTAAACAACACAATACGTATTTCCACCATACTTTTTCACTCATACGTATTTTCATAACACTTAAATAATGTTACTAGAACAACATTACCAAACATGCCCCAACCACTACATCTTTACTTCCAATCATGCTTTCTAAGCCTTTCAAACTTGATGCCGTGAGTGAAAGCTTTTCTACTTGCCTTGAAAAAAGGGTTGAAGCATGTAAGCTGAGGCATGAAGGAAAGAAGTCAAAGATTCGAATGCCCAAATATATCTTTGGAGAATGTTTTTATAAAGCTTTTAAATTTTGCAAGAAGGTTGGGCCTCAACAAGACCTAATAAGTTTAAAAGCTATAGAGGCTGAATCATATGTCTCAAAAAATTTGAGAAGCATCGTAAAATAACTATTCTTGGCCAGAGTTTAGTTGAATGGTACAATGAGCATATAAAAAAGAATTAAGAATTAATTATACAAAATCCCCTCTCTCTCTCTCTCTCTCTCTCAATACATATTGTTGAAAAAGAATGAAGAACTCACCAACCTCCTAGATACGGCACCGTTTCACTATTCATTTAATAATTACTTCATGGAAACGGCACCATATCAGTTTAGTTCATTAACACCTCTTTTAGTGTCTAACTGATTTCCTTCTTTTCCTCTTGGTGACTGTATATATTTTGGTTTACAGAGTTTGTATCTATTATCTCAGTTCATTGTAATCAATCAATAAAAGCTGGGTTTTATTTAGAGAGTGTTGTAAAGCATTCTGTTTTTATTTTACACATAAATTTCATGAAAAATGCACTTGTACCTTTCCGTGGATTGAGTATGAGTTTAGTTAGATTAATGGGTCATGTTAATGGGCACGAAACTTGCGGTGACTGTTAACCACAATTTTTTTTACTTTTTTCTGACAAAATGTCTTTTTTTTTTTGCAGTTTATGTCAATTTTTTCAGTTTGGTAGGTATTATTTGGTGTCTTTTTTGACTTTTTCTGAAAAAAATTTGTCTTTTTTTGCACTTAACAAGCACCTCTTGGTGCTTGTTAACATTCCCCTAGATTTATAATCATGATGTTTTGAGAAAGTATCATAGATGGTGAATATGTTTAATTTGCCGAACCTTTTTTTTTTTTTTGTTGTTGAGACGTTGTCAAGTGAGTATGCATGCCTGCAGTGCTAAACTAAAGATTAGGATAGCACTGTTCAATTTGTAAAGGCCAGGTCAGATGTTGCAATCCTGACGTTGCAGAAACTTTTTTCTGGGCAATTTTGAAGACAAAATAGTTGGAAGTTGGGACTGGTGGTTGAAAGAGACTCAAATTTGTATGTACGCTCTGAACAAGAATAACCCAGGGTTGAATTGGGAGCTCAGAACCATATTCTAATAAAATGTTAAAAACTCAGTTTATATTTTTTTGTCAATATGCTTGACTGTCTGTATAGATCATTTAACATGGGAGTTCATGTATAATAAGCAAATGGGCTTTGCGTAACTGTTTTTATGGTAGCGTCTTTTTGTGTCACTTCTTTGCTTTGTTTGTTTGTGGTTGTGAAAGCCTTGAGAACTGACAGTTGTACTGGTTTCATCTTTTGAATCAGATAAAAAAAAAAAAAGCAAAACCTTGACCCCAGTCCCAGTCTAGACTTTTGCTGCCCAGCTTGCTGGTCGAACCAGGACAAGAAAAGCCATGTGAATAAGAAGCTGCGAACCACAGTAGCTTCAACCGAATTAGCTGGTATTGGGTCCATTTCACAGAACCACCGATTCTGAAGTTGGCACTGATGTGATGTAATCTAGCTGGTAAGTGGGTCCACCATCCAAAACCATCTCAATTGATTTGGGCTGGCAGCAATGGGGACAAACCGACAAAGCCTGGAAACCCCAAGCATGTCCTGGCGGAATTAGAACGCGACAATGAAACTGAAATTTGGAGATGAACATAACTGATTTTTATAATATTAACACTAAAAGAATACATATTTGATGTAATGGCTAGCCATATCTTGTTTTACAGACAGAAATATCAATGAATTATATTTCCTATGAGAATGATAAATAAATGCTTATTAATTTGTATGATACAAATGTATCCCAATTTGAGGCAGGGCAGAAAAATATGTAAACCACCCATTAAATATATGCAGATTATTGTTAACTTAGAATTGAAGGCACAGATAAAAAAATTTGGGGAACTAAAAAGAAAAGAAGAAGAAGCTTCAAAAACTAAAAGATAAACTTTTAATTGTTACTCACAACCCTCAAATGGTGTTATCTCCACCTAGTTGGCTGATGATGTTTCCTATCACTATCACCTTCACTTTTATCAGAAGTCCCTTCACCCAGTTGTCTATGGCCTAATTTTGAAACAGCATTATTCTCTGGTTGAAAATCATGATGTGAACGGGAAGAATCTGTCCCAATCTTGCGTTCCTGCATAGTAACGATAGAAATGTAGAGTTATAAACGATAGAAATGTAGAGTTATAAATTGGATCGATAATAGAAAATCCAAAAAAAAAAAAAAAACCATACTTCTCTAAATAGTGAGTCATCTGCTTCAAGCATGTGGATCACATGTCCAATTTTTGGCCTCTTTGTTGCATCAGGATCAACACATCGAAGAGCAACTAGCAGAACACGTTTAAGAGCCTTTGAAGCAGGCATCTCTGGCAGCTTGGGATCAACTACTTCCTCAGATTTTCGGTTTCCAACCATGGTTTTCAACCATTCTACCAAATGTACCTGCCATTTTTAATCATTTTCAACTTGTTACACTCAGAAATAGAAGGTAAGATAAGACAGGAAGGCTGCAAAGAAATATCCTCCAAATAACAATACAAGACTAACCTCTCCTTGTGGTCGACTATAATCAACAGGGCTTCTCCCAGAAATTATCTCCATGATAAGTATTCCAAAGCTGTAAACGTCACTCTTCTCATTCAGCATTCCCGTGCAAGCATACTCGGGTGCAACATAACTACAGAAACCAACAAATAAGAGTTATTTTACAACTTAAAAACGAATCCAATGAATAATAACCAACTGACAAAAAGAAATACGTGTATTGTATTGAAACAAAGAAATGAACTTACCCAAAAGTCCCCATCACACGAGTTGTCACATAACTCCTCTCGGAACACAAGAGCTTAGCAAGCCCAAAATCAGATACCTTAGGGTTCCACTGGCGATCGATTAGTATGTTGCTAGCTTTTACATCTCGATGGACAACCTTTGGTTCAAGACCCTCATGAAGATAGGCCAATCTGCAAAAGTAAAATTACTGCATGAGTTTAATTGGCCGCCTCAAACGAAAACAAATTAATGTAAAAGATTGCACTGTACCCTTTTGCTGTTCCTAATATAATGTTCAAACGGATCTCCCATGTTAGAGGGCTGACTTCCCCAACATCCCCATGAAGCCATTGGTCCAGATTGCCATTGTCAACATACTCGTACACAAGCATCCTAAGAAACAAAATGAGATTACACCTTTAAGCTCTCATTCAGAAAGCACAATATTGAGCTTAATTGGGCAGACAATTAGCAATACCTGTATGCACCCTCAGCACAGTATCCAAGTAATCTTACAAGATTTTTGTGTCGCACCCGCCCAATTGCTTCCACCTCCACTTTAAATTCCTTCTCAGCTTGTCCCCTGATTAACCAGTTTAATAAGCTAGTGCATTATACATACATGTAAAAGGCAAGGAACAACAACAAAGATAATTGAGTACGCTCGTAGCCAATCATAAAATGCTTTAAAGCAAGGAGGAATCAGGAGAAAAGGTCCAATTTTACTTAATAAAGTTAGAGACTTTCATGCCAACATCAGTTATTCATGCTTGACCATGTGCACAAGGGATTAAAAAGGAAGACTACACTTTATTTCTCCAAAGCATGCCACTTTAAAGCCGAATTCTCACTCACTCAAGAAAAGAATATTGCACCCCAAAATAAGTAAAAACAAAAGGAGAATTCTACAGTACACACTTTTTTTTTAATGTAGCATATATACAATAGTTAACTTGGTATAAAACTTAACATAGCAATTAGGATATTGCCTTATTTAATATATATATATATATTTATAATAATAGATGAACTGTTAAGATTAGGAGATACATACAAAATAAAAAAGTGTACTATAGAATGACCCAAAAATAAAAAGAAGAATAAAACCAGACAAGAAAACAATGGACTACCACATAACACCAACCAACAGAAAATAAATTTTTTTGGTTGTTGAGAGAACACAAGAAAAGGAAATAAAATTCAAACACAATTTTCAATTATAAAAGACCAAAGAGAAAGTAGAGAAAAAAAAAATTCAAAAATAAAACTGGCAGTCTGGCACTAAACTCTTTCTAATGCAACTTTCAGATGGAGTTGAGTGAATTCATCTTTCCTTTTATTACCCCTAGCAATTAGGGGCGAAGAAAATTATGATCTACAAACACCCTCTGAAGTTAGAAGTCTGAACTGCACCTAACACAACTATTTTTTTCACCTAAATAAAGTTTCTTCATTCCAAGAATCCAAAACATCATACGGAAATGACTTTATAACAAAATTTCTACTATTATAGTAAAAAAGAAAAAACTCCACACTTGCTCAGCAAATAAACAGTAAACACAAACCACATCAGATCAAAAAAAAAAAAAAAAAAAACGCAAATTACAGTAACACGTATCTTCTATTATTGTAATCATATTAGTAATAATGTAATAATAAATATAAGAACATAAACACATCATTAGAAAAAAAATAAATCAATAAAAGTAGGACCTGTATTCTTTTAACGGCCACTCTGGTGTCATCATTCAAAATAAAATTATTATAACAACTAAATTTGTCACTCTATATATGGAAATATGTATTACAACAACTAAGTTAATATAGATGAAACTCTATCAAATGTTTATTAAGACAGTTTTGACAAGTGGGTTCTAATTAGTTCAACTTTTAAAATAATAGATTCAAGAGAGAGAGAGAGAGAGAGAGCAATCAATACGTATTGCAGAGTAGATATTAACGGCGACTCTGGTACCTGTTATTCAAGAGGTTTTTAACGGCGACTCTAGTACCGTCATTCAAAAGTCCAGAATACACAATCCCATAGCCACCTTCACCAATAACGTTCTCTTCACGCAACCCATTGGTTGCAGCCTCAAGCTCTCTCAGTGTGTACCATCTTCCCCAACCCAAGTGCGAAACCTCGGGCCCCACCATGCTCCCACTGTTCCCCAACGAAGGCGCCGTCGTTTCAGTCTCGCCGCTCGACACCACGACGACCCGGTTGTCCAGCTTCCCGATCTCGATTTGGATCTCGGATGGCGGAGCTGGGTGGGCCACGATTTCCTGGATTTCTTTGGAGATTGGTGGAGTTGTTGGGTCAACGGTGGAAGTGGGTTTGGTGTGTTGGTGGCGGCGGTGGCGGTGGCGGCGAGAGGTGATGCAGAGAGAGAGCATGAAGAGAGCTAAGACGATGAGTGAACCGACTAAGATTCCTATGACTACCCATAGTCTCAGGCCGAAGATTGAGGTCGGTTTTGATAGTTCTGTGTCCACAAATGCTGCATCGTATACTGACATTTTTTTTTTCTTTCTCTTTCTTTGTTTTGTTTTCTGTTTATGTATGTGTGTGTTTTTTTTATGTATGTGTGAATGAATATGAAGAGAATGAATGAGAAGGTTATGGGTTTGGAGACATTGGTGTGTGTGGTATGGTCTGAAAATAAGAAGAGAGAGAGAGAAAGGAAGTGGTATTGGAGTGTTGTGGTAGAGAGAGTATAATAAATATCTGTCTGTATCTTGCTGGAGTAGATGTAAAAGATGCTGCTGCTACTTCTGTATGTTTATTGCATTACCATTACTCAATTTTAATTTTGAAAAATACCTTCTGGCCCCACACAACTGGTGTTAGTATAATAGTGTGTTGAATTTATTTCTCCCTTAAAAAAAATAAAATTAAATAAAGTTTTAATTAACTCAATTTATAAAATTTTTAGCATTAAATAAAGAATTTACATAGTATAGTAATTAATATATTGTAGTCATTAAGATTATCGGGAATGTTAAAAGATACCTTGACATAAACCTGTTTGATAGCAAATTACAGAGCTCAACCTGCTTTGGTAGGAAGATGGATTTCTTTTTAAAAAGATAGATATCCACATTCCTATTATTATTGGATTATATATATATAAATGATATTTTCTTTAGTTATATTTTTAATTTGGGATTGAAAACCAGCTTCTAAGGGGAGAGTACCTAAGAACTTATAAACACGTAGTTAAACTTATTCTTAATCCATATGAGACACTAGAATCATAACATATCACCACGCTTCGCAGCCGACGTCCACGACGGCTCATTCTAACGACACTAACCCATTGGTAGCCCTTTCTCTTTTTAGTGGCTCCACTCAACTATCAGTAATTTTAATCTAGCCTCTAAGTCGCCCCTTCCAAGATCCGACCACAAAGTCACAACTCATTTGACCTCATACTCAATGAGCTACGCTCAATTAATCGGAGTGGTGATTAACTCTGATACCAAATGTTACAACTCATGGGTAGAACTCACTCTTAAAAACCGGCTTGCAAGGGGAGGGTGCCCAAGAGCTTATAAACACATGGTTAAGCTTATTCTTAATCCATGTGAGACATTAGGATCATAACAGATATTGTGATATACCATGAAGAACAAGATTTTTAAATTATTAATTTTGTATTATACAAAATGTTAGATCGTTGTTTTATTAGATTTGGCTTGATTTATAGTTAATGTTATTTTTCTTAATATTTATTAGGAAATGTTAACGGATACCTTTAAGACAATTATTAATAAACCATTTTTAAAAAGTTTTTATGGGAAAAAAAAAAACAATTATTGGGGAATGTTTTGCCAATATAGTTAATGGTTTGACTTGTTAACAAACCATTTTAATGTTTTGCCAGCTTTTTCTATTTCCTATAAAAGTGGTTAAAATTTTTCTAAAATGAATTATTAATCATTATCCTAAGGACACTCATTAACATGACCCATAACGACCAAGCTACAATGGCAACAATGTATCTTTCTGGGAATGCAAAGCTGTGGTGGCAGACGCGATATGAGGATGTGCTGGAGGGCCGTTATTTATTTATACAAAGATACTGATAAAGTAATTTGATATTGGGTTTATAAATATAATGGTATTTTTGGATAATAAATAATTTCTATAAGATTCCTAAGAATAAACCAAATATGGGAATTTCATATCACTAAAATCTTATTAAATCCCTAACCAAACTAAACATAAGAATTGTGGGGAGTGGAAGAGTCTCCATCCAGGCCTTAAGTCCAAGAAGTAACTAGGTCACGGGGAACGAATTAGGCCCAGCCTATATAATAGAAAGAAGGCCTAAGGGACAAGGGGCTGTGAAAGAAAGGAAGTTAGACCATCCTAAGTACTACGGAAGAAGAGAGCGACGCAGGAAAGTCGTTCCCGTGGAGATAGTAAGGAACTAGCCTTACCCAAGAAATGGTGCACAGATGATCCACGTATGGATTCCAGGAGATGCCTGGAACCACTGGAAACTTCCAGAACACGCAAGAAGGTTAAAGATTTTTTCCTTCACATTAATGATGGGGTTCTTACCTAACCTCTGATGCATTGAATGCATATGAGACAGTTTGAACAGTACAAACAACTCCCAAAAGTTAGAGTTCCAGGATAAGGGTAGGGAAGAAACCGATAAAGTAAAGGAAAATATTCCTGAGAATCTGGCTGGCAACAAGACAGTTGTATAGATAAGAGCAAGGAATGTCATTATAAAAAGGGGGAGAGAGGCAAATGAAAGGGGGATCTGGGTGAAAGGAAAGAAAAGAGAAAGGGGAACAATCTAAAAGAAAGATAGAGAGAAAGTGTGTGTAACACCACGGGAACGAAAGAATTTCCTGTTGTAACATCTGAGTAGAAATTGAAACACATATGTCAAAGAAATCGACTGCTTGAGTTTCTCATGTGAAGTGTTTATTCCCTATTGTAAATTATAATTAGTTGTGTGAGACATTATAGTGGTGATCCGTGGAGAATACCTCGAGGGCCAATTTTTGTCCGCTCACAAGAATAATTAAATTTTCAAGCTTTTAGATTCTCAAGCATTACATTTCCAAGAATCTTGATGCCAAAGGTAATGTGGATTCCCCAAACCAAATGCCACCTTAAGTTTAAATCTCACTTATACCAAAAAAAATCAATTGGTGTCTTTGTCTAATAATAAAGAATAATTATTAGCAACCATATATTTGAATTTTGTTGGATAATCTTTTTGCTTCCTGTTGTTGGCCTTCGATTCTATGATTTTTTGTATAGATAATATCAAGCTCTAGCTTGATCCCTCTCATATTTGGTGTTCTCCCTATCTCAGGCCTTCCCTTCCTTTTAGTATGTGTTCACCTCTCTTTTATAAAATGGTTTTCTAGCATAGATCTATTTGTACTAATATTTAGGCAAAGTTTGTCACCATCTACACCAAAAACTAATTAATATATTGGTATAATAATAATAATAAACAATCATCTATAATCATGTATTTTAAATTTAATTAAAAATTTTAAAATACAATACTTAAAGAATTGTATCTAAATTTTATTGTCTATATTTTAACGGAACCCACATAAGGACGACCTTATGGTATACTTGCTTTTAAATCGTGTAAATTTATGCATTGTATTTTATTTGTATCTATGCACGAGGACATTAATTTTATTGTTTCTAGATAATTTATGGGTCATACTAACGAGTGCCCTTAGGGCATTAGTTAACAATTCATTTTAAGAAAGTTTTGACACCACTTTTATGGGAAATAAAAAAAGCTGTCAAAACATTTTTTTTTTTTTCTTTTCCCATAAAAACTTTTTTTAAATAGATTATTAACCAATACCCTAAAGGCATTCATTAGCATTTCTCATAATTTATTAGTTAACAAAAAATATCACTTCTACATTCAATCAACAACACTATCATAACTTCTTATGAAATTGATGCAATACCTTGTTATGAGTATGACTTTCCATGAGCATTCTCATTAAAGGTGGGATAAATGCTAAAAGCTATTTTTAGCAACAAAACCACTAAAAAGCCCCCATATCAATGGTGCTAAATTTTAAATTTTTTAGCACCTTGCTACAGTAGGATGTTATTACTAACACCCTATTGTCCTACTGTAGCAAGTTGCTACTCATTTTTTATTATTTTTCATTCCCCTTTTCTCTCTCCCCTCGATCTCACTCCCTGCTCTCTCAAAAAGAATAAAAAACTATAAATAATAATATTTTAATGAAGTGGTAAAAAAAAAAAAAAAAGTTTTGATGTTAAGTATATTGTAAAGTGATATGTTAAATGTTATAAAGTTAGTTTTTAAGGCGCTAAGTGCTAAAATTTTTAAAACTCTGGATGAAAATGCTATAAATCTATTAAGATATGTGCTATTTGAGTCACCTAAAAATATTCTATCTAACAGTCTTTCTTGGTACTGTTATGAATATGAGACCATGACTTTCCATACTAAATTGAGAATTGTGAAATGTACAGTATAGGTGAGATTTTTCCAAAGACTAGTGCTATCATGAGGATTTTCCCCCTTTTTTTTTATGTTGAGTGTGAACTTTCTTCCACGGTATTAAATAGTACCCATGTTGTTATTTTAAAATACAAAAGTATTCATGCACCATGTTACTTTATTTCTCATATCATAGATGTCTTATCACTAAAACATAATTAATTTATTCTCTAAGAAATCATAAATAATTTATTATGTGTTTGGAAAAAAAAAAATTATATGTATTTAAGTGACGTTGTTCTGATTATGATTGTGAAATCAAACACCATCGTGTTTAGGGGGAAAAACATTAGTACACAAATTTATTTGATTCATGTAGAATTTGTAGAGTGGGGTCTTAGTTAAAGTGCACAATTCTTTAAAGAAAAATTATAAATATTTTTTAGAAAAAGAAAAGAGATCTTAAAAATAACAAGGTTGATTTACATTGTGAATTTGAGCTCCTAAATTTTTAAATCGAGTGATCAACTTCTAACTTCACTCTCCCTTGTGTGTGTGTGTTTGTTTCTCAAAAAAAAAAAAAAAAAAAAAAACTTCTAACTTCACTTCAAATTGCAAATAATCATTACATTCTTAATTGTTTTTAGCAAATTGAAGAGAATTTATCAAATAACCCCTCAACCCATTACAACTAATCTAAATTTCACTTTAATCCCTAAACATTGAAAATTGAAAACCATGAATATCTTCAATTTGATGAAAATTATTGTAATTTTAAATAAAATTAGAAGGTTGATTTCTTAGGTTTAAAATTTACGAATACATTGTAAATTCTTTAATATAGCTTTTTGTAACTGTTAGGGATTTTTTTTTTTTTTTTCAAATTTGCACTGAACTTATGTGCCTAGAGGAGCACAATGTTAGAGCTTAATCATGAATATTGTAGTGGCTTGGAGCAGTTTTCTGTCGACACACACTTGTCCAAATATTTTGATACAAGTCACACAATTTGCATATTTGTTTATGTATAATTAAAATTATGGGTCATGTTAATGAGTATCCTTAGGAAATTGTTAATAAATCATATTTAAAAAGTTTTAACACTATTTTCATGAGAAATATAAAAAGTTATCAAAAAAAATTAATTACTCTATCATTTTTTCATAAAATGTTTCTAAAAATAATTTTAAAACAATGCCCTTAAGGCATCCATTAACATTTCTGTTAAATTGTATCACTTGTACATGAATCCATCACTTATCATGCATTTTAAGTTATGTCAAAGTGTGTAGTCCTCGACATATTGAGCTCAGAGTTCGGACTGATCGAAATTGTTTGGACTTTGGACCCAGTTTTAACGTTTATGGTGGTAATATAGGACCAAAAGATGACCATTTGAAGATAGGACACCACAAGACATTCTTGATATCAGACGGTTATAGTAACTAATTCATACGTAAAATGAAATTTCTAGGGAGGTTCCAAAACAAAAGCATGGTGATTGATTGAATTGAATTGAATTGAACCCCCGTGAATGTGATTACTTGAAGTTGGACCCCATTTAACACTCTGGGGGTAATCACGGGAAGGACAATTTGCTAAAATTGACTTGGCAGCCATTATTAGATTCTAAAAATGCTTGCAACTCTGTCACTCGCTAGTGCATGTTGCAATGCAAGTTGCTAAATTGTAAATGGCTAACTTTTATAATAATAATAATAATAATGCATTTTAGATTCCAGACAAGTTAAAAGATAACATAAAGTTTTTGGTGTAATAAAAAAACACCAATAGTGGAAAGCCTTCTAGGAAATGGCAGAGACCATTATAGATTATGGAATTTTATAAAGATTTTGTTGTTTTATTACTGTGACAGTTAGTCTTTCGTAAAGATTGGGGCAACCAGGGTGAATTATGAGAGACGTGATAAACCTAAGTTTCTGCTCTCTTTCTTGTCAATTGTATATTGGTAATGATATTTGGACTTGAACTTTATAAATGGGATTGCGCTTTAAGCATTCCCATTCACTTTGAATTACGTCACTAGACAAGACTAGCTTGCTTGTGGATTAAGATTATTTGGCTAAAATCAGCAGAGGATACCCCTTTTTAGTTTTTACAACTTTATTTTTCTGAGATTCTTGCAATAATGCATCACTTTTTTAGCTTTCATTTGGTACATGGAAGAAAATGAGTTTGGTGGGAAAGGTCATGATAACAGGTACTAAGTAGGTTACTAATAATTTAGATCTTCTGCGTTTGATTTGAGGGGAAAAAAAAAAGTAGGGAAAGAGGGAGAAAAAATACAAAGACATACCTTGTTTAGTTGAAAGAAATAAGAGGGAAGGTAAGGAAAATGAGCCACGGACCATTTCCTTTCCTCCCAAATTAGGAATAAAACAAAACAAAAAATAAGAGAGGAGAGTGAGGGATTGGATCTCAAATTTTTTTCCTTTCCTCCCTTGAGAACTAAACACTCCAAATCACATCACTTCCTTTCTTGTTTCCTTTGTTCTTCCTCCTCCCTTTCCTTTCTCTTTCCTATCCCTCCATTTTGCCAACCATAACAATGCACTATCATTTTAGCATTCATTTGAATTCCACACACAAATTCAAGATTGTTTTGTTTTCCCCCCTTTGTGGATCAAATTCAAGACAAAAAAAATATTTCTAAATATATATCAGAGATCCCATTGAAACGGGTCTCATTTGTCAAGTCATACCAGTAAGGCAAAAATATAGATTAGCTCCATTCTCAAGATGTATTTTTTGGCAAAAATGCAAAACTAACCCTCTAACTTTCACTGTTTTTCATTTCAGTCTAATTTTCAGTTTTGTCAATTCAGTCATCTAACTTTCAATTTTTGTCAATTCAAGGCTTTCAATTTTTGTCAATTCAAGGCTCCGTTACAACTCAGTTAGTGCTATCATTAGATATGCTTGAAATGACGTTGTTTTGCTTTTTTTTTTTTTTAATAAATTCAGAGTTAAAAGAAAATAAGAAAAATCTAA
This sequence comes from Notholithocarpus densiflorus, assembly GCA_030021035.2. Taxonomy (NCBI): domain Eukaryota; kingdom Viridiplantae; phylum Streptophyta; class Magnoliopsida; order Fagales; family Fagaceae; genus Notholithocarpus; species Notholithocarpus densiflorus. The sequence continues at coordinate 1,370,625 of JARYZH020000041.1, forward strand.
AAAAAAAAGAAAAAAAGAAGGGAACGATGACGTCATTCCCCTTCCCCTGAATCAAAACAAAGAAATCACCCCACACCTAAATCCCTAACTTAGAGCAATTGGGGAAACGATTTAAGAGAGAGTGAGTCCGTTTGAGAGAGAAATTGAGTCGGACTAAGAGAGAGAGACCAAGTAGGAAATTGAGTCCGTTTGATTCGGTTTGACTGTTCGATACCAATTTGTAGAGATATTATGAATCGGTTTGACTGAATCGGTGATTGAGTTCTGATGAAGACCGATTTCCAGAGATTGAGACCGAGATATTTAGACAGAGAATCCCTATATTGACTGAATTGATGATGGAGTTCTGAATCGGTGATGGGTATCGGTGATGGCTCCAACTCCGGCCAAGTTTTGGATAAGTGATGAAAACCCAGTTTTTTTAGTGTTTTTTTTTTTTTTTTTTTTTGGTATAAGTAGTAGCAAAACAATGAATTGCTGTGTGTATGTTTTGTTTTGATTTCAGGGGAAGGATGTTTTCTTTTTCTTTTTTCTTTTTTTCAGATTTTTCTTTTTTTCTTTTAATTTTGAATTTATAAATAAAAATAAAAATAAAAAGGCAAAACGGCATCGTTTCAAGCATATCTAACGGCATCACTAACTAAGTTGTAACGGAACCTTGAATTGACAAAAATTGAAAGTTAGAATACTGAATTGACAAAACTAAAAGTTAGAGGACTGAAATGAAAAATAATAAAAGTTAAAAAGTCAGTTTTACATTTTTGCCTTTTTTTTTTTTTTTTTTTTTTGAGAAACTTCTCAAGATGAACCTAAGATGCCAAAATGAAACCTAAGATATTACTAGCATTTTTAGAGGTCTAAACTTTAGTTGACCATAAATCAGACATCAAGAGATTATTCCATATTTCCATTTCACAACAACTTATTTAACGTACTTCTTTTTTTTTAACTTCTTTTTTGAAACCCTTATTTAAGGTACTTGCATATGGTTAGTGTTGGATGTGATTACATCTTTCGTTTCCTAATTTAACTTAAAGCTTCTTAAAGGAATAAAATACTTAGAGCCCGTTTGGTATATGTGTTTAAAAACTGAAAATTGTTGTTTGAAAACATTTACAAAAATACGCGTAGGTGAAAAAATGTGTGAAAATACGTATAATATTGTTTAAAAACTGAAAATGGTTGTTTGAAAACACAAACCAAACACCCCCTTAAAATTTCAAAATAGGAACATAGAAATTAGCATTTAGCTTTTAAAAAAAAAAAAACACAATTTCTATATATGAAAACTCAGAAACTCCTTTTTTTGGGAAGAGGGGGGGGGGGGGGGTGTTGAATCCTAAAAATAGTAGTTTCTCGAGATTTGGGGGGAAGGGGTAGCTAATTTCTTTAGGGTAGGGAGCATCCAGTAGAACATCAATCACAAAACACCAGGTCCCTGTAATCCGTAACAATTCTTAAAGCTCAAAGTACCGTGCTTATGATTCAAAGGTTTCCAACATCAGTCTTCTTTCTTATCTTGTTCATCAAGTGCAGCCAATCTTTCAACAAGGGGAGGATGTGAATAGTGATAAGCCGAGTACCAAGGATCAGTATTCATAGCTGACAAATTTTCTTCCTGAAACACAGTATATCTAATCAGTAAAGCTTTTTTTTTTTCTGAAGGGGAAAAATAATGCAAATGGTTTTCCCAACAGGGTAATAGTGTAACACAGAACTAATTTGATTCATAGAAAATTCTTGGCATGGACACAGGCAGTCAACTGAATATTTAATACCCCCACTGTTTGGAGTCCAAATATAAAATAATACTACGGAGGTTTATATACATCTGATGGCAAAGATTCTATATATTGTCTAATAGGAAGTGCAATTCTTATTTTACAAATGAAAAATCAATGCAGGCAGCCAAATCAATTACTGGGATAACAATCTGTCTAAATTTTCTGAGTAATCACTAAGCAGAAATTCAGAAACTCATACGAAAAAATAGATGACATGACAAGAACTAAAATTGAAGAAATCAACAATAATCTTGTCTAAATTTTTGGAGTCAATGATGGTTTTGTCTTGACACGAATGATAAAAAAACGTGAGAGGAAAGAAAATACAAGGAGAATGGAATGAAGGAAACAAGAGAATAATATTTTCTATTGTAAGTGTGTTTAGTAGAAGGAATAGAGAGGTGAAGAGAATAAAAAGTATATCTTGTATTTAATTCCCCTATCATATCCTCGTATTGAATTATTTTTAAGAAATTTAAATAAGACTGTCAAACCACCTATACACACATTTTATCTACTCTTTTCCTCTTATTTTGAAAAAATTAAAAATGGTGGGCCCAAATAAAAAATAACCATCACTCCTTTTTTTTTTTTTTCCTTTCCTTCCACTAGTCTACTCTACCTAATAAGAGAAAATATCAATATATCATTCTGATTTCTCTCCATCCTGCTCCCGTCATATCACTTTCCTCTCTACCAAACACACTTGCCCAAATGGGGGCACCTCCTCTAGTAAAAGTAAGGTGGAGGGTGAGGTGGTAGGTTCAAAAATCACCAGGTGTCTATAACTTACCAATTGAAAAATTAATAGTAAAAAAAAAAATCATTTAGAATTAAAGTTGCAAATTAACTGTCAAAAATGTAATCTCATGATCATAGGGGTAGAACCCCGCTGTTTCAGAGCAACAGGAAAAATATAGGACAGATAAAAGGGAGGGAAGCCATGGCACCTGCAGTTTCACAAGACCAGCTCGAAGTGAAGAGGAATAACCAAGCTTCTTAGCAAAGCCATCAGCCTAGACAGAACAAAATACAATAAATAGGATTAATTTCCAAATGAGAGAAGAGGCAAAAAAATTACCAAATAGCCTGCACAGTAAAGATAGATCACCTGAAACTCAAAAGATCGGCTCACAAGATTTAGAGCAAAGCTTACTAGGTGCTGGAGAGGTATTACTGTGTGCTGCAATCGACAAAGCCAGGTGAACATAGATTAATACTGCTTATTTTTCTCCTTACAAAACCTATAGATATATATTTGAAATTACAATTTCATTATGAGCTTCAAGCAAGGGCAGAAGGTGGTGTATATTTAGAAACTAGAAAATTTAAATAACATAAGCTCATTGGGTCTGTTATCACTCCAAGCCAGCTAATTGGAATAACTAAATATGAATATATGTTAAACCCCTTTGTTTTCACCATGTAAATCACAAGAACAAGCATGGTTTGTACTCGAGTCTATTTGAAAACATCATGCAATTATTTTATTTATTTAAAAAAAAAAATGCAACTCTAAAGGTAAAAGAGTCCACTGCCAAAAGACATGCCAGAGTGTCAGAAAAGGATATTAATAAGAAAGTTCATTGGAATGTAAAAAAAAAAGGAGTCATAAATTTACTTCCTATCCTTTAAACGTCATGATGATGCATTGATCAAAGATAGAGGTGCAGCAATAACAAACATGTACTGCAAACATTTCATATATAAAGATCAACATAGCAGATCTGAAGTGCCATAATTTAACATGCTATCTGCATGGAAGAGAAGTTGCAACAGCCAACAGCCCATACTCATTATTAAACTACACAAATGGCACAAGCCAGTCTTCGAATCAACCTATTGTTTTCATAAATCAATACCTGGAATATGATGAGACCAATGAGCACAGGCTGTGTATCAAACCCAAAACTTCGAAACAAATCATTTGAGTTTCTTACAAGGGTATATCCTCCAAATTGCAGAAATGTAAGAATCTGGATTAAAGTAGAACAACAAAGAAAGTAGACAATGTGAGATAAAGGACTTCCTCAAGGTAACAAAGTTTAATGTAATTAGCTATTTAGAAAGTGAAAAGTATTATTTCAGAATACATGCATGTTTTTGTGTGCATGCGTGTGTGCGTCTGTGTCTGTGGAAGGGGGAATGTTATCTTCAATTTGCACCTGGTGTAACCTTTGGTTAATGTTACACTACCCAGAACCTCCTTATTGGCTAAGCATCGTCAAATCCATCATTTACATGTTTTCCCATATCCGTCATGCTGGTCAAATATATTTTTTACAGGTAAATAGTGGGCGAGAGGGTAGTTGGGGTTTGAACCACAGACATGGGGCACCACAAAGGATGCCATTACCACTAGGCTATATATGCGTGTGTGTGTGCTATGTATGGGAACTAGCGCCTAAATTTGTAAATGGGTTAAAAGTGAATAAGAAGTGTGATAATGACTATAAATTTTGGACCACCCATATAAGAATTTAAAGTTATTTATGAATAGAGGAAGAAGCTGAAGTGTTAGGGAGAAAACATGTGATCTACCAGTGGGACTCAATATATTAATCTAAAATAAAATTACACCATACCTAACCCATAATGTATGCGGATATAGTATATGGCACAACTAACACCTAAACTTGGAAAGAGGTTAGAAGTAAACAAAAAAGAGTGACAATAACTCCAAATTCTTCAGTCCCACAACTAGACGATGCCTAACAATTGGAGCAATGCAAAGAGCCTATGTATCAACTAGGAAAAAAATTAAAATAAAAGGCACCAATTTCCCATGGAAACCTCATATTCTCAGTAATATTTTAAAATCATGGCTTCAAGGGCTCAATTTCAGATCTCAGAAATGGATTCCTAGAAATGAGCTCAAACAAAGGTCTAATATCATATCAAGGGAAGACTGTTAAGGAAAAAAGACTTCAAACGGAAAACAATAAAATATTGTGAGGAATAAAATAAACATATTATCAAGAAGAAATAAGTCAATTATTCAAGCCTCATAAACACTCATGTAAAAACAACGGATTATGTTTTGTAAAAACTGTTACAATAATCCCCAAAAAAGGGTGCAAAACAGAAAGCCAGAAACAACAAGACCAGGCAAACAAAAAGAACTAAGGCCCCTGTGTGAAAATTGCATGATTAACAATCAAAGTTCCTTTTTCTTTTAAGTAATGCTAGCTTACAGACTCTTCAATACCTCAGCACTACCCTATGCCATGATGTGTATTGGATTACAGTGTGCTAGGAACTAGCAATAAAACAGGTTTTGAAATTTTAGTTCACAAAACTAAAAATAAGAGCATACCTGCACAGCAATAAATGAGTACATCGTATGGTTAAGTTTCCAATGCCCCAACTCATGAGCAATAACAGCTACAATTTCCTCATCATTTTTGCACTGAAACAAAACAAAAAAAAAAAAAAAAAGGTGGATGTAACCTTTTCACATATAACCAGACAACATTAAAAATAGTTACTAGAACAGGGAAGACACTGCAAGCATAAAGCACAGAGTGCAGACATGCCATGCAGATATCATAATTGATTGACAGCTGGGGTGTAGTTTCCTATTTTCCCCTTCTATAATATTTGTTTCAAGAAGGAGGTTTTGCTGATGGTATAGTGCGCAAGATCAATATAAGTCAATGCTAAATCTGTTGAATAATGTGTACCAGAACAATTCAACACAAAAAAATGAAAATGAAAATGACAATAAAGGATAGAACCTAAGACTCATCACCTAGACTTGCTTTGAATCAGCACCAAGTGAAGGAAAACCACTAGAAATCAACACTTGGGGTTGGCTGGAGTTGGGACCAAACCATGGAGACAATTTCAATGAAAATCCATATTCATCAAAATAATTACCCTATGATAGGAGTACCATATTTAATTATATAGGAGGTACTAAACCCTAATCTCAAAACTTATTAAAGAGTTATCACCCCCAATCTCAAAACTTATTAATAGCTTTTAACCTCAAAACTATGACTTTTTGAAAGAGATCATCCATATCAACTTATCCTCATCCTCTGGTAGATTTAGGAAAATATAAATAATCAAAGTAGCAAACCAAAGATTCTAACTCAATCTTTTACCGCTCTTAAATAATGGGTTTCAAGAAGATAATCATTAGAGTATTCATAAATTCTACCATTATTGCATCTCTATTTGTTGGAATCAAAACACGTATCTTGAGCAAAGTGTCACCAAAACAAAGATTGTGCTAGAATCAAGTTCTAGTTCCCTCTCCTACTTTGAACCTAATTAGAAAAATGTTATCCACCTCTAATATGTTCCCATAAGCTCACACCGTAAGTACTCAACATAAAAAAAAACCACCCTCCCTAAGTCTCAGACTTTTTATCCGTCACCCTCTCCTTCACAAAATGCCATAACTACTTCCCAAGCAGGCCCGGTTAATTAACAGCAACTTCCAAACCCCAAACCTACGATATGTACTAGTAATCTGTCTGCCAATATATTACATGAAACTTAAATTCCAAATCAATACCACCCCATAGAAAGTCTTTCTAGAGCTTTTTCAATCTGTTGTCTTTAATAACAAGCATCCAAAACAATGATAAATAGTATGGAAGGAGACTCGATAACGTACTCTTAATTAATATAAGACTTCCACCTTATGATAAATAAAGTTTCATCCAGCTTGCCACTCTCTTTTGCACCCTCTCGATTACTACATTCCACATAGCCCTTGACTTAAAAGGAGAACCTAAGGGTAAACTCAGATACTTCAAGGGAAAATATGACACTCCTGCATCCAAGAATTCCAGCTAATTCCACCACCTCACCACTATGCACTAACTTAGATTTGCCCAAATTGATCTTTAATGCTAAAACAGCTAAAAAGTAGAATAGTAGAAAACATCTCAAAACCCAAATACGATTTGAGTCCACTCCACAAAAAGAAGACGAGGTATCATGAAAGGCTCAACAGTATTACCCAAAACAAAGCCCTCGATAACATTTTGTTTAAAGTCTCCGTAAAAAATAACAAAAAGAAGTGGAGAAAGAGGATCCCCATATCACAACCCCCCCAGAAATTCCAAAGAAACCACTTGTATCATTTACCAAAGCCAAAAATCGAACTATTGAAAAAAAAAAAACAAAATCCAGCTTTGTTTCTCCCCCTAATCCACACCATGAAGATATCATAATTGAATGGCAGCTGGGGCGTTAGTTTCCTAATTTTCCCTACTATAATACATTTTAAAGAGAAAAGCTTTTGTTGATAGTTTAGTGTGTTAGATCAACAAAAGTCATTGCTGAAATGTTGGTGTGTGTGTGTGAGAGAGCACGTGTGAAATCAAGTAGATAATCACATTTAGGCGTCTCACTTAATCCATTTGTGAAAGCACAAGATAGCAAGATCACAATTTAAATTAGATATTTTCATAATTAAAAAGAGCTGAAGAAAAATTATGTCGATAAATAACCACATTTTGCAAGAGAACAGACCACTGAATGCATCTAAGAGCCATGGTACATTTGTGTGCGCAAGTGATGGTGCTTCCTTTCACCAGGACAGAAGTATAAGGTCAGATACGGTTACTAAAGGATCATAAGATTAGAAAATAGCAGCCAAACCAAATTCGAATAGTAAATTTATCATAAAAGCATGGCAGCCAGTGATCAAATAAAATCACTGGAAAATATGTTTAATATCTAGATAGTAGAAACAGAAGCAAGGTTCCATCCACTTGAAATGAAGAAACTTATGAAGAAATAATAACAAAGAAAGAAGAGAGAGAAGTAGATCATCTGATTGGTTCAAGAAGCAATGGATTCTTTTAGCAATTTGTATATATTAAAAGAGAAATTTGTAAATTTCCTAGTTCTAAAAGAAAAAGACTAGCAATTCAAGACAAAAATGATAACCGAAGCACCTAGGACATGGAGCAACTAAAATACCTGCTGAATCAATGTGTCATAAAGAACAATTCGCTTATTTTTGAAGAATCCATACATATAGGCCTGCATCATGTTTGATAAGACGAATCAGCCAACAGCATATATCACCATTCAGCAGGGAAAACAAAAGGCAAAAATCATACACGAGCATTAGAAGTGTATTCAAAAAGTAAACAAGATAATCTTATTCACCATCCTTATAAAAGTTGTCACAACTTGAGAAAATAAAAATGTAACTGCCCATGTACCATTACAACATCAATGTTTTTTTTTTATAAGTCCATTAGAACATCAATATTACATGATTGCTGTAAATATCTCAGCCATATTCCCACTATACTATACTAAACCTATGTCCTGTGGGGTTTCAGGAGATCTACCATGCAATATCTTAGGGTAAAAGCCCCAGGACTTCAATTTTCCCAATCAAAGTAGTGTCTCCAGCCCTGCAGGTGTAGATTGCATAATTATTCTTATACATGAAGGGCATTACCTAGTGTTAGTCCAGCCTAACTAATATAGTAGGGAAGTGATATTGTATGTATGATGTATCTATTGCATGCCATGGATGTCTCACATTATGTGGGGTTCACAGGTGTGTGGTCCCCACCAGCTGTGAGACATCAATTGCATGCAACAGATACATAAGAGAGTTTTTCAATCTTAGGAGGTGCAAATTAAGATACAGTCCAAACTTTCAACACTTTGAACAAAGTGGCAGCTCTAAATACTTAAACCATATATTTACATATGGCGACTAAAGACGGTTTGGATTTACTTCTTTGCTTATTTGGGCAAAAGTACAGTTGTACATTAAAAAAAAATGAAGCTTTTAAAGGTTTGTGTGTAAGCAAATAAGCTAAATAAGCTACATAAAAAAGCTAGTCCAAAAGCACAATATCATTTATGGCCCCCATATAACATTCCACATTATAAAAATATACTTTGGAAAAACCTTGAACAACTAAGCTAACATGAATAATTTCCTAGAAAAAATACAGGGAAACTCCATTGTATGCATATTCCTTTATGTCACCCAGTCTCCAGATCTTGACTGTGATCAACTCAACTCCCGAGATTCTCAATATACAGTTCCTTCAACCCTTACTACATTGGTTTTTTTTTTTTTTTTACAACTTAACTTTCATTCCAGTCACTAAGGAAGTTAACAAGTTAATTCAAGTATTGAAAAAATATATATATGAATGGTAGTAATAAGCACACACAAAATAACGATCCCATTCTGCCAAATGTACAATAACTTTTTTGCAGTAGTTGATTAAAACACATGGAAAGTATGAACATTGCATTTTATAAATGGTGGTTAGTGAAAAAGCAACTCTAGTACATATTACTGAAAAGAGTATTTGTAAGAAAAATATCCATATATTATAAATTTACATTAATCAGTAAGTGATGAAACATAAAAGATACAGTGCAACAAAAGATATAGGTGAAGGCCCAAAAGATGTACAAGATTTGAATCTCACATTGCTATGACTTGACCTTGTGGATCCATCAACAACAAACAACTTCTTCAATGGAAACTTAAGGGAGGAAGCAAGGTTTTCAATTTTGTGCCTGAGCTCCCCTTCTGGGAGCTATTTGTTGCAGCATAGCCAAGGAAACAAAGATAATCAAACAAAACATAACATAGGAATGATTGGATTTATTCGGATAATGACAAAAATCTCCAATACTCACAGGGGTGAATTTGTTGAATAATGGGGCTATTAGAATAGGGTAGACTGTCATCATCACGATGGACAGAACAAACATAAATCCCCAAAGATAGATTGCTAGGTAAGGACCTCCTTTCTGCGTACACCAGATAAAATCACCTTAGTGAGGCCAGAATTGCATGTACAAACCAGAGGTTTTTGTAAGATCTCTAGATTCTAGAACAAGTAATAGTCAAATCAAGTTAATCAACTGCTACTAAAATCTTCAAATAACTAGTGGTTTTTGAATACTAGTTATTGGCACATGAACTTACCTGTACTATGAAAATGATAGCAGAAACAATAGGTGGGCCAAGTATAACAGCAAGGCAAATTCCTTTGAATAAGTCCCTAAAGAATAACCATATTGTTTGCTGTAAAATATGTGATAATAATGTTAGGAAGCGGAAAAGAAGTGGCATAAAAGGCTAAATGGAACAAAGAAAAGTTTCATACCAGTACAAGCAAAATGAAAAATATTTCCAAAATACAGAATCGTGAAACCAGGAAATAACAAGAGACAAAAACGATAAGGAGATACGAAAAGAATACAAACTTTGTTGAAACCATGGCGGGCCTCGATCACAAAAGTTGAGTACAGAGAAAATGGCAAATCAGTAATCTGCATAACCATTCCAAAACAAACTATCAGTACCAAGTGACAGAAATATAGTAAAAGCACATAACTTCATGGTGGTGCAACTTATAGAAGCTCATGACTTTGTTATCCATCTGCCACCACAATTAATTAACCATATCGAAATGATAAAGAAGCATGACATGTAGAGGAGATTTCTGGAAATGTTCACAACCAGCAAAAACCTTACACACCACTTTTCTGATCTGTCTCTCTAGTAAAAGACAAATGATAATAGACCTTCCAAATCAAGGTCCACTTTTCTGATGTATTATGCTACCAGGAGGGTGGTAGTGATAGAATCTGGAATTTGAGATTTCATAGGGATTTTCATGAAAGGGAATTTGGGGCTGCCTGCTCTTCCCTTGAGTTAATTCAATCTCGGATCCCTAGGGGTGGTGGGAGTGACACTTCTCACTGGTGTCTCAAAGGGAATGGCAAGTTTGAAACCCGGTCCTATTACAATATCATTAGGGGTGCAGCTGCCTCCAATTTTCCATGGAAAGGTGTTTGGAAAGCTAAGATCCCTAGGAGGGTGGCCTTTTTTGTGTGGACAGCGATTCATGGGCAGATCCTTTCATTGGATAATCTAATGCTTAGGGGGCGCATTTTGGTGAATAGGTATTGTATGTGCCATCGGAATGAGGAAACTGTGGATCATCTTCTCCTCCATTGTCCGGTAGCTCACTCTATGTGGGTTTATATGCTTCAGATCTTTGGAACACATTGGGTCATGCCAGGCTCTGTAGAAGCTTGGTGTATTGTTGGAGTTTTGGGTTGGGAAAATTTAATTCAAACATTTGGAATATGGTTCCTGGTTGTTTGATGTGGATTGTTTGGACGGAAAGAAATCGGCGCTCTTTTGAAGATACCAAGAAATCCTTGGTTCAATTACAAGCTCTATGCCAAAAGACCTTATTTGATTGGTCTAGGTGTTGGGGCTTTTCGGATTGCTCCACTATATTTGAGTTTATTTCTTCTCTTAGTATTGCTCTTTAAGTTTGTTCTTGTTCTTTGTCGCTGTTTGTGTGTTAGTTGCTTTTCCTTGTGTTCACCATCATGAACACCTTGTATTGGCTTATATTTGTTTTCAGTTTGTTTTAATAATATTCTTATTACCTATCAAAAAAAAGAAAAGTAAATTACAAATATAATATATATCTGTTCAGCATCAGATTGTGCTTGATAGAGCTAAACATATCATGACATTTTCAAATGCACTACATACGTACACTCAAGTGGAGTTTTTTAATCCACAATAATGTCACATACTCATCTATGTTCTAGAGTAGGGAGAAGCTCACCTGTGACCAAATCATAACACCAGCCAAAAATGCAAGGGTGTGTAGTATCTCATTCTCTGCATTGAGGCCAACTAGCACCACAAATTCCCCCGATTTCTGCAGTCACGATGAAAAGTTATACAATAATTACACCACAGCAAGGCCGAGGCATAAAATAACACAAAAATCTAAAAACTCACCTTCCAAAACCAAGGTAAAACTCCATAGAACAAAATTGCAGAGTCCATCAGTATGGTCACAAACTCATGAACAAAATGGAAGTGACTGAAAGTAAAAATATTGCATTAGGGGAATAGCTATATCAGCATAGTATCTTGTCTTTTTAAGTGAAGTAACATAAATATATTACCAAAATGAGACAATCAAGTACAAAAGAAGTGTACAAGAAAGTCACATAAATAATTACAATTTGAAATTGAGACAATCGGGAAAATCATAAGATGTAGAAGATAAGCACTATGAACAGCCTGCATCCAATCATCCAGCCTCTCGGAGAGGAATAATTAACTTAAAACTGTATGCTCTATAATCTAACCCCTCAAAAATCCAACTATTATGATCCTTCCACATGGTCCATACTCCATATAAGGGAGAGAGGAATGGTATCATTATTTAATGCTAAACGCATGACAAATGGAACTATGGAAGCCTGATGATAGAATACTACCATACAACAATCTAGAGAATTAATACAAACCTTTTATCAAGACTATAAGCTCGAGATTTCTCAAATTTCTCTTGGCTGATCAATCCTTCCAAAGTTTTTGGGAGGGTTGGCAGTTTGAGGGCAGCATGTTGTCGCTTATCCAAATAAGTTTCAAAGATATACATTAATATCATGAAACCTGAGAAAACATTAAGAGAAAAGGGGCAAAAGTTAACAGAAAATAACCACTTAATGCTGGGGAATGGGGTGAGGTCAATTCCAAAGAAACATGAAAAACAACAACCAAATTACAATGTAACTGGGAAAACAAAGTAATAATAGTGATAAAGAAATGATAGTAAAAACTGTAATTAATCTCATAAAGTCACAATTCATCCCATATCTCAAGGCAATGACCTCTAATGAGCTTGCAGCCTGATAAACCTTAAACCGTGAATAGCCTTTAACCAACTCTCTTTATCCAAGTTCATAACTCCAAAGTCCAATCAATGTGCTACCCCTCAATCTTCAAAAAGCCCAAGATTACCACCATGCACTCTTGGCATGATGGTCACTCCATAAGTACAAAGTTTTTGTGAGGTGGAAGAGCAAGGGCCGGAGTTCAAGTATACACTTAGATTAGGCTAAAGTAGAATTTCTATATTGTATCTAAAAAATGCCCAAAGTTTTTAATTTTTCTATCTAATTGTCATTAATAGTCTAAGAAGCCACAAAAACATTAACATATTGGAACTTCTTCTAAACTTGCTTTTCTTAAACCATTCATTATCATTAATTGCCAAAAAATCTTGGAGACTAAAAAGGAAAATTAACTTCAAATCCTAGTTATTCAATTTTTCAGCCAACAAATCATGTAAAACTCACTCTCAATACACCCAGTAGTTGTATTGGACTGCGCCCATTGGGTAAAACACGCAAAAACTTATCCATTTACCAAATCTAAAATAATAACCACACCATTTTTAGCATAAAAAATTAATAACCACTCCATTACATTCAAATTTACCATCTTCACATACATTTTCTCAGCACCCAAGGCTCAAGCAGAGATTGCCCAATACAAGTAAACCCAGTATTTGAAACAATAAGGGTTTGCAAAAACAACAACAACAAAAACCCTCTGAAAAATGAAACATATTTGTGTTCATATAATTTTCACAGAGAACATTTAAAAGAAATCAAATACTAATAATCTACCGCAAATGAAAGACTTGAAAATCAACTAATAAGTTAAAAACCTAAAATCAAATCCCTAATTGAACGAATTATTATAAAACGTATAGAGAGAACGGAAAAAAGGATCATGAAAATGGAGAAGGAGAGATAGAGTACCAACGACAGCTTCCATATACGGAAACGCCATGACTGACTTCTAAGGTTCAGGGTTCAGAGTATGAGGGAGGGCGAGAGCGAGGGCGAGGAAGGCTTCCCTTTTATGGAACCGTGTTTGGTGTGTGCATCTCTCTCTATATAGGGGATTGGGAACCGACTCATTTTTGGGCATTTTAGACTTTATCTGGGGATGGAAAATGATGGAATAGAAAATGAGAAATGATGAAAAAGATGAAGGATAAGATAGATTTTTTCTTTAAAAAAAATAATAATTAAAAGAGATTATAAAAAAAAATGTAGATCGAATAAATTTACTGTCATGTAGTCATTATATTAAAAAAAAAATAGTAATAGTTTATAAGAAAAAAATTCATTTAAAAAATTCTTTATAAAAACAAAAACAAAAGCCATTTATAAACACAATTTTTAGTAGATAGGGGTAGATGAGTAATTTCTCTTTAAGCCCCTTAATTCCCATATTTTCTTCCCAAATTAGGAAGATTCCAAAATCACCCCAAATTGTGAGCTTTGAGAGAAAACTCTTACAACTCCTTTTGTTTTAAAGTAAAATAACGGAAAATATTTTACATGTAAAACATTTTCAATAAAAATATTTTTAGGTATTTGGTATGATAAGTAAATTTTTCAAGCAAACCACTAAAATCGATAACTCAACACGAAAGATGTTAGTGCGGGAGGTCTGACAATCGGATCACCACCAGTCAACAAAATGATGTCTTCAATTACCGAACATTCGCCACTGGTTGCAATGCGGCATCTCTAGCCACCAAACCATTGACATCAATCGCCGATGTAGCATCTTCGACCATCGAATTGCCAACGCTGGTCGCTAAAGTGGAGTCACAACCACCAGCACAAGTCGCGAAGCGAAGTCATTGAACACCAGATCGCCATCACCAGTCATGGAGTGGAGTCACCAACACTGGACTACTGTCACTACTCACAGAGCGGTGTCTGTAGCCACCAAACTGGTGACCTAGCGACCAGATAGGAGAGGGAAAACCACTATGTTTTTTTGGAAAATGTTTAAACAAATTTTCTTTTTCTTTTTTTATACCAGTTTAAACAAATTTTCAAATGTAAAAAATTTTATAACTTTTTATAAAGGATTTTACAGACAAGGAAAAATATTTTACAAGTTTGACTATATTTACCTGCAAACAAACACTTGAAATGGGAAAAAATTTTCAAAATATATTTTACTTCAAAACAAACGAAACTCCACCATTTTCTCTCATATTTTCCCCCTTAACCAAACACCATCCCATAACATTTTCTCCCCACTTTTCTCTCCCCCAATAGTCACCCCAACCAAACAGACCCTTTAAATTGATGATGTGCAATACAACCCCTAAAATTCAAATTAATAACTAAGGATGGTAAAAAATGCTCATCCTGCTTCACCCATTCTACTTTACATTTGGGGATTTTTTTCACCCCATGGATAGATGTGTGTGTGTGTGTGTGTATATAAATTATTTAATATATATATGATATACATGTCATTTATTATTTATTTTGGTCATTTTTTAGGTTACGAGGGCATTTTTGTCATTTTTAGGTTTTAGGAGTATTTCGGTAATTTTTAGATTTTGGGGCTATTTCGGTAATTTTTTAGGTTTTAGAGGTATTTTGGTAATTTTTAAGTTTCGGGGGTATTTTGGTAATTTTTTAGGTTTCAGAGTATTTTGATAATTTTTTAGGTTTCGGGGTATTTTGGTCATTTTTTTGGTTTTGGGGTATTTTGATCATTTTTTAGATTTTGAGGCTATTTCGTTAATTTTCTAGGCTTCAAAGGTATTTGGCAATTTTTAGGTTTCAGGGGTGTTTCGATAATTTTTTTAGGTTTCAGGGTCTTTTGGTCATTTTTAGGTTTTAAAGGTATTTTGATAAGGCTAATGTTGTGGTTGATGCTCTTAGTAGAAAGCCTTCAAGTTTTTCAGCTGCTTTGCTAACCACTCAAAAGGAAATTATTCTTGATCTTGAAATGATGGAGATTGAGGTTGTTATGGACCATTCTGAAGCCTACTTGGCTAGTTTGAGTGTTCAACCTACTTTGGTAGAAAGAATTAAATTGTCACAGGCCAATGACTCACATTTAAAGAAAACCATGGACGAGGTGCAAAGTGGAAAGAAATCTAAATTTTCTATCTCTAAGGATGGTGTTTTGAGATTTGGGAGTAGACTTTGTGTGCCAAATGATCCATTGATTAAAAAGGAGATTCTAGAGAAAACGCACTATTCCCCATATACAATACATCCGGGTAGTACAAAGATGTACCATGATCTTTGTGAAAACTTTTGGTAGAATAATATGAAAAGAGAGATTACTCACTTTGTAAAGCAGTGACTTGCTAGCAAGTTAAGGTGTTGCACCAATGACCCTCAGGTTTGTTGCAACCACTTCCTATTCCCCAATGGAAATAGGAGAAATTACTATGGATTTTGTTTTAGGATTGCCGAGATCTCCTAAGGGTCATGATGCTATTTGGGTGATTGTTGATAGAATGAAAAAATCAGCTCATTTTCTCCCTATTCAGATGAACTACTCCCTTGATCAATTAGCTCAACTCTATGTTGATGAGATTGTGAGACTTTATGGTGTACCCGCTTCTATTATTTCTGACAAAGATCCAAGGTTTACTTCTCATTTTTTGGGTGGTGTGCAAAAGGCCTTGGGTACTAAATTGGATTTCAGTATAGCTTTCTGTAGGGCAACAAATTGTGCACTCAAGTCCAAAGCATGCAAGACCCGGGCCCAATAAGTCCGCTGCAATATATTTGTAGAGAGTGGGCTTAAGAATTAGATCTGAATGGTGAGGACTTCGTTTAACCTATTCTTACAAATGAACTAAAAAGTTGATCAGAAGGCCCAAAGCACATCGAGATAACTTGGCATAAGTCTGTTTTATTTAGGTCCGAGGAGGAATCCTCTTATGTAATTCACGTTCTAGTTCTTTCTTTTCTTTTCTTTTCTTTTTCTTCCAAAAAGACCTCTGTAGACACTCGATTTTGCACCTATAATTTAATTTTGGAAGATGACTAAAATGACCTTTGCAAATACCCAAAAATCATACTTGCATTACATGCATTAAATCATTCATCATATGTCATAAAAATGAACTTGAGATTCTAACGGTCGTGACGATATGCCCGATTCCCAAATCGGACCGTCGAATTGAAAGATATCACAATGTCAAATTTTCACGGTTTGCATGCATTGTATGAGGGTGAAGCTGATCACGTGTGATTAATTGAAATTAATTCTGATTGGATAAACAATTAAAATTAATTAAATAAATTTGTGATTGGTTGTTGGTTGTTGTTTTTTTATTAGAAATAAGCTTGGTTGCATAGGGATAAACTAGGTAATCAAATAACAAGGGAATTGCTGATAATTAAGCCTTTTAGAATATTTATCTATCAGATAATTATTGTTTTAATGACCTTATTATCTAAATAAAAGGGATTTATCTTGGAATACGAGTTGAAAATACATCTAGGTACAATTCCCGACTTAGGAAACCCCTAAAAAAGAGTCCAGATCGAACCAAAGTTAAGAATTGGGCTCGGCACTTGAAACTGCCAAACGGCACTCTTGGAGTGCCGATCGGCACAGGGCAAGTGCCAATCAGCACTTCCTTAGTGCCAATTGGCACAACTTCAAGGCCCAGCCTAGAAATTGTCAAATCAAGCTAAAACACATCCATTTCGATTTTTTTGGGATAATAATTTGACCTAATTCGTATCTGATCGAACCTAGCTTATTTTCTAAGCACCAAACTTCTATAAATAGGGAACTAAAATCTGGAATCAGGACCCCTTTTTCTGTCCTCTCTCTCCCCTTACGTTAAAGAAATTTTGGAAGCTTTGCTTTAGGAATTTCTTTTCTGTTAAGTGGCCTTACTTAGATCCTTAAAAATTCATTCTCTTTGATCTCTTGGATAGTTCTCTGCTTGTGGAATATGTTCATGCATGTATGATTCTAACTTTACTTTCCATAACATGATTTTGTTTTTATTTTAATATCAAAAACATGCTCTCATCTATGCTTTATTTTCTATGAATGTGATGTTTCTTCTCGTGTTTATATAACCATGTTTGTCATATGTTATTGCATGCTCTCTTCTTGTTTTTGAAAAATTTACATGATTAGTTGATGAACATGCCTAGATCTAGGGTTGAATTTCTTTTTAAGATTTTAGATCTGCATTTTTATCCATGTTTTTTTAGAACTAAAATTAGATTTGCATTTTTCTCCATGTTTTTCAAACTCAAATCAAATCTGCATTTTTCTTCATGATTTAAAAAAAAAAAAAAAAAAAAAAAAAAAAAAAAAACTGATATGTATTTTGTTTGCAAAATCTGATCTGTTATTTGTTTATTAAATCTAATCTATATTTTGTTTATAAAATTTAATCTGTATTTTGTTTGCAAAATCTAATCTGTATTTTGTTTATAAAATCTTATCTATATTTTGTTTACAAAATCTGATCTGTATTTTGTTTATATAATATGGTTTGTTTTTTAATAAAAAATCTGATTTGTATTTTTTTATAAATTTTTTTTTGCAGTTTTCAAAACAAAAGTTTGTTTTTTTTTTAAATAAAAAATCTGATATGTATTTTTTTTATAAAATCTGCCCCGCATTCTGATCTGTATTTTGTTTATAAAATCTGAGATCTGTATTTTGTTTATTAAATCTGATCTGTATTTTGTTTATAAAATCATATCTATATTTTGTTTGCAAAATCTAATCTGTATTTTGTTTATAAAATCTGATCTATATTTTGTTTACAAAATCTGATCTGTATTTTGTTTATAAAATCTGGTTTGTTTTTTAATAAAAAATATGATCTGTATTTTTTTATAAAATTTGTTCTGCAGTTTTCAAAACAAAAATTTGGCTTTTTTTTTTTAATAAAAAATCTTATATGTATTTTTTTTATAAAATCTGCTTCGCATTCTTCAAAATAAAAATCTGACCTGTTTTCTTTTAAAACAAAACCAGATCTGCATTTTTCATATAAAATTTGTATTTTCATAAAAAAAAAAAAAAAAAAAATTCTCACATTTAGAAATCCAAACCAAATCTGAATTTTTATTAAAAATTCATTCTTTTTTTTTTTTTTTTTTTTTTAATGGAAACTCGATTTTAAGTTTTTCACTAAGCATTCTCATCAATTTTTTTTTTTTTTTTTAAAACAAAATAAAATTGCAAATCTAAGGTTCTTAAATAGCATTTTAACCCTAGGTCTAGGATTTGACATAGCATTTGTTGTACATCATTTGACATTCTGAATATGGGTATTTAATGGTCATTTAAAGTCTAGAAGACCAGACTCTATCTGGGCAGGGTGGGTGCCTAACACCTTCCCATCCTGTAACCTAGCCCCTAAATCTTAGAATCTTAGGTTGGTAGATTTAGTGTCTTATTTTTATTTTGGGTAGAATGTAACTTGGAAACAAGGCCTTGTATTTCTTTACTAGATTGTAACTAGGAAACAAAGCCATATAAAGTTCTTTCTATCAAGATGTAATTGTTTTCAATTAATGAGAAGGTGTATTATTCAAGATATGTTGTAATTTGTATAGTTTTCTTATTTTAATTATAAAATAATGGTGACTCCATATGATCCTGAAAAGGGAAGGTGTCGATGCCTACACCCTTTTCTTAGAGCAACCAAATTTCTCGGTCTCTCACACCGTTAATAAATTTTGGTCTTTGGCCCCAATGATGATCTTGAAATATGTCAACCAATGGTAATTATAGAGTTCATAATAGTTTGGAAGTAATCACAACTCAAAAGTGCTCAAATCGCTTTGAAATCGATACTGAAAAATGACCTTTGCTCACTGTTTTGACCATAACTTTTCATCCATGAAGAAGTTTTCAGTGAGATTTATTTCATTGGAAAGAAGACATCTTGGGTTTTAATTTGAACACAAATTTGCCTAATTTGGACTAATATTGAGTAAGTTATGTCCATTTGAATTTGGGCTAACTAGGCAGTCCAATTTTCTGGGTTTTAAAACTTCATTTTAAGGCCCAAAACATCATGCTTTAATGTGGGCCGGCCCATAGAGCCTTGGAACATCCAAAGACAATTAAAAATCCCCCATAACCCTAATTTTAACTTATAAATACTCATCTTATGTCTCCAATCAAAACCCTGGCTAGAGAGAGTGATTTATTGGTCTCCGTCTTCTTAAAAACCCTAATTCTCTTTTCCAAAACTCACACACAGTCCCTTAGCACGTTTTTTACAAATTAAAAACCTCTCTTTAGTTAGTTTTAAGGCAGAAACTATTTTCCCAATTTGATTTCTCAAAACCTTTTCCAAAACTAATCTTGTTCTTGAGTTGTGATTATAAAAAACTATTGTATTCTTTAATTCTCTTGTTCTCTCAACTTAATCTTTGTGTTGTAGGCACTGAGGGGCCGGTTAAATATCAACCAAATTGTGTTCCACAGCAAGGTGAGTCTCTCTTCATGGCTTTTCCTTGATTAGGGTTTTTATAACTTGTGTTCTTGTTGTTCTTAATTGATTTATATGTTATATATTCTTCGAAATATGTTTTGCTTTATTTAATTTGGTTTTGTTGTGTCTCATCATGTTTTGATTGGAGAAGTTGAATGATTGGATATTTTGATGAAAATGTTTTGATGTGTTAAGTGTTGTTCTTGTTTGTTGTTAGATCCAAAGCATGTTTAGGAATAGATTTTGTTTTGGATATCTTTGTTGTTTGTTTAGTTTGTTTATTTTTATATTAGAAGCATGTTAAGTTGTTAGTTTTATTGTTTTAGATTATGCTCTGCTTTTTGTATTTCTGGTTTCTAGGCTAGGGTTTTCAGGGCATGTATGCGTACGCATGCAAATGCAGACTTGAAGTGTGCGTACGCCTACAACTGGGCTGCGTACACAGGCCTATGTATGCGTATGCATACTCGTGCCCAGAAACCCTAATCCAAGTTTTCTACTTCTGTTTCTTTGTTTCATTTATGTAATACGCCTCTGTTTTGATCCTTTCTTATGTTTTTGAGTCTCTGTTTCTTTGTTTGATTGTTTGTTTGCTTTTAACATGTTAAATTAGGGTTTCCCCTCTAAGTTTTCTTTATTCTACCATGAACATGCATATGATATGGCCAGATTTCTAATGGAAGTGGCAGTATTCATTGAGGTTCCAAGTAAGAGGCACATGATTAGGCATAGGTGTGGGGTCTAAGGGTTTGATGAATCCTTTGGAGGTCAAGTTCTTATATGCTTGGGCAAGGGTCATTCCTATGTTGGAGAATTGGCTTTCTTTGTGAAACTTGGATAGGCTAGGGGTTGTTGAGGTATGATGGCACTCACATTCACAGGATTGGGTGCCTTAGAAGTGGCCGCTCCTCCTCCATTTGTCTTCTTGATTAGAGGCTTGCTCTCACCTTTCTGCATCTTTGATCCTAGTTCCACAATCACACAACTCCCCAAAAGAACTAATAGGTGATGACAGGAGCCTACTATTATATGCCGGAAGAAAATTCTTGATAATCATGTTGATTTGATCCTTGTGGAATGCCAGTTGCATCTTTTCCTTCATGGCCACGGTGTCCACGGTGAGTTTCTCAAATTGCTTATTCCTTTCATATTCAACCTTATCCCTTTCATCCCATTCTTCTTCTTCATCTTTATCATGTATCTCTATGTGTATAGGCTTCTTGAGCTTGCTCTCCTCAGGCTTGGAGAGATGACCACCCATGTTCTTGAGAGCATTGCCATGTTCTTCTATTACTTTGAATATCTTTTATGCAGTCATGTCATCAATTGGAGTAGCCATTTCCTCTTGAGATACTTCTTCTTGAAACGTCTCTTCTTGAAATATCTTTTCGTGATATGTGTCTGCAATTTTGACCAAATGTCTTCTGTTCTTTTCTCGGACCCAAATTGGAGTGGGGATGTGCTTACTTGATCTTGGTGGTGCAATGGTGCCTAAAAAGAAGTCCCATTTTATTAAGTTCATGTCCCAATTAAAAGTTTCATTTTATTAACTTAAATGTTTTGAGAAAGTCTTTAAGTCCATTTTAATAAAGGCCCAATTACAAAATCACTCCCTTTCCTCTCATGAACCTTGCCGCTTGTTTCATTGGACTTTAGTCCATTTACAATAAAGCTCTCATCTTACTCTCATGGGCATTCATTGGAACGTGCTTAAAGATTTTCAACCCTTTGTCTCAAATATGGGCTTACAATGTATCTATCACCTTTGGGCTCTTCTTTTTTTTCATTCAGTTTCATCATCTTTTTTTTTTTTTTTTTTTTTTTTTGAAGCAGCCCTTTAGCTAGAATATATTGTAGCCTTCTTTTCAAAGTCCATGAATTTATCATCATTTTGGGCCTTGGCTTATACAAGGAGGCCTAAGATTAGGGAATTTCATATTGACTTCGTATGATGTTTGATGCTAAGTCCATAGCATATTTGTTACCATAGGCCTAAGGCTCTGCTTTTCAAGAGGTCTTTTGATTTGGGCTTATGATAGCAACTAGGCTATGGTCTCATGAACCTTTCAAGTTAAGATATACCTTTGGACTTTGGGACAAGCCTCTTATATGTGAGAACTTCATTTCTTTTATCCCAATGTCTTAGGGTATGCCATAACTTTTGGGTCATCCTCAATTTTTTTTTACATCTTTTATTTGTCCTTTAGAATTAGGTGAACACAAGATATATGGTTGAACAAACAAGAGATATAAAGGGTACCCTCTTATTAATAGGATCTAGGATCTCTTTAAGTGTAGGTAGGCTCCCTAGTGCTAAAGCGATAGATCAGTAGGTCACTCATAACTAGGTGGGCCATGATTCCAACCTTGGGCCTAAATGGACCGTAGTGAATTGGTGGTAAACCGTTAACGTACTCAAAGTCCATTATAGGCAATGGCACAGATTGTGGGTTAGTGGGATGAACTCCAGAAGGTTTTGGCCTGAATGGAGCCTCCACCTCCCATTTATCACTAACCATGGTGAAAGGGACAAAAAGAACCAAGTGAAGTGTGTAAAAACAAATATTATATAAGCATTTATTAAGATTAAGAAATGAGAAACATTGGAGTCAAACTTTCTATCCCTAGTAGAGTTGCCACTATGAGCACAATAGGGGGAGTACGCCTCGGCCGAGTGGACCGTGGCGGAGAAGAAAAATGGAGTCGCCACCTAGATTAGGTCTAGGAACCATAGATATAGTGCCCTTCGTGGATGTAATGATCTACTACCAGAGCACGTGTCCGGAGTTTAGGTATGGGGATGGAAAGGTGTTCAACACCCAACCCTACCCGACCCGTGGGTCATTTTCCACTCATTGTGTCTTACATATTAATCTCATTAAAGGTATGTTCAACATTTATCATTCTAGACTCACACACACGCTAGCATACATTTAAGTAATCAATATGACATTTTTCATCCCAAACCCTATGATAGGCCAAGAATGTATTAACCCCTTTTGGTAAATTAATCAATTAATTATCCAAGTAGATTCAATTACATGCAATAAGCGTAGTAGCACAAAAAAATCATCAACTAAGTTAAATGCAACAGAAAATAAATTTGACACAGGTGATTTGTTTACGAATGGGGAAAACCACCAAGGCAAAACTCCACCAGGTGAATTTAAGGTCACCACTCTCGAGAATCCACTATTATCAAAATAAGCGGTTACAAGTAAAATGAATACCAATACCTAATACTAATCTACAATTGAACCCTTACCCCAATACCCAATTGGACTTGTGATGTAGCGGCAATCTATCCTTTCAATGCACGAATCCCAGTACGTGACTAACCAATGATGCACGGATTCCAATACGTGACTAACACACCAACTTGAGGAAGATGTTGGCTGCAAAGTTCTTCAGTTCATCCAACGATGAAGATCAAAAAGCTCCTTGGTTACAAAACCTTTAGCACAAAGACGTGGTAACTTCTAGAAAGAATATGATGAACTAAGGCAAATTTGTCTCCAGTCACAATATACATGTATTATCACTTTGCATCACGTTGCATCCCATGTGACGACCCTTAAAATAATCCTTATATATGTTTAGGGTTGTGAGAAAAGAAACGCTACACAAATACTCATGGATATGCATGAAATCAGATCTGGAAATTCTAACTTCGTAATTCTCGACAGATGCAGCTTCTCTCAAGCTTTTGTAGAGCTTCAACATTAATCCTCAATAAAAATGATTCTGTCAAGACATCTGTCGAGCTTTAATGAACATCACTTCTTCACTTGTTTCTTGGTCAGATTTGCATGGCTTCAATACTAAACTTGAACACTTGTTTCTTGAAGTACTAAACCCATCCTAGATCTACCCAATTATAAGTAAAGTGCGTTTTGTCAAAGGATTAGCCAATTTGCATAACATATGTCTCTAACAATCTCATATATGTCCTAACAATCTCCCTTTTTTTTAGCAATCCGTGACAAAACTACAACAAACAAATGAATCATGAGAGAAGTCTTAAATCACTAAACTCATAATCTCTTGTTGAAATACAAAACAAATCTAACCCTAACATAAACTCTTGAAAAACTTTGTAAGAAGAAAGTTCATGGCATGGTAGAATTTAACAACCTATCTTTCTAAAACACTTTGAACAAAACTCATCAAGGCATCTTGTGTGAAATAGAAATAAAAGATTGCATACATAAAAAAAAAATTAAAAAAAAACCTGTATATAAAGATAGAAAAGAAACAACACATAGAGAGATAGGTGAAGAAATATACATCATTATATATATCAAAAGATAAGTACAATGTATGTCGATAAGAGAATGGTCACAAGACCAGTATACATGAGGTAAAAGAAAGAAAAGAAAATACATAAGAACCTCACAACATCCCTAAAAAATGTATAGACATTCCCCCTAACAAAAAAGTCCTATACTAACTTTCCCCCTAAGTACAAGACTACTCTCAACCCAAAACTATTCCCTCTTTTTGTCACGAATGACAAAGGGTAAGTCATTGAGAGGTCATCATCTCATCATCACTGGAAGAGCTAGCATCCACATCATCACCATCATCACTATCCTCACCATCCTCATCTGCTGAAGCCTCTAGAGAGGGAGACAGAGAAGGAGCGAAGCCACCAAGGCGAGCCTATTGTCGTGCTATACGCCCAACATGGGTGTTCACCTGACACAACTCATCAGAAAGAGTGTCAAGGCGAGCATCCATGCGCTGAAGCTGCGCCATGATAGCCTCGAAGGTCACATCATTAGTTGAGGAAGAAGAAGCAGAGGTGGAAGGAACAGCTGAAGTTGCAGGACCAGTAAACTCCACACATGGCCGCTTCGTCGAAGCTGGGCCTCGCTCCGTCGAACAGAACCAATGTTAATGGCACCCATGGTGGTATAGTAAGAAGAATCAAGAATGGGGATGGAAAAATGGTGAAGGATCTGTGTGATAGCCAAAGGAAAGATGAGCTTACAACGGGTCGTTGTATCCTGATAGACATCAAGGATAGAAGTGATGAAGTGAGAGGGGAAGTCTATGGAAAGGTCCTTTAAGAGGGACAAAAGAAAGTGAGCACGAGGCTTGGTGATAGAGTTATAGTGAGACAGTGGAGTAAGAACAAAAGTTATCACCATGTTAAGGAATCTCGGACCTTTTGCAAAGCCCGAGCATGGGGTGTTTTGCTTCCCATCCCATGTGGAAGGCGTCTCACAAAAATGAGATAGAAGCTCATTTCTAGACACAGTCCAAAGAAGATCACAGCCGGGGTAGTTAGGATGCGCTACCCTCGGAACATGTAGTACCTCAGATATAAGATCTAGGGTAACTACGATATGTGTACCTCGAAATGTCATGGCAAACCAAGGTATAGAGGTATTAATACCGTGTATATTGGAGTAAAACTCCTGTATAAACATGATGGGACACCTCAAGGGTCTCTCACAAAGAGATTCCTAGCCCCGAGTCCGAATGACCGCAAGGAAAGGAGTGTCAGCAAAGTTCGACAAAACAACACGGCGCTCCGAATGAATGCCACATTTCTGAAGAGGGGGAACGGGAGGATCAGAAGAAGAAGACTCAGAACCAAGAGGGTTCTGAGCCGGAGTGGATTTGCGCTTAGGTGCCATGCGCAGTCTATCTGAGAGAGAGAGAGAGAGAGAGAGAGAGAGAGAAAGAGAGAAAAAAACATCACAACCAGAAATAGAGACATGAAAGGATACGTATGCATGAAATATGCATGAACATGTGACGTGCAAAATATAACTTGCATCATGGGTAAAACCCAATCCAAACCTACCAGCACAAATCTAAATGCATGAAACATTGTTAAAATGCAATGAGAATGCAATGCATGAGCATATAATGACAATTTCACAAAGCCCAACCCAAAAATTTCAAGAAACACTCAAAAACCCCAAAACCTAGGTCTAAAATGCATGGATGCATGAAAAGAGAGAAGATTATAACACTTACCAAGTGTTTCAATCCTGATATAGGCCAACAAGCACAAGGGTAGAAGGTTTTGAGTGAGAGAGAAGTGTTTGGGGTGAGAGAAAAAGGTTTTTTGTCGAGAGAGAGAAGAAGAAATGAAATCTGATTTGTGCTCTAACCTTAAATAGAAATCGTAGCTTGATGGATCGAGATATCTGTCGACGGAAAAAAATACCTCGATGGATCGAGAAGCTGTTGAGAATCTATCGGCCAGACAGAAATTTTCTCGATGGTTCGAAGAAGCTGTCAAGCATCTATCGAGAAGAAACCCAGAAACCTCGATGGATCAAGATTGCGATAAGATCGGTGGAGACAAGAAGAATGAGGGGCTCGATAGAAGAGAATCTATCAAGGATCTGTCGAGAAGCTGTCAAGCTTGAAGAAAAGGAGATTTTCAAGGAGGAAAAACACAAAGAGATGAATGCAACAAGCAAGCTACTCAAACATAGATCCAATCAACATATTAAGCTCTCAAAACATCTCTCAACATATATGCAAAGCATTCAAGATCCAAAACACACACACACACACACACTAAACAAGTCTAACCAATTTTATATTTTAAAAACAAGTTAAGACATTTTAGTGAGCATATGTTAACACATGTATTCCTTATGATGGCCAAATCACATTGTACTTGCACATGTATCAAAAGTAGTAAAGAATTTGCGTGTTGTGTGTGATAACATAGCAAGAGTGCATAAGTGTCTCATATTATGACAATTTGAGATATGAGAAAATCAAATACACTCACACATAATCATAACTGCTTGATGGGGACTATCACCTTCGAGGTACATCCTATAATTCCCACATCTCCTAGAAACACACTTGCAACCACATTTAAAAGCATTTTAATTCTTTTTGCTTTTGATTTTCTTTGCATATTTTTCTTTTTGAGCATATCATGCATGGGTATATAAGAGAGAGAGAAGAAATACCCAATTATGTAAGCTTAAACATCACAATTTTGCTATGCCAAAGCACACAGATGTTATTCATGATTGGCGGGCTTTAGTGGTGAGATGGTTATTTATGCCTTTCTCTTAGGATTTTTTAGTCCTTCCCGTCAAAAAGAGTGATATGAGTGTTAAGTATAAAAGATCACTTAATCGTACTCATCACAAACATGAGCCACAAAGCTCACTTTCTTAGTTGTGCATTGAGATGCTCATCTAAGCTACAAGAGATACAAAGTTAAGAAACTTTGTTTCAATGGCCATCCATGGTACACAAGTACCAATATATACAAAACACACACTGTTTTTGTATATTTCTGATTTTTCAATTTTTTATTTTATTTTTATGAAAAACAAAATAAAGTAAAATTGAAAACAAACAAACAAGAACATGTTAAACAAAACAAAGCATAAAACTAGATGCAAATGCATGAGAAAGGATGAGAAAGAGGAGAGATCACTCTATGAAGATTACACCAATGTTTTGGCATAGGAATTTAAACCGTTTGCTATCAAGAGGCTTAGTGAACAAATCAGCCTTCTGATCATCAGTGTGGATAAACTCAAGAGTGAGTCTGCCATTTTTGACAAGCTCCCGGATGAAGTGGTGTCGTATCTCAATATGTTTAGTTCAAGAATGTTGAACAGGATTTTTAGAGATGTTAATGGCACTAGTATTGTCACAATAAATGGTAAGATGTTCTTGACGAATACCATAATCAAGGAGGAGTTTTTGCATCCACAGAAGTTTTTGCATCCATAGAAGTTGGGTGCAACAGCTACCGACAGCAATGTATTCGACCTTAGCTGTGGATAATGAGATGGAATTCTGCTTCTTACTCATCCAGGAGACAAGATTATTACCCACATAAAAACAACCCCTCAAAGTACTTTTTCTATCATCAGCATTCCCAGCCCAGTCTGTATCAGAATACCCAGTTAAGACATCATTGGTGTCCTTGCTATACCACACACCGAAATCGGCAGTGGATTTGACATATTTTATGATTCTTTTTAAAGCAGTCATATGAGACTCTTTGGGGTTAGCCTGATATCTAGCACACACTCCTACACTGTAACTAATGTCAGGTCTACTAGCAGTAAGGTAAAGGAGACTACCTATCATGCTTCTATATAAAGAAGAATCAACATTTTTCCCTAACAAATCAACAGTGAGTTTAACATTTGGGCTCATGGGAGTTCCAACAAGACTAGCAGATTCCAAACCAAACTTTTTCACAATATTCTTGGCATATTTAGATTGAGATATGAATATACCTAACTCTTGTTGACGAATCTGTAATCCAAGGAAGTGATTCAACTCTACAATCATGCTCATCTCAAACTCGGCTTGCATAAGCTTTGAAAAGTTATGAGCAAGTTCATCCTTTGTAGACCTAAAGATGATATCATCAACATAGACTTGAGCGACTATCAACTCGCCATTCTCCCTTTTGATAAAGAGAGTTTGATCAGCTTGTCCTCTTGTGAAACCATATGAGACCAAGTAATGTGTAAGCCGGTCATACCAAGCTCTGGGTGCTTGCTTTAGTCCATAGAGAGCCTTCTTGAGGTATAACACATGATCCAGAAAGTGTGAATCAATGAATCCTTTAGGCTGAGCAACATAGACATCTTCTTTAAGAAACCCATTCAAGAATGCAGTCTTTACATCCATTTGGTAAAGCTTGAACTTCAAGTGACAAGCTAAGGCTAGGAGAACCCTAATGGATTCCATACGAGCTACAAGAGCAAATATTTCATCAAAATCTACTCCTTCCACTTGAGAGTATCCTTGGGCCACTAGACGAGCCTTGTTGCGGATCACATTTCCCTCCTCATTAGTTTTATTTCGGAATATCCATTTTGTGCCAATGATGTGCTCTCTTTCCGGTCTAAGTACTAGGGTCCAGACATCATTCCTTTGAAACTGGAGCAGCTCATCATGCATGGCCTCAACCCAGTTTTCATCCTGGAGAGCGTCCTCAACCTTGGTGGGTTCACAATAACTTCAGGAGGGTGATTCAGTTTGATCCTTGAGGAAGGTCCTTTCTCTTCATGAGATTCAGACTCAGGTGATGTAGGAATATCTGTGAAGACTTCTACAACACTTGAAGTACTTGGAGAAACGGGCTCTTGATCAACTTCTTCTTGAACATCCTTAGGTTCTGAAGGAAGAATTTCCTTAGGTATTTCCTCACTGCTTTTCTCAAAACCAGAGTTTGAAGCTTCATCAATAACAACATTGACTGTTTCCATCACCTTCTTAGTTCTTTTGTTGTACACTCGATAAGCTTTGCTTGTGGAGGAATATCCCAAAAATATTCCTTCATCGCTTCGGGAGTCAAACTTTCCCATATTCTCTCTATCCTTGAGGATGAAACAAGTACTTCCAAAGATTTTGAAATACTTCACATTTGGCTTTCTTCCCTTCCACAATTCATAGGGAGTGTTCTTTGTACCGGGTCTGAAACATACCTTGTTAATCGTATGACATGCGGTGTTGACTACTTCTCCCCATAAATTTCTGGCCACATCTTTATTGTGTAACATGGCTCTAGCCATCTCATGAATGACTCTGTTCTTTCTTTCTACTACACCATTTTGCTGAGGAATGCTAGGAGTAGAGAATTCTTAAGATATACCAGATCTAGTGCAAAAGGATTCCATGTATGAGTTCTCAAATTCTTTACCATGATCACTGTGAATTCGATCAATCTTCATGTTCTTTTCATTTTGCAGTCTTGTACACAAAGGTTCAATATGCTCAAAAGCATCTGACTTGGATCTTAGGAGAATGACCCAAGTATACATGGTGAAATCATCTACTACAACTATGATGTATCTCTTTCCTCCAAGAGATTCAATTCTAGTTGGACCCATGAGATCCAGATGTAGTAGCTCCAAAGGTCTAGATGTAGCTGATGTCTAAGTGCTTGGATGTTTTGCTTTCGTCTGTTTCCCAAGCTGACACGGTCCACACACAACATTGCTAACCCTGCTGAGCTTTGGTATTCCCAACACTGATTCTTGCTTACAATTGATAGATGTTTGTAGCTAGCATGTCCCATCCTTTGGTGCCATAGGTCATCATTTGGCAAACAAATACTATTGCGCATAATATCAGCATCAGGTACCAATCCATAGAAGTTATCCAGAGTGCAGACTTCGCTCATGAGTTTCTCCCTAGACTCATTCAACACAAGGCATTTCCCTTTTGAGAACAGCACCATGAAGTCTTGATCACATATCTAACTTATGATCAACAAGTTCACCCTCAGATCTTCTACATACAACATATTTGTAATGTCTGGCAGTCCAGGTAGAGAGATGGTTCCCTTCCCTTTTCAAGTACTCATATCTCTCTAATGAGATATTATTTACTTAATGTGTATCTTCACCACCTAGGATGAACACATATCTTGAAATCCAACTTCATGAATCACAATCAAACTACAAGTCAGTATTTGTACATCCAGTAATTATCAAAACCTCACTTTTGTGGACAAGCATATAATCCCTCATTCCCCTAAAATATCAAGCCCACAGCCCAAGATGCGTGACTCTTGGTTATTTGTCCCCACACTTTCCATTCTCAAACAGATGGACTATTTGGAAGAACTATTCAAACTCTAGAAGATATGTTGAAAGCATATGTTTTGGATTTTAAGGGGATTTGGGCTAGTCACTTACCTTTGGTGGAGTTTGCTTATAATAATATTTACCATTCAAGTATTAGAGCAACACCTTATGAGGCTTTGTACGGAAGAAAGTGTAGATCCCTAATTTGTTGGGATGAGGTTGGAAAACGAAAAATTTTAGGGCTAGAAATTATTCAAAGGACTCGTGAAAAGGTAAATCTAATTCATGATCAACTACGAGCAACCCAAAGTAGACAGAAGAGCTATTATGACATTAAAAGGAAGGCTTTAGAACTTGAAATTGGAGATAAAGTTTTCCTACATGGTGCACCAATGAAAGGAGTAATGAGATTTGGCAAAAAGGGTAAGTTAAGCCCTAGGTTTGTAGGGCCTTTTGAGGTCTTGGAGAGGGTGAGCGAAGTTGCGTATAGAATTGCCCTACCACTGGCACTATCAGGAATTCATAATGTTTTCTATGAGTTTATGTTAAGGAAATACATTCCTAAATCTTATTGAGCTATGAGCCTCTTCAGATTATAGATAATTTGTCATATGAAGAAATTCTGGTAGAGATTTTGGATCGTAAAGAACAGGTGCTACGCAAGGTAAAGGTGCTTGGGAAGAATCATTTAGTGAAAGAGGCATCTTGGGAGCATGAGGATGATATGTTGTCAAGATACCCAAACCTTTTTCAGGATCAAGGTACGTAAAATTTCAAGGACGAAATATTTATAAGAGTGGAAGAATGTAAAGCCCCAAGTTTTTTTTTTTTTTTTTTTAAAGAAAAAAAAAAAAAAAAAAAAAAAAAAAAAGAGGAAGTAAGGTCTGAATTTATTAGATCCCATGTCCTCCCACCTACCCCACTATCCCCCACCACACATCTCACAAATATCCCTCACCCTCTTGGCCGGCTATCACTCCTTTGCTTCTCTTTTCTTTTTTATTTTCTCTCAACACAACACACAAACACTCCTCTCACACTCTCCCACCAATACCACTCCTCACCACCATATCCAACATCATTTTTCTAGCAAGATCACCAAAAAACTCTCTAGGAATCTCTAAGGCACCTTCATCTCTTTTGATTTAAGGTAAGACTCCTAATCTTTTGGTGGGTTTATATGCTTTTGCTAGAGGCTTTCTTTATCTAAATTTTGATAATGATACTCATGTGATTTATGAGCTTTAGAAGTGATATTCAAGTGTTTGTATGTATGGTTTTTGTCTTGGTGGATTTATTTGATGAGTGGATTTATAGTTTTTACAATGGTGGCTATCTAAATGGTGAAGATTTGGGGGTTTTGGCTTTTTAATGTGAAATAAATAGTAAATATAATTTTTATTGATTATTTGGAGTTAGTTAAAAATTCAAATTGTTTGTCTTGGAGAATATTATGATTTTGGTGTCATGGGTCTTTTGATGATAGTATATAAATCTTGTGGGAACTACCTATTAAGTGTTGCGATTTTGATGTTAGAGAAAATACCTTGAATTATTTATGAGTATAATGGGAGTCTATGCCTTGTAATTAATTTGTTGAGAAACTTTGGAAGTGAAATATATTATTGGTGAGGTTAAATACTGGCTTGCCTAATTAATTGCTTATTTGAAAATTCATAAATTGTAGCTAGACGCAACTTCAAGCTTTATACTTATCATGATAGGTTTGCTCGGTATTGTTTAAGTTCTAGCTAATCTCCTTTGGAGCTTAGAGAATTAGGCTTTTGCGGGTTGAGAGGTAAGTAGCTTTTTAATAGGATTTTTGGAAAATAACCATATTGCATAAACGTTGTTTTTGGGTCACACATTTTGGAAAATTATTTGTGGAACTATGTTTTCTTAAAAAGTGTCGTGTTGTGACCTTACTATATATGATTATACATGAAAAGTGCATCATATTTGGTAATGCATATGTGGAATGCATGAATTGTTGACATGGAAAATATGAGCATCTTTGATTCAATCTTTAATAAGGAATTCATGGATTTTATGGTATATTGGAAAATTTAAAGGTACTTATCTTATCTTGTATTATTTGGGAAATTGATAGAAAATCTTGTTGACAATATATGAATTTGGAAACCTCACAAACTTTATGGAAGTTTTCGTTATTTAAGATTTTCCTGAAACTACCTAAATATAAACTATGTATTTGAAAGTACATGCAACTTGTGAGCTTTATATTATTTTAACTCTATACCATGTGTGATTTCCTAGTAATCACCCGATTTGGTTTCTGTAGTCTTTATGACAATAGAATCAGATCTAGGTATGTGTCTTTTCACTTTAGATGACGCGTTCTTCCCTGCTGCCCATAGGGGGAAGAGGTTCCTTGATTGTGTGTGGGTGAGGCTGTTGCCCATAGGGCCAAGAGACTACATACTAGAGTGGACAATATCATGCCAATTGTGAATGGGTGGATCCCATGACTGGTCTATGTGGTAGTGCGATATATTTGTGATAAATTACTTTATGTTAGATGTAAGGGTGGCGTTTTGGTTCCTGAGCCCAAAGAGTAGAGGGATTCAGGCCTAAAGATCCCAACACAATGAATTTGTAGAGAGTGGGCTTAAAAGTTGGGCTTCAATGGATCATGCAACATGCACAGTGGGTTAAAGATATTAAGAAAGCAAAGAAAAACAAATTCTAAGCAAGGAAATCCTTCCTCGACGAAGTTCGAGGAGAATGATTCTTGAATGTAGTTCTTTTAGACTTAGATACAATTTCAGTTCTTATTGCTACAATGTGTTCTCTATAGATTTTCCGATCCTTTCTTCTTGGAGGGTCTCTTACATTATATATCTCCATTTAGATGATCTTGGCCCTCCATTTGTTGATCGTTCAGGCCACTACTTGAGTGCTTGTCCTATCAGATACCTTCCCAAACCCCATGTGAGTTGTGGCAGCCAAGACAGCACTGTTCAGAAGTCTTCTCCACATAAATGCAGCTAGGAGGTTTGGTAGGATGCATTAAATGTGGTGGCATCCACCCTCCCTTCAGTCACGTCAAGGCTAACCCCTTCTCCGAAACTCTTTCTCTATAGTATGACTTCCTCTGGTAATGTGCCACTAACATGGCCTTGTTGCCCGA
This sequence comes from Notholithocarpus densiflorus, assembly GCA_030021035.2. Lineage (NCBI taxonomy): Eukaryota > Viridiplantae > Streptophyta > Magnoliopsida > Fagales > Fagaceae > Notholithocarpus > Notholithocarpus densiflorus. Next base: position 1,404,217 of record JARYZH020000041.1, read on the forward strand.
GGGTGTGACCTCCTCGGCACGATAATGGCCCCCTCGGCCATGGGTATGACACGTGGCGCGATTTCCTTATTTAAATTCCTATGCCCCACATTAGATATTATGGCTTTAAAATTATATTGTTAGTGCTCACAGATTAAAATATATAGTTTCATAGTATTTATTTTGAGAAGTTTTGTGTTTCAATACTTAATCATTCTTGTCATATTATTATTGAAAATGATCTTGCAGTATTCAGTTAGAAATTTCCCAAACTAAAACATGTTTTGTAAATTGTTCATCATTATGAAACTTGCTTTCCCCACCCTCATTAATTATGATACTTACTGGGCTTTAGCTCATCCCACCTCTAACAATTTTTCAGATCAATTAGCTATACATTGGGTATGGAGCTTACTTTATTTGGTGGTAATTGGAGTGCTATATTAAATTGGGAGACTTTTGCTATAAATGGTTGGTGACTCAATCTTGCTATATTCAACGAGGTTGTAATTAATTCTATTGGAAGTTGGGCACTTGAGGTTTGTTAGCCTTAGGCGTGGTAGGCCCATATTTGATGTTGAGATTGTCTGTTCTTGATAACATTGTGACCTTGTGTAATCCATTTGGAGTTTTGTAATATATTCATGTATCATATGGAGGCACATGATTTTTAGTTATTGTTTATAAATGTGGTACAGAGCTCTGACTTGTAAAGTGGAGATTTCAGTTTATATATTCTTATCATGTGGAAAAGAAAAGAAAAGAAAAATCTCCTACAGTTTCTCTCTTGATGGTTCTTTTCTCATGCTTTGGACCCTTTTGGGTTTGAGACGTGACATCCCATCTTTTCAAGTGTCTTGCTTTGGTCTTTATCACCTTGTATATCCTTTCCATAAGTGCGGCATCAATTGGAGCGGCCATTTCTTCTTGAGGTATGATGTCAACCTTAGTCAAACATCTTCCATTGCTTTGTCGAACCCAAGTTGCAGTGGGAATGTGCTTACTTTGTCTTAGTGGTGCAATGGTGCCTAAAAAGAAGTTCATTTTTCATTAAGTCCATGTCCCAATTAAAAGCTCTTGTTATTTAGATGTTCTTAGAAAGTCTTTAAATCCATTTTAATGAAGGCCCAATTACAAAGTCACTCTCTTCTCTCTCATGAGCCTTGCCCCCTTGTTTCATAGGGCTTGGTCCATTTGCGAAAAATGCTCTCATCTTACACTCATAGGCTTTCATTAGAATGTGCTTATAGATTTTTAACCCTTTGTCTCAAATATAAGCCAATAATGTATTAATCACCTTTGGGCTCTTTATTCTTCATTCATTAACAATTCTTCTTTTTATAAAGCAACCTTCTAGCTAGAATATATTATGGCCTTCCTTTCAAGGCCCATGAGTCTTACATCTGTCAATACTGTATTTTGTCCGGCTATAAATTTCGCTAATTGGAATTAAGGATTTGGTGGACTTAAAGACCATAAAATTCTTTTCAAATTGATTATTTTTTGTTACAAAAATCATTCTTGAATTTGGCGAGTTATTGTAAAAATGTGAAATATATCTTCTTGAATCTTTCATGAAAAAAGTGTATTTGTGCCTTGATTAGATTTGGATATGTGCTAGAAAGACATTTTAATTCTTAAAAATATTTTATTTTTCATTGAATGCGTGTCATTCTTTGAAAATTCATTTATTTTGCCATTTTATTGGGCATATCCAAATTAAATTAGGCCCCTTTTTGTGTTGTGCTAATCTTCAATCAATTGTTACATATGGAAGGTTAAGATTAGGCCATATGACAATCTATAATGGGGCCAAGAACCTAAAGTTCTAGTTGGTTCAAGAAATAGTTCTAAAAGATACTGCTAAGATCCTACCAAGTGGTTGCTTATTGTAGTTGTTGGGGTTTATGCCCTAAAATCTAATTTATTGGCATGACATAAATAATTAAATTGTCTAATTATATGAGACTATATATAAATGAACTAATGGAACATTATCTTAGTCCATGAGATACATAGTATGTGATTTATGTGATTTAGTCACAGAAGATATAAATCACAAGTTCTTTGTAAACTCAGACTTTTAGTTCGTAGTCGGTGATGAAATTGTCTGCGAAAACTATAACATATCAATTAAGATGATTTGTCTTGATCATGGAAGTGGAGACTTCTAGTTGGTATGTTGATATGTTTTAAGAGTTAAGACATATTGAACTGGACCGCTGTGAGATTTATTATTCTCCTAACAACTATCAAATGAATAATAAATCTCACGACTTCTATTTACATGAACTTTAAATCCTAAGAGAATAATGGACCTGATCATGAGGTGTAGGTTGCTTTGATATATCAGGAGTGAGATCTATAAGTCACGGTCAAAACATCAGTATGTTGGACAGCCGCATTTAGTGTTGATGGAACATATATTCTCAAGATGGAATTCATAATCTCTTAACGGAGATATAAAATATTCTCTTGAGACAAGTTTAATGGGTTTGGTTATTCAGAGTGTTGGGCCCAACCACTTTAGTAAGGAGTTACTAAAGTATATATTTATGAAATTGGATTTCATAAATATATATTGAATAACATAAAGGATTAAACCGGGTACTCAAGGATTAAGATATAGTAATCTTCAAAGTGGCAATCTACATTCATGACTTTGTATTACTACGAATATTTTAATGAATGGGTTGCATGTAAAATAAAGTCTTGGGATATAATTTATAGATAAGGTCTAGAGTGTAACTATATTTATATAGTGGTATTAAATATAGTTAATGGTAACTTTGAACTTATCAAGAATTGACAGAAAAGCCCAAGGCCCATTGGAGCTAGAGTCTTATTGGTCCCTTTTGGTCCCACTCCAAGCCACATACTAGAGCCCAATTGGAATGGTTCAAAAAGCTAGCCCAATTAGATAATCAATTGTATATAAGGAGAGAAATATACAAAATTTCATTAAGACTTTTTCATGAGACTTTTCATTAAGTCTTTTCATGAGAGTTCTCATATGCATGAAATGGTTTTTATGTGAGTGTCGGACACTCTTTATTCTCTCCTTGGAAACTGATTGAGAGACCACACATCTTGGGGATTAAGTGGAATTGGAGTGAAGATTAAAAGTCTTCCCAAGTACTTCTAGATCTTTGGTTTTGAATTTCACCGCACCAAGGTACGCATTCTTGTTCTCAAATTCTGAAACTTACATAGTACATGTTATTAATTACGAATGAAGTAGATCCGTTAATTTTCCGTTGCGTATGTTTTGTATGTGATACAAACATGCATTTATCCAACAAATGGTATCAGAGCAGTCTTCAATATCGAATTGTATAACATGTTTTATGAGTTTTGGAATTAGAGATTATAGTTTCATATTGTTTGAAGATTATGCATTTAATTTTCTGCATGGTTGTTGAAACTATGATTTGATAAAAACTGATATTGATGTGATGTTGTTTAAATTTGAATTTAAGTATGTTAAATTGATCTTTAAGGCTATAGCATCAATGAATTTTAGTTTTGATATCATTTTTTGACTATCGTGTTCGTATGTTAGTTATTTGTTCAAGAAAAACCGTAGAAAACTGCCTTGGAAAATTTCTGGAAATTTGAGTTTCACGAGTTTCGATCGATCGAAAATCACTTTCGATCGATCGAGTGAAACAGTGATCAGGCTTTCTTAAATAGATTGATTTTCGATTGCTAGTCGATCGATCGAATTTGTTTTTCGATCGATCGAGAGGCAATTTCGATCAATCGAAGAAGTCAGATGGTCAAGTTCGAATTTCTTAATTTTTTCGATCGATCAAAGGGCACATTCAATCGATCAAAAGAAGGAAAATTAGAAAATTTTCTAAGTGTTTTCACATGTATAAAGAAAGAGCAATGCAATGTGTGATTAGATTACACATGGTTCTAACTAAAAGACCTAATGAGATCAAATGTATTAGTTAAATAGAACTCTTAGTCCTAAATAGTTTAAGACTTGTCTTTTAAGAAACATTCTAATGAGATTGGAATAGTTGTATGATTAAAAGTCTTTAACTTAATTTATTTTAATTAGAAGTTTTAATGAGATTAAAGCTTAATTAAAAGGTATATAGTTTCTAATGAGATTAGAATTTTTAACCAAATAAGTTAAGGATAGAGTTCTATATAACTAATTTTGATTCATTAGTGTTTAAGGAATCCTAAATAGTTTAGGACTTCCATTTTAGTTAGTGATTCTAATAAGATTAGAGTCTTAAATAAGTGCAAGGTTATTAGTTGTGATGGGATCACAATTATTTAAGAAAAACCCAATATAACAAGTGGGAGTATTGAAATAACCTTTTTGTTAAGTTTATTGTAATGTGAATAGATACCTTGTCTTGACTTCGAGTTTTGCATTCCATGCGGAGGGTATTTACTTCACGATTTACAAGGTTAAACTTCTTTGTGATTGCGCGAATGTTCGTTACGCTATTGTGACGTGACTTAGTTACATCACATTGAATTTAAACAATTAAACACATTTATTGTGTAGGGTTAAAATTGTGATTAGATCACAATGATTTCAAGACAATCCACTTGTTTTAAAATTTCTAGTGGGAGAGAGATAAAAGGGTTGGATCTCACGGCCTTCATTATCGGTTCATAGTAGTGTGGGTAAGCACCTCGTCTTGGCGTATATGCCTCGCAATCCCAAAGGAGGGTGTTTACTTCATAGTACTACAAGATTGAACTTACCCATTTAAAGTAGTGTGAACATGCACCTCGTCTTGGCGTATATGCCTCGCGATCCCAAATGAGGGTGTTTTGTTTCATGGTACTACAAGTTTAAACACTATAAAGGGAGATGAAATGTGGCTACACATGATTCTAAATAATGATGTACACTAGACTAAGTGTAATGTTAACCTCCTAAAGGAGCTATGTCATTATTACTTAGAGGCTAAAGTTAATACGGCATATTATTAGTGTATGATAAAAGTTATCATGATATGACTAATAATGAGAATAGTTCTCAATCAATTAATGTGTTTATAATAAACTTGCTATCAAGGAATTATAGACATGGATTGGGTTGTCGTTGCACCTAGTATAGTATGTTTTTCGGATTCCATACTATATGGTTATGGATGCAAAATATAATGTCCTTGTAATTATGTTCACAGTCTCAAAATAAAGTTGTCATAAATTTTGTCCTCTAACTACTATTTTAATTGAATCACATTAACTAAGAAATAATTTTGGACATGATGCTTAAAGAAGTTGAAGTATATATTTATGTTTCGATTCAGTATTGTCATAATTTCCTATGCATGATGCATTGATGGAAGATAGCTTATGATATGATCATAGTCTCCATTGAAATGCTAAAATGTTACATTGGCTTCTATCTCAATTGTGTTACAGCATGAGATGCAAGAGTTAGTACTAGACTTAGACTTTATATTAAGTCTAAATGAGATGTTTTGGTATGAAATATTGTGCTACTAGACGATATTCAATATAAGTCATATTAAGTGCCAAGAAAAGTTTAAAGAGTTCCAATTCCACATCATTTTATGAAAATGTTTTAATTTTAAAATGAATTGGAATTCTTGGATGTAGAAATTAATTGTTAATCTCAAATGGATATGATTCATAAGTCCTTGTTAGAATCATTTGATCAATTCATATTGTTTTGAAAATAATAATTTTTTTTATTATTATTTGAATTGATGAGTGAGTTCTATGCAACGAAAGACATCCTAAAAGCTAAGGCTAGAATCAATATGATTTAATTCAAATTCTTAGCCTAGACCGAAAAGTAAGGATGGTAAGAAGAAAAATTATAATACCAAAAAGTTGGACAAGCTAGTTGATCTAGTAGTTGCCAAAAGGAAATTAGACTCAAAAGTATGACCAAAGGAAAGTGTTTCTGGTTTGGTTAAACTAAGTTTTGTCCATGATTGTTTTCTAGATGGAGATTTACATGTTTTACTTTTTAAAGAGAAAGTTTTCATCCTTTGGTATTGTATGTTTTGGCACTTATGTCTAGATCTTATTAATCTAAATGGTATTCAAGATTGGTGAAAAATGGGCTTTTAGAACCATTATTTTGTTATATTCCCAATCTATGAATTTTATTTAAAGGATAATATGATCTAGAACTCCTTTATTGTAAAGGAATATAGTATTAATGACTTCTTTAAGTCATAACATACATAAAGGAAGAATAAGACTCTTGTAGAAATAGTAAAGTACATGATAAGTATTTACATTTGCTTATTTCTTTTGGGGATATACTCTATGTATTACTATACATTTTCTAAAATCGATTTCAAAAGTTTGTTCCTAGAACATTTGTCAAATTGTGGATTGGGTGAAAACCTAATATATGATACTTCCACTTTTGAAAATGTCCAGCACTTGTGCTAGAAAGGAAATCTGACAAATTGAAATCAAAAAGTATAAAAATGTGTGTTTATGATGGGTATCCAAAAAAGAATTGCATAAGATTATATTGGTAGTCATAAAGAAGATAAGATGTTTGTAAAGTACAAATACAAAATTCTTACAAGATGTTTGTGAAGTACAAATACAAAATTCTTGATGATGACTATGTGGATAATCTTAAAGAATTGTTCTAGAAGAAAATGTCAGAATTTTTTGTAAGACAACTATAAAATACATTTTGAAATGAGATGGTTGTAGTAGATACACCACAAGGTATTATTCTATATATATATATATATATATATATATATAGCTAGTACACCGGTACAATATCGTAGTGGGAGGATTGTAAATTCATACTTTTGGGATAAACTTTTGAAGTCATTCCACAAGGATATGAATTTGATCCTCAGTCCTACATAGAGACTATAGATGATATAAAATATGCATTATTGGATCAAGGTTATGTGAATAGAATTAGATTCTATTTAAAGTCTAGAACTTGTAGAGGCGCCTAATGGCATTAAACCTATTGTTCTCAAATAGGTCTACAAAGAAATGAAATTGATAGATTTGACGGTGTAAACCTTCAAAGTCAAGACTAGTGGCGAAGAGATCTATTCAGAAAGAAATTATTCGACTATGAAAAGATTTTTTCACCAATAGTTAAGTTTGACTCTATCTAGATTCTCTTATCCATTATATTTCATTTGGATATCAAGAAAGTTTCTTTTAGTAGCAATCTTGAGGAAGACATCTATATGATATAACTAGACTTGTTCATAGCAAAGAACCAGTAGTGTTAAATATGCAAGTTACTTAAATTTTATTTATGGACTAAAGCAATCATACGTATCATAAAATATCATCTTTGATCAAGAAATCAAATTGTTTGATTTTGATCAAGTATTAAAAGGCCTTAAGTGTGTAAAGCTATATAGAATAATAAATCTCTTAATGTATGTTGATGACATTCTAATCATTATAATGATGTAGAGTTATTGTCATCAATAAAGTTTTTGTTGTCTAATCCAATTTGATATAAAATACTTGGGAAAGACTAGTCACATCCTAAGAATTAAACTTTGTTAAAATTAAGAAATTAGGATGTTGGGTCTATCTCAAATTACTTAAATAGATTAGATTCTAGCCAAGTATAGCATGTAATACTTCAAGAAATAATTTTTTCCTTTTAAGTTTGGAGTTCCTTTATATAGGACTATGGTCCTAAGACATATAAAAAGAAGAGCATATTAAGACGGTTCCTTATATCAAATCGAGAGGAAGTCTTTATGCTATGCTAAATATTAGGCTAAATATCTATTTTGCAATGGGCATGGTAAGCAAATATATATTGAATCAAATATCACTTAATTTAGTAGGAGTAAAACATATACTCATATATCTTAGGACAATGAGGGATTATATGCTTGTCCACAAAAGTGAGGTTTTGATAGTTACTGGATGTACAAATACTGACTTGTAGTTTGATTGTGATTCATGAAATTGGACTTCAAGATATGTGTTCATCCTAGGTGGTGAAGATACACGTGTGATTCATGAAGTTGGACTTCAAGATATGTGTTCATCCTAGGTGGTGAAGATACACATTAAGCGTAAGTATTATCTCATTAGAGAGATATGAGTACTTGAGAAGTAGTAGTAGAAAAGATAATTTATGCAATAAATCTGACTGTAACTTGTTTCCAAACCTTGCCTTAGAGTAACTATGAAATACTCTAAAGGGAGATAAGCGTCGGATATATGATAAATTGTCTTTGAGAGCAAGTGGGAGATTGTTGGGGTTTATGCTCTAAAATCTAATTTATTGGCATGACATAAATAATTAAATTATTTAATTATATGAGACTATATATAAATGAACTATTGGGACATTATCTTAGTCCATGAGATGCATAGTATATGATTTAGTCACAGAAGATATAAATCACAAGTTTTTTGTAAACTCAGAATTTTAGTTCGTAGTCGGTGATGAAATTGGGCGTTTCATCTGCGAAAACTATAATATATCAATTAAGATGATTTGTCTTGATCATGGAAGTGGAGACTTCTAGTTGGTATGTTAGTATATTTTAAGAGTTAAGACATATTGAACTGGACCGCTGTGAGATTTATTATTCTCCTAACGACTGTCAAATGAATAATAAATCTCACAACTTCTATTTACATGAACTCTAAATTCTGAGAGAATAATGGACCTGATCATGAGGTGTAGGTTGTTTTGATATATCAGGAGTGAGATCTATAAGTCATGGTCAAAACCTCAGTATGTTGGGCAGCTGCATTTAGTGTTGATGGAACATATATTCTCAAGATGGAATTCATAATCTCTTAACGGAGATATAAAATATTCCCTTGAGATAAGTTTAATGGGTTTGGTTATTCAGAGTGTTGGGCCCAACCACTTTAGTAAGGAGTTACTAAAGTATATATTTATGAAATTGGATTTCATAAATATATATTGAATAACATAAAGGATTAAACCGGGTACTCAAGGATTAAGATGTAGTAATTTTCAAAGTGACAGTCTACATTCATGACTTTTTATTACTACGAATATTTTAATGAATGGGTTGCATGTATAATAAAGTTTTGAGATATAATTTATAGATAAGGCCTAGAGTGCAACTATATTTATATAGTGGTATTAAATATAGTTAATGGTAACTTTGAACTTATTAAGAGTTGACAGAAAAGCCCAAGGCCCATTGGAGCTAGTATCTTATTGGTCCATTTTGGTCCCACTCCAAGCCACATACTAGAGCCCAATTGGAATGGCCCAAAAGGCTAGCCTAATTAGATAATCAGTTGTATATAAAGAGAGAAACATACAGAATTTCATTAAGGCTTTTTCATGAGACTTTTCATTAAGTCTTTTCATGAGAGTTCTTATAAAGAATGAAATAGTTTTTATGTGAGTGTTGGACACTCTTTATTCTCTCCTTGGAAACTGATTGAGAGACCATACATCTTGGGCATTAAGTGGAATTGGAGTGAAGATTAAAAGTCTTTCCAAGTACTTCTAGATCTTTGGTTTTGAATTTCACCGCACCAAGGTATGCATTCTTATTCTCAAATTCTAAAACTTACATAGTACATGTTATCAATTGCGAATGAAGTAGATCTGTTAATTTTCCGCTGCGTATGTTTTGTATGTGATACGAACATGCATTTATCCAACAGTAGTCACCTCATTTTGTTCCCAGTTAATAAACTTTAGTCTCATTTCCTAATGATGAGCTTAACATGTATATAAAAGGTAATTGAAGTTATTTTAATAGTTTGAAAGTAATTACAACTCAAAAGTACTCAAATCACTTTGAAAATAATGCTAAAAAATGACTTTTCTCACTATTTTGACCATAAATTTTGATCCACAAAGACGTTGAGTGATGTTTATTTCATTGGAAAGTAGACATTCTGGGCTTCAATTTGAACACAAATTTTGCCTAATTTGGACTTATATTAAGTGAGTTATGATCGTTTGAAGTCGGGCCAACTGACCAGTCTGATTTCTAGATTTTAAAACTTCATTTCAAGGGCCCAAAACATCATGCTTGGAGGTGGGCCAGCCCATAGACCCTTGGGTACGTTCAAAGACCATTAAAAAGACTCGAAAACCCTAATTTTAACTTATAAATATCAACCAAGTTATGTTCTATAAGCAAGGCGAGTCTTTCTTCATTGCTTTTACTTAATTTAGATATTTTATAACTTATGTTCTTATTGTTCTTAATTGATTTGTATGTTATACACATTTAGAAATATGTTTTGATCTATTTGGTTTTGCTTTGTTATGTCTCACCATGTTTTGAATGAAGAGTTGGATTAATATATTAGAAGCACGTTATGTTTTATTTGATTGTCATTTTGTTGTTTGCTTTAAACCTATGTTTCTAGGCATGTATGCGTGCGGATGCTCTATACATGCATACGCATACTTGAAATATACGTATGCATATAGTTGGGATGCGCACACATACCATATGTATGCGCACGCATACTCGTGCCTACAAACGCAGATTTAGGGTTCTTGTTTTTTGTTTTTTATTATTTAGTTTTAATCACATGATTAAGTCTTGTTGAGTCTAATATTCACATGTTTAGCATTAAGGTTAGTAGAAAAACATGTTTCACATGCTTGGATTGACAAATTAATAATTAGGGCTTATGTCTTGGTTGAACTACATGAATATTCATGAAAACTTGAATATGCATTGATGCATAGGTACTGAAGTGTTAAGGTGCAGCGAGGTAAATGAAGGTAAGTCATGCATATGAATATGAATATGTATCTTTGAATATGATGATTGGTCTCTTTGATTGATGAATACCATGATGCTAGGTTCGGATGATTGAATAAGCTTGGTGTTTAATGCCTTGTTGATGTTATTTCCTTGTGATATACTTGCTGTTTTTGGATATATGTGTGTGTGTGTGTGTGTGTGTGTGTGTTAGATGAATGGTAGGGTTTTTATACTATGGATGAGTGTAGGACATATGCCATGTTTTGGATGTTAGATGTATGTTAGTATATGTGAGTTTAGAATAACATATTAGAGGACCCTTTAATGGGATTAGGATTTGGAACACAATGAGTGCAGGCTGACCTACGGGTCGGGTGAGGGTGAGTGCCTAATACCTTCCCATCCTCATACCTAAACTCCGGACACGTGCTTTGGTAAAGATCAATCCTTCCACAAGGGCGCTGTATTTATGGTTCCTAAACCTAATCTAAATGGTGACTCAATTTTTCTCCTCCACGGTCCACTCAGCTGAGGCATACTCCCTCGTTGCACCTATAGTGGCGACTCCATTAGGGTGAGAGTTTGACTCCAATGTATTCCATCTCTTAATCTTAACAAAGGTTTTTCTAATATTGTTTTGAACACACTCTTACTTGGTTCTTTGTCCCTTTCGCCATGGTTGGTGATGAGTGGGAAGGTGGAGGCTCCACTCAGGCCAAAATCTTCCGGAGTTCATCCCACTAACTCACAATCTGTGTCATTGCCTATAATGGGTTTTAAGTACGTTAACGGTTTGCTACCAATCCACTACGGTCCATTTAGTCCCAAGGTTGGAATCATGGCCCACATAGTTGTGAGTAACCTATTGATCTTGTCCCTTTAGCATTAATGGCCTTACCCACACATAGTGTAGCCCTAGATCCTATTCATAGGGAAGCCCAAGTACTTGTATTTGATCTTTGTTTGATTTGACCTAAAAGAAAAGGTTCCAAAAAAAAAAAAAAAAATCAAGAAAAGAAGAAAAGTTTTCTAAAAAAAATCTTTTGTAAATAATTTTTTAAGAAGTGAAATTTTCAAAAAAGTCTTTTGCAAAGAAAAAAAGAATTCAAGGAAAAAAAATGTTTTGCAAAGAAAAAATTTTCAAAGGAAAAGAATTTTCAAAAAAAAAATCTTTTGTAAATTTTTTTTTTTCAAGAGATGAATTTTCAAAAAAAAAAAAAAAAGAAGAGGAAAAATGAAAAAAAAATTTGAAAAGAAAATTTCAAAAAGAAGATGAAAGATGATCCACAAAGCCATGATATATCCTAAGTTTTGGGCCCATTCAAAAAACATTTCAAATTAAGAGAGCCCAAGATCTTGAGTATTCCATAGACTTTGGAGGAAGACATTGAGCTATAAAGTCATAACATACCTTAACTTTTAGGTCAAAATTCAAAAATCTTTTTCAAAAGTAAGAGAACTCAAGATCATGAGTATGTTATATAATTTATTGAAAAGTTGAGAACCCATCCATACTTTGGAAACTTTTGAAATCCTAAAATCCAAAGACATGTATAGGCTCACCAAGAGCTCAATGAGGATTAAAACTGAAAATCTTTTTTAACCAATTGACCAAACTCTTCAAATTAGGGGCAAGACCCATTTGAGAATGAAGGATGAAAGTGGATCAAACTTTTGAAACTAGGGGCAAGCCCTCACAAGGGAGGAGAACGAACATTCGGCTTTGAAATGGGACAAATAAAAAACTTTGATGTGTTGAGATAAAATTTGGTCACCTTTTTTCTTCAAAAAAATTAAATAAAAGATGTGGACTTCTAAATGTTATGGCTCATTTTAAATACAAGTTCAAATAAGTTTTTCTTGAGGAAAGAAATTTTCCAAAATATGTTGGGCTTGCATTATAAACGGGGCGTTGATTTTTGTGTTGAATTCTTTGATAAGACCTTTTTTCATAAGGTCAAATAAAGCACAATATGTGGACTAACCTTGCAAAATTCATGAACAACCTATGCGTAAGCCCAAATGAGGATGAGGAGAGGGCGAGATGAGTGACTTGTAACTAGATTCAAAGCCCAAAGAAAAAAAAAACAAAAAGAAAGAAATGAAAGTTGGGCTTGGATTCAAATGAGGGACGGAGAGAGAATAAGAGATGTGAATGATGTAATTAGGCTTTAAGCATAAGGAAAACATGAATTTTGAAAGATTGATGTAGTTCATTCTATTTCTAAGTCCAAGATAATGAAATGATACAAGACATAAAATACGAATGGAACATACATGTAGTCCACATTTTGATGCAAGTAAGAAAGGTTGATAAAGACGTTGGGTCCAAAATTTTAAAAGACATTAGGATCACATATTTAATTGATCAAATTTTATTAGGCACAATAACACTCCCTACTCAAAAGAACGCAACATTAGTAGCTGCACAATGTGTGGAGGCTGCAGAAGCCATGGGAGCTGAGCGTGATCACCTTGCTTCGGTTGTCAGCTCTGCTGTCAATGTGCGTTCTTATGATGATATCCTTACTCTTAATGCAGCAGCAGCTACAGGTAAGGTTTGATGAGTGATAAGCTAAATTAGCTATGCTTAAAGTGCTACAAATTTTTCTATAATTTAATTATATATTTGTGTGGTTAAATATTATGTTGCCAAATACAATGTGTGGTATTCACTTGTTACACTTTGTACTAAAGAGGCAATTGAGAAGATTACCCAAATGTTGGCTAAGCAAGGAGAAATGCTAGCACAATTGGGAAATCGCCTAGGTTGTTTGGAAGAAGAAAGAAGGAAGAAACCCCAACAAGATAAGGAAGGTGAGAAAGATGAAGTTAATCGTGACAAGAATGGGAAGATAGACAAGATAGCCATTGAGACTACCATGATGAAGGAAAAGATGGAAAAGATGCAACAAGCCTTTTGCAAGGCCCAAGAGATGGATGACTTCTTGTATACTATGGGTGGATTGGGCTCAACCTCATTGGCACCATTGCCTCCCAAGTTCAATATTTCTAATGCTAAAAAGTTTGATGGAAGTGGTGATCCAAGGCAACATATTCGACAATATTTGAGCTTAATAGGAATGAATGGATTGGATGAGAAGCAAGCTTTAGGTGCCTTCCTTATGTCTCTCATGAAAAATGCCTTAAGACGGTACTACAACTTGGATCCGAGCAAGACTAAGATGTGAAATGAGCTTGTGGAATTGTTTGTGGACCAATTCATCTTCAACACCGTGATTGACGTGACTTTAAGAGACTTAGAGACCACTAAGCAAGGGCAAGGGTTCAACGAGACATTTTCTGAATACATGATGAAGTGGAAGAACAAAGTTTCAAGAATGGTTAATAGGCCCTATGAAAAGGATCAAATTAACATAATTACTTGCTTCTAGCATACAATAATAGGCTTCTATCATCGCCTATCATTCCTTTGCAGAGTTATGTGATTGTGGTATGAGAATTGAAGATGCCATTAATACCGGACAATTGGACCTAAGTGAAGCCAAGTTTCAAGCCAAGAAAGTATTCAATGAAGGAGAAAAGGGTGGTGCTCTCAACAATGTGAATGTTGTTTTTACTCGACCACAAAAGAAGGTGTTCGATGATCTTCAAATGCCTTTATCAAAAGTACTAGCAGTCTTGATTAAGGGGAGGCACCTCAAGTCGCTTGATCGTACTCTTCCAAATCCAATCCCGCCAAATTGGAATAGAAAGGATCATTGTGCCTTCCACCAAAGGATAAGACATAAGACAAATAGTTACCTGAGGTTGAAGTATGAAGTTCAAGATTTGATAGATCAAGGGGTGATCACCAAGCCACAATCTCAAGAAATGGGCGAGTGGAAACAAGCAAGAATGAATGAAGGGATGTGCCTAGGAGATTTGATCCATGAGAACACATTTTGCTAGAGGATGAGCCATTTTAATTTTGTTGAGTCTTTTTTTAGTTGTCGTGTCCCTAATTTGTCGAGTCTATTTGAGTCTTTCTCTTGTTGTGTTGTTGAGTCTTTTCCTTATTGTGTTGTTAAGTCTTTCCATATGCTGTGTTGTTGAGTCATGTTCCTTTGAATTTTCAAATCAATGTTGTTTCACTTTCAATAAAGATGGCCATTCAAATACGACGTGTATCATGTGATCTCTTTTTGTTAGTTTGAAATGAATGAATCCTTAAACCTAAAACATTGGTTAATCCAAATAAGGAATCAAAAGATGAGATTGCCTTAGTTCATTCAATCATAAAGAGCAAGCATGAAAGTCAAAAAGATGGTGAGAGATAGAGAGAAATTAAAAAAAAAAAAAAAAAAAAAAACCTTCAATCAAGTGAAAGAGTACACAAGAAAAAGAGGGATGAGGGACGAAGAACTCCATGAAGCACAAGACATGAGTGAGACAAAGATAAGAAGAGCAATTAAAGGAATGACTTGTTCTTTTACATGGATGATATTACAATAAAGAGAACTTGATGAGCAATATGGCTAAGCTAGGTTTGAAAAGGCTAAGCAATCAAGGTTCAAAGGATGAAAGGCCATCTTTCTACTACCTTTTTTTACAATGAGAGTTTATTTTTCACTTGCTAATCCCGTTAAGCATAGATGAATTCCTTCTATGTATTACCCCTTACTCTAGGGGCATGTTATTAAGAGATAATGATTTGAAAGGGTTACCCTTAACACCAGGAGCATACTCTAATATTGGAAATGATCAACCCTATGCTAGGAGCAAATTTTGGGGATGAATGATAGAGGGATGTGAGGATGATTTATAAGTGGAAAGATATCATTTCCCAACAAGGGGCATGGAAAAAGAAAAAAGAGAGGAAAAGAAAAAAAAGAAAAAAAAAGAAAATGGGGAGATACAAGAAAAGATGAAAGGAAAAGGAAATGAAAGTGATAATCAAAATGGATAAGGAAAAATGGATGAAAAAAAAGAAAACAATGCAAGCACGAGATGAATTGTAATCCTTGGCAATTAGAATACCCTGAGAATAAAATTGAATTTAAGCCTTAAATACCCTTTCTTTTTTAAGCCTTAGAATCCTAGCCTCATTACGGTCCATAAACAAGTCCTCTTTAATCAGTTGAGATTATTTAGCCCTACAAATTTTGGAAAGACTAGCCTTAGTTGTGAAAAGAAAAAGAAAAAAGGTCCGCTAGGTTGAAAACCTGAAAGGGTAACCTAGGCAAAAGTTAGGGCACCTTGAAAGTAAGTGAAGAAGAGAAACAAGAAAAATGGTGAACTTATTCCAAGCTAGGGGCAATCCATGAATGAGAATGATAAAGGAACAATCATACAAGGGAAGATGAGACTAGCTCTAATCTAGGACAACCATGATGAGGAGAAAAGTGACCATACATGAGAGATGAGTTAATTAAGGAGAATACAGGAAGAGAGAGGTGAGAGAAATGAGGTCTGCATGTTCAAACAAGGACAATGATCAAGTTAACTAGAGATGATTGAATTCTAAATTCATATTTAGACTAATTAATGAAGATGGTAAGCGATTCATGCAAAACTAGTTCAAAGAGAATATGCATCAATATGCAAAATCATATGGATCCACAATCCCTTTTTTTACCTCCTTTCTTCAAACTTCAAATTTTCTTCAAGGTCCTCTGTGTATTCAAATAATGTTGAGCTCTACTATCTTTAAACTTTTGTTGCACATACTCTATGCATGCGTACATAGAGTATATAGTTGGGATACGCACGTATACCCTTTGTATGCACACACATACTCATGCCCAGAAACGCAGATTTAGGGTTCTTGCTTTTTGTTTGTTTTATTTATTTTTAATCACATATTTAGGTCTTGTTGAGTCTAGTTTTCACATGTTTAGCATTAGTGTTAGTAGTAACATGTTTCACGTACTTGGAATGATAAATTAATAATTAGGGTTTATGTCTTGGTTGAACCACATGAATATTCATGAGAACTTGAACATGCATTAATGCATAGGTACTAAGGTGTTATGGTGTAGTGGGGTTACTGAAGGTAAGTCATGCATATGAATATGAACATGCATCTTTGAATATGATGATTGGTCTCCTTAATTAATGAATACCATGATGCTAGGTTTGAATGATTGAATATGCTTGATTAAATACCATGTTGATGCTACTGTTTTGTGATGTGGTTGTGCCTTTGGATATGTATTTTGCTAGATGAATGGTAGGGTTTTTATGCTATGGATAAGTGTGGGACATTTGCCATATTTTGCATGTTAGTGTGCGTGAGTTTAGAATAACATGTTAGAGGATCCTTTGATGGGATTAGGATTTGGAACACAATGAGTAGAGGCCGATCTATGGGTTGGGTGGGGTTGGGTGCTAATACCTTTCCATCCCCATACCTAAACTCTGGACACGTGCTCTAGTAAAGATCAGTCCTTCCACAAGGGCACTATTTTTTTGGTTCCTAGACCTAATATAGGTGGTGACTCCATCTTTTCTCTGCCACAGTCCACTCGGCCGAGGTGTACTCCCCCCGTTGTGCCCACAGTACCCTTCAACATCAACTCCTCCAGCCTTTAAAAACAGAGGTATAAGATTTGAAGACCACGTCAGTGCTAGGAGCAAAATCCCCTCTGCAAGTACCAAGCCGAGGAACATGCTTCAAATCCAAGTCTATGGTCAAAAGGCCATCAGCATCTCCATATGCTATGTGAAGAGGATTTGCAGAGCAAAGGAGGGACTCCCAATCAAAACTTTCATAAAAAAAGGTTATCCCCAAGATAGGAAGGGATAACCCACTGCTCTTTTACCGAAGGATTTTCATCCCTTCCTAATAATGGCTTACTAATCTTGGGGTTTAAAGTTTCAGCAGTTTTTTTAAGAACTAGATCTCAAAGCATGTTTGGCATCCATGGAAGATTTACTTTGGCAGATTTTTTAGGTTTAGGGTTGAAAATTAAATGAAAGAGGGAAATAGTTTTTCTCCTAAATATTAGTTTGAAATTTTCCCTCTCAAAAGGAAAATTTTGAAAGAGAACCACCAATTCGAAAAGTGACACATGTCAATGAAGGGGAATGCCAGATGGTAACCCAACCCCAAGTGGTTCACTCTTAAAAAAAACTGCCTTAGAAAGAATTGCAAAAAGGCGTAATGCTTTAAAACCAAGTTCATTCTTTTACTTTACCTTTCCTTTTGTTTTTATTAACTGATATCTTTATGTGTTTGTTTCCCTGTGAGAGAGTTTATTTTAAATAACAAGATAAACACACCAAGTAAAATAAACATAAAACATACTAGAAAATACTCATCTTATATATATTTCAAAAAAAAAAAAGTATTACATTAAATGGCCCCTGTGACTCCCTTTACATTCCAAAAAAAAAAAAAAACCCTACTGCCTAAGTCCCTTAGACTCTGTTTGGGAGTTCATAAGGGAAGGGAATGGAATGATCATAAGGAAATGGAATGGAATGGAATGTATTTAAGTAAGGGAAAGGAATGGAAAAGAATGGAATGGAATGAAATTAAGTAACCTTGATTGGATGTTTTAAAATAAAGGAATGGAAAGGAATGAAAATGAATGGAATGTAAGTAATCTTGTTTAGGAGTAACATGGAGGGAATGGAATGGAATCATTTTATGACAATATTACTATTAGACCCCTATTTTAAAATAAAGAGTTGAATATACAGGGGTATTTTGGGAGTTTTAGTAAAAAAATCATTAAATCTAATTTCATTCCCTCCCATTCCTCCTAATTTTGGGAGGAATGAAAATTTGAGATTTTAAGGGAATAGAGAGAAATGAGTGTTCTCTTCTACCCATTACATTCCCTCATACTTAAACTCCCAAACAAGGGAAGGGAATAATATTCTAAAATGATTGTTTTCATTCCATTCCATTCCCTCCTCCCAAACGAAGCCTTAGTATGGCCATATTACACTTTAAACCAAAAAAAAGAAAGAGAAAAAAGCTACAGCTTTAGAGGCGAAAAGCTCAACGAGATGGATGCTTGTAGGCATCAGAGTCATCATCAAAACCCTCCCATGGAGAGTCATAGTCAAGGTCTGACTCTTCAGTGTCAGAGTTAGAGCAATTGTTGGAATCTGACTCCTTAGTGCTAGAGTCAGAACCGCTATTGAAGCCCTTTCTCCTCCTCCTTCGAATTAGGGGGCCATCGTCAAATGTGTCTTCTTGGACCAAATTGAACTCATCCACGAAGGCATCATAAGCCTCCTCCTCAGCCTTCTCCCTAAGGTCCTCATAATCGCATTCATCCTTATCCTAAACCTCCTCTTCCCATGGTAACGCCTAAATTACCTTATGAGGGAAAACAGGTGATGAAAAGGGAGCAGTAGAGATAGGAAGAGGAGGGATAGGGTTGGGACCCTCGAAAGGTGTACCTCTAAGATTAGGTGCATTAGGTTCATGGTTTGGAGAATTGGAACTAGCAGAGGAATAACTGGCTGCCATTTTTCTTCATTTCTTCTTTTCTTTTAAAAGGGAGAACTCTAAGTAGGGGAAAAAAGTGGAGAAAATGGATGCAAAAATAATGAAGGCTTTGAAGGAGATTGTTTTCCTTTTAAAGACCATCAATCGAAGTCAGTGAAAAGACACAGGAGTTATGACGCATTATGTCTATCTGCCAAGCGTGGGAAACGAAGAGATGCCAAAATAGCTAACATCACCCCTGAACACCGCATATCCAAATCCTGACGGTAAAAAGATATGGTTTCAAAAGAATTCAAGTTGAAAGGATGTGACTGTCAATGACTTTGGTCATAAATGTCATTGACAGTTAGGTTGCTAATGTACAGTGCACAAACCGATGTAAATAAGCATGCCAATTTGGTTACATCTTGTCCCTCCATGTGGACAACCTTGAGTTACAAAAGCAGGGACTTCGGTGAGGGGAGCCATGCCGTTAGCTCATGCCAATAGTGTGAATGCCATTGGAGGAAAAGAAATGTGCAATCTGGCATATACACCGAGCACTACCATGAGAGAGAATTCAGCCCCTGTTGGTCAGATGCAACAAGACACCTCTCATTGGTTAATACTAGTTTGGACCACTGCCAAGGACACGTGCAACGCCCTCAGGCCTCACGCTTTCCCTCTCCTCCTCTCTGGTTGTCCTTCATGCTGGTACAGAGCCGCCCTTCAGCCTATCATCCTGACAAAAACGGTTTTTCTCTCTCTCTCTCTTCCAGCTACAGAATAGTACTAGTGATAGCTGTATTAGGGTTTATAAAAGGGAATGAGAGTAAGACACATGTCCTTGTACAGCCACCAACATTTCTCGCATTATAAGAGGAGAATGTTGCTGAGCAAAAAGGAGGGATAGAAGGAGAAATCTCGGTAAGGAAGAAAAACAGAAAAGTGTAAGGTTTTGGGAAGAGAAACACTGTGTAAACCTAATACTTTCTTAATATTGCATAGCTTTTAAGGGAGAAGGATACTCCATCCTTCATCCCACGGTGGTTTTTGATCCCTTTCGTAGGATTTTCCACGTACATGCATTGTCACTCTTTACTCTTCCATTCTGCCATTCTTTTTCTTTTGTGTTTCGGTGTTAAAAATGACATTTTTGATACTCAACAAGCATGACACCCAAATGTACCGTTAGGATTTAGGTCATATAACATCTGAATTGTCTTAAATTCTAACTTGCATGTACATTATGCTTTGGAAGTAGATGTTGTAGGCTAATTTTGGTGTTTAGTACAGCAAAGTTGTGAATACTTTTATTACAATTAGATATGCACACTGGCCGCGTGAAAGGTCATTGGCTTAAATTATGTATTTTAGATTGTTGCAGGTTAATGCAAATTACAAGTTGATAAGCAAAATAGCTCCCAGTTGATAAAAATGGCATATAAGATTAATTCCTTCACTATGTACTTTGCCGCAGTAAAATGTATACCAGTTACCAGTTATGAGGCATTGTATCATTAAATCTGGTAATTTAATCATGATAAGCAAAAACTGAGCTGTGCTCCAGTTGATGTAACTGTTTAGCAGGCATTGTACCAGGATTTTTTGCTCTTTAGCAGCCTTTTCCTAACGATTTTGTTCTGTGGCAGAAAACCAAACAATTTTGTTAAATAGGATATCGATCTTTACAGACTCAAGTTCACTGAAGGAACTCAAGCCTCTAAGACTCCAGTTTTAAGAGATGCAACTGATCTGGCACATCTGATGTGTAAAAAAAATTATAAAAACTGTATGCTCCAGAAAATCAAATTCACTAGTGATAACCCAGCAGCAAATAGGGAAATGAAGTGTTTGGACCTTCACTGAAGCTCATATTTTACAATTAGTTAAAATGCTAAAAGCATAGATTTGTGACTAATAGGATATTAATCCACAAATAAACATAATCTCTTCCCTACAAATTCTAGTTGAACTATTGCTTCCAAGACAAACTCTCCAATGCTGATCATGTATTGAAGGAAAAAGCATACAGCAATAGAATCATCATGCTTGGAAGAGCATAGCTGGTCAAACAAACTTTACATTCACTGTGGGCCTGTGGCTGTAAGCCTGTAACTTATTGCAAGATTTTTTTCACAATAGAAGATTCCACTAAAAGTTGAGAATTGACATTGATTTAACCTTTTTCTTTCAACATATAATTATCTATTATTAGGGAGTGTGTCACTTGTTGAAACCCAGTCAGCTATAAGGTTCATCATCATCTACCTCAAGCATCTGTTCTCTTACGCCATAAACCCCGGCTAGGCTTCAGAATTTGCTTCAGTAAAGTCATTTTGGGAACATTCCAGTGCTCCACATGCCTGAAAATTTCCATAAATATAGCTCAACAAACTACAATGATTAGCAAATATAGAAAGGAATGACTCAGATTGTAGAACTTTACCTGCATACTTTTCCAGATTGTACATCAAAATAATACTCGGTATATCCTGTTGCTGCAAAATAGATTAATATAGTTAGAGAATGCAAGGTAGATACATGGGTTCAAATCAATATAACAGGTTTGTATTTGCCATGATTTCTTCTTTCTGTTTGGTTTGAAACAAGCAGGGTTTGTGGATAATTAATCACCCCTTAACTTGACTGGAAAAGAAAAGAACTCATGTTTCTAAAGATCTGTAATTGTTGAAGGGGAAAAAAGGAAAGGGAAAAAATTCATATTTTTGTGAAAATGCTATGATGCCTTTGACAAAGAAACAATCCTCAAAAGAGGGCCAAATAAGTTCACTGGCTTGAATCAGTTTGATGCAAAAGAGCATATTACATACCAGAAAGAATGGGCTTCCAAGGAAATGACAATATACAGCTAAATCGCCAATGCCCAATTCCCTTATCCTGTAATCACAAAAGCATTTGATGTCAAAAAACTTTTATGGAACAACTAGAAATATGTCAATTGGCAAGTTTTGTTAATCAGACAATGAAGGTGGAGTTCTGAGGCCAAGCAATTTTAAATGTCTGAGATGGCTAACCGTGAACCTTAAAATGATAAAGGAAACTTGAAATCTACTTAGAAAACTCACCTCAAAGTCTTCCCACTTCATAAGCTTCATATTTGACTTCTCTAGAAGGGATCCAAAATTTGTACAATTTCTTTTGAAACGGCGAAGACCTTTAAAGGAACCTGCTGGATCCGCAAATTCACAATCCTCTTCATAAGCATCAAGTGTAAGGTTTCCTATTCATTGGAAAAGTGAGAATGTTCAGTTAGTTCCTGAATTTGATCGCTTCACATCCCCTACAATGTTTTTATCTAAATTATCCATGCAGGTCCCTACAAATGGATGCATTAAAACTCATATAATGTAGTCTAAAATCCATACATTTTATGAAGTGTACAGGTTTGTAGGGATAATGAGAAACATATCTCAGAAGTGAAGTCCAGAAATGATGCTATTGACATTACTCAGAAGGACTCTTCTGATTGTGCCTTTGTTGCCATGTTAAATATCTCCATGTCATACATCATTCCCATGTTAGAATAACACATTGCTTGGTGCCTATAATTCTACATTGTGCAATCATTTGGAGGTTGCTATGTCATTTTCGTTCATACCTAGATAATATGGTGAAAACTAGCTTTTGGTGACTAACTGATTACATATTTAAGAAAGGGTTTCACAATTTATTCTATTAAAGATTTCAAAGAATCTTCACTTTGTTTAAAATTTGGCAAGCAACAGTTTCCAAAACATTTTCCCCTAGATTTTTTCACTTCAGAAATGATTGTTAGAGAAATGTGCAAGCTTCTTCCATCAGGGTTTTACTTAAACAAGAGTTGCAACACCTTGATTTCTCAGAATTGTAATAGCTTGCAGTTCTAGGCAAAGATTGGTTGTTTAAGACTTTTAAATACATCAGGACAAGGAATTGACAAAAACCTCTTCAGTCATGTAGTGAAAGCTTAATTGTCGGCTTCCTCACAACAGATTAAGAAAACTTTATCGATATGTCACTCTAGTTCATCTGCTCGTTCAAGTAGATCCTAAAGCTGCTCAACAACCAGAGAAGAAATCCCAAGTCTTTCTTCTAAGTTCAAACATCTTTTAACTTTCCCTTTATGTAAACAGTATTTTGTTACTTACCAAAAACTGGAGTTTGGTTGACACCCCAAATTTTCCAGCCTGTGTCGGACACGATCATAGGGGAAACACTTGCATGCATGTTCTCAATGTGTAATGGAAAAAAAAAGTTTTTTATTCAAAAAATTCCTTTTATTTCGAATATGTTTTCAAAGATTTTGAGATTTTTTTTTTGAAAACTTAAAAATAAAAAAGCCTAAAATAAATAATATATATTTAATTAATCTTCTTGCCCCACTTTGTCATGTCCTAATTTTTCAAGAATTACCCTGTCGTCATGTCCCTTGTGGTGTCGTGTTGGTGTCCGTGTACATGCGTGTAAGGTTGGCTACCAATTGGTTACATATAGTTTCCTCACTAACAAAATTTCACTTAACAGTGTTATAGTATTGGACTAATTAGAACAGCATCTTATATTAGATAAGAGGCAAAAGTAAAGAAAAGTTCCAAAGTACAGTCAAATTGGACTAAATAAATCTGCATTCAATCTGAAAACAAGAACATGAGCCAACAAAGTTAGAACTAGATTACCCTTCTGAAACAGCAGAAGGTTGTATCCGAGCATTATGTTCGTGTCAACACCAAATCAAAATCAAAATCTCAAAAAAAGGCTAAACTGATAAAGTTTCAGTGAATTTTCTAATGGGGGTTTGTTTCTCTAACCTGTGACGAAATATGATCTTTGAAAATCATCTTTGATGGTTTCCACTACTAGAGACCGATCAGCCACTCCAGACCCATCTCCAGAAAGCTCAACAACTGTTTCAGGAGCTTCAACATTTGAAGGGGAACGAAAAAATGAAGCAGCAATTCCCAAAAGCTCGGAGCTATACCAAGCTACCTTGAGCAGCGTATTCTCAGCCTCAGGTTCGGATGATTCTGGGCTAGAAGAAGAAGAAGAATTGCTTCTTGGGTTCTCTCTATTGCATCGAAATCTGTATATTTTGGGGGGATAATTTTGTCGGAAAATTAGACTGTGGTTGTGGGAATTAAGGTTGGGAGTGATGGAAGCAAAGGAGAGAACAGTTGTCATGTTTTCAGACAGAGAGAGAGAGAATGGCAGTTGATAAATGGAGTTAGAAGTAGGAATCTTCTCCCGCGGTTTCTTTTAAAATATCTTAAGGCCTCAAAAAATGGCAGCCATACAAAACCAAATATAGAATTCCTCCAGGCAAAGCGGCAATTGGCAAACTCAGGTAGGGTCCAGTTGATGGGCTTCAGTGCTTAACATTTGTAAGCATAAATACGAAGTAGGCCCACAAATAAAAATGGAACCCTTAGAGCACCAGCAGCGGGGCTTATATATGCCAAATGTTAGGAACATTTGGCATTTAAGCCCCAAAACTGCTCAACAATGGGAAGGCCATATCGCATATACCAAATTTTTTTTGAGATTTAGCTACAGTACCATCTCAAATGTAAGATGGTACTGTAGCTGAATGGTATAAATTTTTTTTTTTTTTAATACTCTCATTTCTCTCTCCTCTCTCATTTTAACCCAGTAATTTATCTCTCCTCTCTCATTTTTTCTCTTTCTTTTCTCTCTCTTCCTTCTCTCTCTTTCTTTTTGCTTTCTCTTCTTCCTGCTCTCTCTTCTTCAACGGAATGGAGGCAACGGCGTGGAGGCTCGATCAAAAAAGCTGTGGTGGAGGCATGGAGGTCGTGGGTTTCCGGCGTTTGGGTCAAATTTGGGTGGTGTTTGGCGTTTGGGTCAAAGATGATGACGGGTTTGGGATGAATAGAGACGGCGACGAGCGACCCTCTCTCTCTCGCCATTGCTGCCGGTGAGAACAGATGGGTTTGGGTTTGGTGAGAATAGATGGGTTTGATTTTGGATTTTGGATTTTGATTTTGATTTTGATTTGGCTGTGCTGTGTTGGTGGTGCTGTGTTGGCATTGGATTGTGTTTTTTTTTTTTTTTTGGTTCAGCTACTGGGGTTTGTGGTTGTGGCTGGTGGGCCGACGGTGGGGTGGGTGTCTGTAGCTCCATCAGAGTGGGTTTTGGGTCAGTGGGTGGCGGCATGGGTTTGCTGCCTGGGTTTTTTTTTTTTTTTTTTTTTTGGTGTTGACAGTAGATTATTGGTTGCTGGTGGTGGTGGTGGTGGCGGTGGTAGTGTCAGGTGTGTGTAGTGCGGCAGTGGTGGTGATTGTGGTTGTTGTATAGAAATAAAGAGAGAGAGAGAATAAATAATGTGTTTTATTGTAAATGATGGTAATTGTGAGATATATTATTTTATTGTATAGAAATATTATTTTAATGAGTAGAATAAGAAAATAAAAGTTGGAATGTTGGGTGTATTGTAAAATGGTATGGTATAATTGATAAAGTAGCTTTTTGAGATGGTAAAATAAGATGAGATATGAGATCCGAATGTAGATGCTAATCATGATTAGTAGATTGATTAAAGTAAAATCCGTTAAAAAAAAGGGGTTGATTTCAACTCAACCCAATGTTTTTTCTTTTCTTTTTGATGGGATTTCAACCCAATGTTGATAGAAGGAATTCTGGTTTTTGTGCAACCGAAACCAATTTCTAGAAAATGGAATAAACGGTTCATCATTATCATACTTTCTTTCAAGCAACATTCAGCAAGGACATTGCTAGAGATAGGCAACGGCCTTTCACTCACTATTCAATGGACTCATAGCAATCATTTTAGGTAAATAAGGATAATCGGCTATGCTATTTGATTAAAAAAAGAAAACGAGAGAAAATTAAAATGCAATTTATTTCTAGTGACAAGAACAGCTCGTTTCTGCTAGAAGCCATGTCATATTGTTTTGGGCTACATTTCACAACATTTGTCAAAGCAAGTACCAAACATAAACTACTGGGTCACCCACTTGGAATTGCCAAATCCAAATGAAAAGAAAAATTGCTTTGTTTGTATCTTCGGTAACAGACAAAATTTTAGACCTGCTTCTTTATTCTTCTCTTTTTGGGCTAGGGATTTCTTATAATCAATTCCATTCATGATATTTCCTTTCCCTCCCCTCAAAAGGACTCCCACAGATTACTTTCCTTTGGTTTAGTTGTTTGTTTCTCTCAATCTGCTTTTCCTCTGATACATCTAAGGACAAAGGAATCTAAAGACTCGCAGGAGAAATGAATCACTTCAAGCAAATGAGATGAGTAGCCTTGTGCATTAGTTAGACAGTACTCCAGACCTCGTATCAGCATATCATCTCTATAGCAGAAGGTAAAATACAAATCTTCCTAGGAAGGAAACCTAAATGTTCCCCATCAGATTGAATGTATATGCTGCCATGGCCTGAGAGGTCCTCCACTTCAATGGAATGCACACTGCACCAGAGACAAGAATGTTTAAATGGCGCACATTTTGAGTCAAAGACCCTAACAGCTGTAAATGAGTGTCAATTATAAGCCTAGGTGAAGGTGAGCCATATAAATAAATAAATAAATAAAAACTGTTGTCTAGTGCCTAGTGCCTACCACAATAAGCTGTTCCTAAATCTACGTGATGATCATATAGGTTCGATGGAATAACTTACAGAAAGCTCTATAAAATATTGCCGTTGAGGATTACAAAAGGTATTTAGTCATTGTCTTAAAAGAGTATGATTCATATAGGCATCGGAGTCACGGCTACAGATAGTCAAATACCATATTGGATGCGTTTCAGTTTGGCTTGGAAAACAAAATAATTCAGTACCTTTATAATGTTTCAGAATTACCGCTATTTGACATATATATATATTTATTTATTTATTTATTTATAACTCAAAATAGCTTCATCTAACTCTTCAATAGACTCGTACCATCTCAATTCAAAATACTTAACAAAAACCATCTCAATTCAAAATAATTATTCAAGCTTCTTAACATTAACAATAATGAAAAGATAAAACACGGCAACATAAAGGTTTATATATTCATTATATACTAAGAAAACAAAAAGATCTAGATGCAAAAAGATGACCGAAACAGCTCGTGGCGGCTCCAAGAATTTTTTTCAGGGTATTCCTTAAGAAGCATAAATTATACAATCTAATAAAAAGAGAAATTCATATATTGACAACAACAACAATAAAAAAACACGCAAATACATAAAATTTACAATTGCCTTTTTTGAGTTTTCATATTTTGAAATCGTTGTATGATAGTCTCATTATCAATGCTACAAACTACATCTCTTTCAATGTACACAACCAAGCAATCATTCATCCACTGAATATAGAACAAATTATGGAGCAAAATTTAATTTTATTGGCATAAAAAAAGCTAAGGGTGTTACTAAATTTTTTTTGAAGGGTAGACAAATAAAAATTTTTAAATTATTATATATAAAAAAAAAAAAATTCAGGTCAGGGTGGTCCTGGGACCACCCTGGCCTTAAAGGTGGCGCCGCCCCTGGAAACAGCCCAGTATTTAAGGCAATTCATTTCAGAGGGGTAAATGTACCAAATCGGTGGCCGGTGTGATAAAAGTAAGTTGGGGGCCCAAAAATAACAAGCAGAGTTGTTAAAACCAGTTCATATTGAAGTAATACATGAATCCTCCTTCCCCCCCCCCCCCCCCCCCCCAAAACCCCAAAAAAAACACACACACACACAAACAAATAAAAAGTAAAAGAAAAACACCTTAGACAACATTTGCTGATGTCGGCATAGTAACATACTGCATAAAATTTTATATTTACATGGAAGTTCGGTCAATAACACACAAGATGCAACAACATTATGCAATTTTGAGATTTCATGAGAGATGAAGTTGAGTTGATAATTTACCCTCAGGTCAAGAATGTCAAGTATATTTGTCATTTTATTAGTCACATACTCAATACAATTCACTAAATAATCAGGGGAAAAAAAGGGCAACAGAGTGCAAATATTGAGACAGACAGACAGACAGCAAAGAGCAAAAAAATACCCATATAACTAATCCAAAAAAAAAAAAAAAAGGATAGAATATACCTCCTCGAAGATACATTTTTCACCGATAAATGGGTTCCCATGTATAGCCTATGTAGTTTAAGTATAAAGTCATACCACTTGAAGTCCTGAAGAATCACAACCTGCACAGAGAGTTTTGAAAAATTCAAAGTAAATGGCAAAGCACTTAATTTTGATTATTCAAAACAGGTAGCAAGTTAAGGAATAGATTCCCAGAAAACTATTCTACCTCAAAATTTCCACTGCAAGGATCAGCATTTGGTGTAATCATCATGCCACCACCAAAATATTTAGCATTTCCTATGCAAAGGGCTGTCACTTGGGAATATACTTTCCACTCACCCTCATTGATCTATGATCACAATTCACAACATAATTATCAAAAATTGATCTATTATCACAACATTATATAAATAACACTTGTAGTACTAATTAAAATACTACAGAGTTGTGCAATGATAATGAAAAGGAAAAATTGCTACACTTGAGAGCTTTGAATTGAGCTAACCCTGATTCTGAGGTCTTCATTATGGTGCCCCATAAAGGCCTGCAAAGAACCAAGAACATAGCACAAATTTCCAAATCTCTTGTAATTAGAGGCATAATAGCCTGCCTTTGCACTCCTGCAAAATTTAACAGATCAAAATAATGAGATATTTAAGATCAACATGCCTTCTTTAACACCCAATCTGAAAATCATCAAGTTAACCTTACAAATGAATGTCAGCAACATTTATGAAGTAATGTGATTCTCCACTTTCTCCACTAATAACCCCAACATCTACCCTTGATCTCAACCCTGAAAAACACCTTCCTTAGCAAAATATAAATGACATAGTTAAAGCATGTATAGGAACAATTAGTTAGTGGAAGCTCCTCAACTCTTGAATCAACACAAGCATGACAGAAGGAAAGAAGAATCACAATAAACTGAAGATTACCTTTGGCTAAGCGTTCAACAGCTTCATGAGGATCATTTTTCCTAAAGAATGAATGAAATACATACTATAATGAGATAGAACAAGTAATGTGTATGTGTGTGTCTAATTACAGGAAAAATGGAATCAAGAGCAATGAGATCAGAGTACCATGAACTAACCATCCAAACGTTCTGGCAAAATCAGACCCAGTCCCTAAGGGTATGAGCTGTACAAAGATACAATAGAATTATATCTTCTCTTGAAAAATCCATGCAAACCAGTTCACAGGTCAGACCAACACATTACTGTCAACTGAATTTTGCAGCTAAGATAGAGAACAAGACACAATCTAAATCAAAACTACCATGGTCTGATGGCATCACTTACACCAAGTGCAGTTGAATGCATAAGCTCCCCTTCAGGATTAGCAACAGGTTTCCCATCCCAAAAGAAGCCATTAACAACCTGCTTATTGCAATCCAAAATAGATTAGTAGATTCAATAGGCATTTTTATCATGAAAGAATGTGACTATCCTGAAGTCCCCATCCTAAAATTGCTTAAAATCAAGTCTGCATATTGTCCACATAATTCCAAAATTCTTAATGGCATGCATCTTTGTAAGTTGTTTATAATCAAATACCAAGCTAGATCTCCCTCCAGTCATGGTCACATGTACTACGTGGAGGAGTTACAAGAAACAAGTTAATGAATAAATAAGTTTTCAGTAGAT
This sequence comes from Notholithocarpus densiflorus, assembly GCA_030021035.2. NCBI lineage: Eukaryota > Viridiplantae > Streptophyta > Magnoliopsida > Fagales > Fagaceae > Notholithocarpus > Notholithocarpus densiflorus. The sequence goes on from JARYZH020000041.1 coordinate 1,433,993, forward strand.
GTAATGTTGCGAACCTCATGAAGAGTTCCATCACCTCCAACTGCAACCACAGCATCGGCACCCTCCCGTATAGCCTGCATACGAGCAAATTACCAATAGAAGAATTAGTATCGACCAATCCTTAAGTAGGGAACATAAGATTGGTTCAAGCCTGAACTAGAAAGGCCCCCAAATGCCTACCTCCCTCGTTATGTCAATTGCATGAGAAGGACCTGTAGTCAAGGATTCGCATATCTGGCCACAAAATAGAAATATCAACACAACCTAAAGCAAATCTCAAGCCAAACAATTGAGATTGGACAAATATGTTGTCAACATCATCATCCTGATTAACTTTTTCAAGACATCTATAGATTTTCAGCTCACTACAAACCATACAAATTTAAAACTCACATCAGAAAACTCTACAAAATTTCCGCATTTAACATTCTATATAGTGTCCCAAATATTACCACAACATATCTTTTCAATATGATTTAAAAGTTTGTATTTGCCTGTATATGAGATATAAATAAATAAATAAATAATTATAAAAACATAAATAAATAAATAACTTGAATCAATATCAATATCAGTATAGATATAGATATATATGACTAATTATTTTACAGGTTTACTCTAAAAATTTTATTAAAAAAAGAGAGAGAAGTAGCCATTTGTCATTTGGTTCAAAATTAAATTTATACATGGAAAAAATAATCATAACCTTGAAATTACTGATGAAGACAAGGAAAAAGAACAAATACACGTGGTGTGCATGTACAAAAATCAAGCATGTGGTATAAGTGAAAACGACTGGAACTCACATTGCAGTGTGCACCGAGGCGGGACCTGAGATAGGGAAGTAACTTGTTCCATTCCTTAACCGTCCTACCGTTCGCACCTAATCCATTTCCCCAAAACCAACAAAATTACCACTACATATTAATTCAAGCAAGAGAGAGAGTGAGAGAGAGAGAGAGACCTCGGGGATTGACGACGAAAACGAGGTCGCGGCGGCGAGAGGCGGAGGAGGGACCACCACCGCCACCGCGGCGGTAAATGGAACGGTCGGTGGAGAGATCGGGAGGGAGGGGATGGTCGGCTCTGAAAACTGAGGGTTTAGCGGCCATTGCTACTCTTCCAAATGCTATCTGATGATAGTAGTAAATACTCGACATCCTTCTTTTCTTGCTACTTGCTTTTTAGAGTAGATTTTTCTTCTTTTAATAGTGATGTTATATTATACTATTCTTACTGCTTGATTGATTGTTTTAGCGCCACTTTATGGGAGAGATTTCGTATACAATTCTTACCAAATGGATTAGAGATTAGAGATTAGTTACGGCCCGGCGGAGATTTTGAGGACTTGATGTGAAGACTTTTTATTAGTTTTTTTTTTAATTCTTTTCTCTTTGGGAGAAAGTATACGCTGATTCTGTATTACCAACTCAGCGTCTGAATTGGTGTTTCCAAACCAATAAAAAATTGATATGTGTAGCACAACAGCTTACTAGATAACTCCAATAAAAAGCCGAAATTACCCCTGAAAATTTTAAAAGCGCTGCCTCTTTCTCTCTCTTTTCACCTCTAATTTTAATTTGTTCTCTTTCACCCTCTTAAAATTGCAAATATCACTTTTTTCTTCTTAGACTCTTCAATGCTCCCATATTCCAATCTAGCATTTTTCTCACATTTCGATTGGGTCGTCGGCACAGCCACTGTCTGGCATTGCCGATTGGCCTTTTCCTCCATTTAGCAAAGCTAGCTTCTTCTTCTTGGGTCTCCGTGGACGACGTGATTTCAATTTCACCAGCCAACCTCCTTGTAAAGCCCATGGTGGTCTGACCCTCAACTACTCTCTCTCTCCACTCCCAAACTCAACTACTTTCGTTGTAACCTCTCTTTCCTCCCCAAAACCATCCACCAAACCATTACTAAACCTGTATTCGCTTCCTTTAGAAACTTTGCTCCTGCCATTGTGGCCAACCAGGGGCGGAACTACCCTTGGACTGGGGGGGACAATGCCCCCTAATATTTTTTTAAAAAAATATTATTATATATATGTGTATTAATTTTAGTAATTTTATTCTATAAAATTATATTTTTTTTCTCTTTAACAATATCATTGATTTAAGAGTAATGTCATATTCACAAACTTTTTATAACATTTTTACAAACATTTTTGGTAGCAAATTCTTATTGATTCATATATGGGCACACCACTCACATCATTTTTTTACTTACCAATAACCGCTTATTACATAAGTAATTTATAAAAAACTTGCAGTTTTAGCATTTTTCTTATTTTAGTGACCATAAAAAAAATTTATAGATCTAAAATCTAAAACAAAATATACAAGCTCAAAAAAAAAAAAAAAAAAAAAAAGCTCAACAACAAAAATTACTAGTGAAACTAAAAACAAAATTAAGCTCAATTAACTAATTTTATCCAAATAAATAACTCTGCCCTTTAAAAAATTCTAAACAAAAATAATTTTGTTCTTGTCTACAAAAAAAAATAAAATAAATAAATCACAGTAGTTAAGTAGTAGAATTAGATGTTGAAATTACTGCACACAGCCAACAGTAAAACCGCCCCCCCTAACTCAAAGTTCTGGCTCCGTACCTGTGGCCAACCTTAGCACGGGCTTCGGCTTCCTCGGCTGTAGAAACCAAGTCCGATTGAGATAAATCTCTGGTCTTTTTTTTTTTTTTTTTTTTGAAAGTACTCTTTATTGGGTGTTATTAATTATTAGGAAATTTCCTTTTCACTAATTTGCTGAACTTTTTGGGTGGTGGAACTCATGGTTGACGACTCCAACGGATTTGTACGATGATAGATTTGATTTTAGAGGTCTATCATGGGTTAAGATTTGGGTATTTTTTTTGTTTAGGGAAGAGATGGTATGCTGGGGCTTGGGGTTTGTCTTTGTAGATGGGATGGGCTTGGCTTGGTATTTTCAGATTTTTTTTCATATTCAGAAGTATTGACTTCAAGTTGGATAGTTTGGTTTGCTAAAACTTAAGGCTTATTGTTAGAATTGATTAGACGATTGAAGAAGCATTTGAAGATGCTCGCAGTGCATCAACTTATTTTTTATGGTAATGGTAGATTATTTTAATTGAATTTGAAGGATTGATTTTCACTTTTTGCTGAAAAGTACAGTAAATAAAAGGAAAAGATAACTAAATAGTATAGTGAGACCTATGAATTATCAAAAAGTGCATTGAAACTCATAAATGGTAACAAAAATAAGCTTAAATTTTCAACTTATCCAAAACGGACACTTGAGAAGGTTTGGATCCGCGTTTGCTGCGTCCACGTTTGCTGCAATGCGCGTTTCAGCTTTTTTTTTTTTTTTTTTTTTTTTTTTTGCTTTCAGCCGCAAAGGTTGACTTTTCAACCGTGAACAGTGCATCCGTGCACTATTCACGGACCCACAAATATCACTTTTCAGCAACTTTTTCATTAAAAATGGGTCCCACGGTACTATTCACACGTTTAAAAATTATTTTGCTATAGTGTTTTCAGTTTTCAGTTTCAGCAAAAATAAGTTGTATCCAAACGGACCTTAAGGGTCCATTTGGATAGAACTTATTTTGTTGAAACTGAAAACTGAAAATACTGTACCAAAATAATTTTTAAACGTGTGAATAGTACTGTGAGACCCATTTTTAATATTTTTAAATGCGTGAACAGTGCTGCTACAGTGATAATTGTCTCCTGTGCATCCATGTGATGTTACTGTTCATGAGTTTAAAAAAAAAAAAAACCCCGCAAAAAACACAAACGTGTATTTAGTGTATGAAAACTTTAATGGTTATTCATAATAATACCTAAAAAGTTTAGGGGTTCCCAAAAATTTTCTTTTAATTCCTTTTATGGTTATTCTTGAGCCTTTTTTTTTTTTTTTTTGCTGTAAAGTCTTGAACTTTAACTTGGTTACACTGTTTGAAAGAACTTTTATTGTTGTTCAAAGTAAAAATTTGCTAACTAGTAACTTGATTACATTTTTTATATTGTGTTTTTTAGTTGAATCTTAATTTAATGTGTTTTGGTGTTACATCAACATTTGACCAAGCCTAAATGCTTTTGCAATTTGTTGATGCTCAGTCTTATGACATTGTTTCCTTTTTGCTACGCATAATTGTCTAATGGATGATTTATGCTTTTGCAATTTGTTGATGCTCAGTCTTATGACAATGTTTCCTTTTTGCTGCGCATAACTGTCTAATGGATGATTTGTTCACTTGTCCAAGACCTTTTGATGATTGCTAGTATTCAATGGATGATTTGGTCACTTCTCCAAGACCTTTTGTGACTAAGAAGAAGTTAATGCTTAAACATTATGGATAAAGAACTAAATGTTTTTAGAGAGTGAGAATGAATGATTGTAATATTATTTTAGAGAAATCAAATTGAACGATTGTAATATTATTGTAAACAAACAATTTTTATAAGAAATACATCTTTTTTCTCTCATAGCTCCCTTTGCCTCTATTTTACTATTTGTCATAACTAAAATATTATTTTAAAGAAATCTAATTGAATTTATAAATAAGACATCCGTCAAAGTGCACAATTCTAGACAAGTAATCATTCAAATAATTCAATGTCCAAAAAGCTATCAATCATAATACAATGTCTAGTGGTAGGATCCTTTAGTTGATTATTTTATTAAGAACATATTTAGTTCTTAATGAAAGCAATGGTTCTTCAAGGGAACCAATCTCCTTAGAAATATGGAATAGAGTAAGAAGAGGGAAAGGTATTGTAGAACAACAAAAAATTGGACTTATTTCATTAATATCTTCGATTTAGGGTGAATTTGGTTTAACTTTTTGAAATTGGACTTTTTGAAAAAGTTGAGTTTTCAAAAAGTGCATAATGAAAAAGTGCTTTTTCAAAAAGCTGAGTGTTTGGTAAAAGCTGTTAAAAAGTGTTTTTTGAAAAAACTGAGTATTTGGCTAGCACTTATAAAAGTTGCAGTTTGAGGGATAAATTACCAAAAAGGACAATGTATATATAAGGGAGTTTATTTCATACTTAAATCAACTACTTCATATACTTACTAAAAAAATAATAATAATAATAATAAATATATATTATTGGTATTATTTTAATAATGTTTGGGCAATTTTTCTTTTTTAGTGTCATAATTATTTGTTATTACCATTAATGACTTCTTATCAATATTAATTAAATCTAAATAATTTTCATCATCATGAAGCACAAAATGAAAATGTAAAAAAATGATAAAATACATAAAAATGTAAAAAAAGATGATAAAATACATACCAATAACCCAAGTTTAAATTGTACTACATAAAAATGTAAAAAGATATAAAATACATACCAATAACCCAAGTTTAAATTGTACAACATAAAAATTAAAAAAGATGATAAAATACATACCAATAATCCAAGTTTAAATTGTACTACATGATATTATAAAATTAAAAAAAAAAAAAAAAAAAAAGACAACTACTAATTATTATCCCCCCAAATGGAATTAGCAATGCAATCACGAAGAACCACCATCACAAGGTCTGTTAAAGATCATGAGTTCTGCTCATAACTGCTACTTGCTTCACTATTATGTTCTCTTCTAGAAATTGAATCTCGATTGGCGTTTATGAAGCCCCTATCATCCCTATCATTTAGTCTAACAAAATTACGAAGAGTCATAGTAGCAGATACAATAAGTATTTGGATATGGAATAGAAAAGATGGCATGTTTCTGATAATTCTCCATTTATTCTTCCACACACCAAAAGTGCGCTCAATTGTACATCGAAGAGATGAGTGAGCATGATTAAAATTTTCATGTCTAGTTCTAGGGCTTCCACCTCTCCTTCGAAATTCCTGAAGATGGTATGATATTCCCTTGTATGGTGCCAAATAGCCTTTCATCATTGGGTATCCAGAATCAACTACATAATATTTCCCTAGAAAAAAAATTCAATTGTATTAACACACACACAATATGTCATTATAATGAACAATTGATTAACCATGGCACAAACCTGGTGGTGGGTGCGGAAAGTTGTTACTTTGTTTACTAATAGTATCTAGAAAAATGGAGGTGTCATGTGCTGCACCTTCTCATCCAGGCAAAACAAATGTGAATAACATATCAAAGTCACATGCAGCCATCACATTTTGGGTTGGATATCCCTTTCTTCCAAAGTATGGAATGGACTTCTCAGTAGGTACAACCGCTATCACATGTGTGCCATCAATCGCACCGATGCAATCCTAATAAAAACATTAATAGTTTTCAGTTCCACATGCATTGTATTATCTTAAAGACAATAGCACTTATTCAAATATACAATAGTACACATACTTTGAAATGTGACCAATAAATTGGATGGTCTTGTATTTTGGTTGGAACTTCACTAAAAGTTGGATCCAAAGGCTTTACATATGCAGCTACAAAGCGAGTACCCAACAGAGTGATCATCTTCTCAAAATGTCTACTTATGATTTCACCCGAATGCTGAAATATTTCTTGAACCATTCAGTTACATGTTCCATGACCAAGTATCAGTAAACAGATTGCCACTGACTCTTCTAACCTTATATTCCTTGAATGTTGAAGTCCATAGTCATGTTGTAAAACTTGACACAAATTATGAAACACCTCCTTTTTCATTCTAAACATGTTGTAACACAATTTCTCATTACCTTCCATACAGCATCTCACCTAAGCCCACCCTGTTTGTTCAGAATCATAACAAGGAGTCTTATTAATGTACTTATTGAAATATGTCACAACTGCTTCACAGGTAACTACCACAAGCTGGTAAAACTCCTTATCAAAATCGTCATTACTATCATCATCATCAGAATCACTGTCACTATCATCATCACTGTCACTACTCTTACCATCATCATCATTGTTATCACCATCATTATTATTATCAACATTGTTATAATCACCACCATCATGATCATCACAGTAATTTCTGTAATCCCCATCCATTAATAGTTCCATAAAATGGCCACTCTCATAAGTACCATTATAATCATCCATATTAGTTTAAGTTACACAACAAAGTAACAAATAATCAACCATTGCTAATACTACTTTAATATAAATCAACATAATAATCAACAAAGTAACAAAAGGCAACAATGGGTCCGTATAAGTTACTCTATATTCACATTCACATTGTAGATAGATAATATCCTAACTATATATTCTTGTATTACCAATATGCCATATAGGCGTTTCCTGTACATCAAACAATTCAGAACATCAAGTACATAACACTGTAATGAAAATTTCAAATGTGTTTACATTACACATATATTAGTCCAAAACTAATACTAAATATCACATAACTTAGTTTAAAGTTAATACAACATAGCTAATACAACATAAAGCTAATATTAGTCGTAAGCTAATATAACATAAAGTTAATATTAGTCCTAAGTTAATACAAAGTATCACATAAGGTTGGTCACTTCTTTTGGTTATAAATCATTCCTTGTAGCCACTCCAGCTGTGACTCTGGCTCCTTGAAAGTTAGGAACATCTCCCTACGTGACCTTTTTAGTAAGATATAGGAAGCTTGAACCACAAACGTACTTTCCACTCCAGGAAGTGCTCACACAATCGCCATGACATTATCAATTGAACTTGGTGACTCTCAAGAAGTACCTTCAGACTTATTCTGACATACAGTTATTAATTGACTAATACGATCGTCCAACATTGCAGCTCCTCCTATCTTCTTCTTTTACTTCTGTGAGGGTATTGATTCACTAGTTCGCTTTTGTCCTGAACTACGTGATTGACTAGTGTGTCCTTGCTGCAAACTATCAATGTCTAAACTCATGTCACATTGGTTATCCTTAAATTCGGAGCTACCATCTGAATCACTAGCACCCTCTTCTGGCATTATTAGAGGGAGTGTATTTGAAGAAGGGGTCCATGCAGCTACCCCAGTTGCTGCAACATCCCTAAACATTATCTCAAGTTGTTCTAGATTCTGTGGACCTTTCTCTCGAAATTTTTTAGCATTGGGTAATTCCTACAAAATGTAATTGTAATTTCACTCATATAACAATAATATAAAAAAACTATCTCCAACTAACTACATATTAATAAAATACTCAACTCACCTTCAACTTCCGGTCCCACCAATCATCAGTAGCAGCAATCGTTCGTTCCCTTCACTGCATCCCAACCTAAACCTGTGTCAAGATTCTTCAATTGTTCCCACACTCTCCAATCACCTTTTAATACATCCCACCTACTTTTTAATTGGTCCTTATCATAGTTTTGACCGGTCTCATCACAAAATTTGGTCACCAAATTGAACCAACTTTTGGTACTAAAGTTAGCACCTTTTCTATTCCCAACTTGAATTTGTTCCACACAAAGGTTACAAAAAGTAGTTGTCCACGTTGGATTAATATCCCATAATGCTCTAGCCTTTTTTACCTCGGGGTTGGAAGTGGTGTTTTTACCCATCTATAAAGCTAACCAACCATAAGAAATGCAAAAAATAGAATTCATAATATTCCAATCTAGTGAACTAGTTACAAATATGATCTAATAAATCCACACAAAAAATAAATAAATAAAATTGCTACCTAGTCTAAGCATTAAAATAGAAAGGGCTAGAGATGAATCTCATCATGTCACAACTCACAAAAGCACCGTTTGTACACTCACTAGTCAGTAGACACAGCCAGAAAATTGCTGCCATAATTGAGGATGCTGGCCTCAAAAGCAGTCAGGTTCATTGCAATAGACTACTCTTAATAACTCAACATTCAATCCCATAAAGCATAGGTGGTCTTATAATGGTTTTTGATGAGTTCTCCCCAAGTATAAGATAAGAGACTATAAAACCTTTAAACTAGAAGCCTTAAATTAACAAATAATGATCACTACCTAGAGTGGACTTCAACTAGATTAACCAGAAATATATATGGCCAGAGGAGAACACAGATAATTTATTAGAGACGAATAGGAGTGCTTCAAGTATATGTATACAAGAGGTCCTCTTAAAAGTCTTACACTGAAATTTTAACAAGTCGTGAGAATCCAAAAAAGAGGAAGATGAGACTACCCAAAACATTTAACAATTCCATATAGTGATCTTAAAAATAATCTTAATCCAACAAATCAACCGCAGTATCCAAGGTTATTAACCTTGAGAACAAATCATACAAATACCAAAATAACAATTTACGAGTCAACTAGATTCAACTTTACATTAAATTCCAATTCTAAATGAAGCAAAACACTTCCCTCCTCATTACTAAAGACCAAAAAAATCACATAAACAATAAAATTTGCAAAAAAATCTACCATTCAGTACCAAAAAAAGAAAAAGAAAACATTGTATAGCTTAAACCTCAATTCTTAAACTAAGCAATAAATTCTTACACCAAAGCATTCAAAACCCAGAAAATCACATAACTAATAATCAACAAAAACCACAAAAACCAACCCAAAAAACTCAAGCTACCACTCAGTACTAGAAAACATAAAAATAAATATAACCCCATAACATAACTAAAACTTGAAAATTCATATCAAGAAAAAGACTTTCAACCACAACCTTAAAAACCCAGATAATTAAATAACTAATAATCAACGTTAAAACACAAAAACTTGTGTGGGGTGCTGATGGGGTGTGCGTGGGCTGCTGATGTGGGGTGCGTCTGCTGCTGATGGGGCATTCATGTGCAGCTGCACACGCATGCCCCATCAGCAATAGACGCACCCCACATCAGCAGCCCACGCACACCCTGCAGCACCTCACCATGCAGCAAAAACCTAACTTTGTATTTCTACAGAAGAAACTACAACAAAAACCTAACTTTTTTAATCTGAACCAAAAGAACATTTAAAAATAAATAAATAAAAGTTAACCCTAACTATTTATTATATATTTTGTCTTTGTTGAGACATTTTATCAAACATATACAAGTAGATCTTACCTCCAAATGAATGTGTAAAGAGTATAATTATAAAAGCTAAAAGTAGTGGGAACGTAGGAATGCAATTTAAAAAAATCAGGCAAGCTAGTTACTAGGTTGAGTTCCTGCTATTATTCAAGATTTTTTTTCTATAAACAAATGTGCATCTGGAGTTTTTTTTTTTTTTTTTTTTAAGCTAGCAGAGAGAGAGAGAGAGAGAACCTTCAATGAGATGTCAAGTGTTGGAAGAAGCAACAGAATCAGAGAGAAATCTGGTCGGAACTGGCGATGGAGCTTGCTGTGATGCTAATAAAAGGGGAATTTGGGGTTTTCTAACAGAGACAAGGGCCGATCTCGTAGGCACCTGAGTCCGGAGATACTGGATAGTGTTGTGCCGGCGGCAAAATCAAAGTTCAAGATTGAGAGAGAGAGAGAGATGTAAAGTGAGAACTGAGAAGTAGAAAGAGAAAAAATTAGGTTTATGCAATCTCAGAGTTAGAATAGAGGGAGAAAGAGGCGGGCGAGGGATTTTAAAATTTTCAATGGCAATTTCGACTTTTTATTGGAGTTTATCTAAGCTGATGTGCTACTTTGTAAGACACATGTCAATTTTTTATTGGTTTGGAAACACCCATTCAAATACTGAGTTGGTAATACTCAAACAACATAAATAATGCTAGAGATTCAAACTATTTTACAAATATTTTTTACAAACTGCTGATGTGATAAGTGATTATTGGTAAATAAAAAAGTGATATTAATGGTGAGTTTAGATAAAAACTAATAAGAGGTTGGCCACATCAACATTTTGTAAAAATGTTGTAAAATAGTTTGTGAAAACGTATACTTTCTCCATGCACACACAACCCAATTGAAAATCCTAATAAACATTGAACGTGAAAACTCCAACGCCCCCATGGCCGGATCCGGATCCTCTCCATTTCTATTTGAAATGGAAAGTGTCCATTTTATGGACAGGATTCGTTTGAAATAAATCTAAGGTCTGAAGCATGCCACGTCAATTAAAATCCAACTGACTTAACTCATAGAAGGGAATGAACCATTTGACTGGTCTATTTCTATTGTCATTAGTAATGTTTTTGATTTAAATTTGTGTTTTGCTAGTTGTGAGTTTTGCTAAGTTAGAAGATCTCTTTAGCAACTTGTTCTGCTGCTAAATTTTTTGTTGTTTTTAAAGCTAGTTTCTCTTGTAATAATTGCAATCTGCCTCTTGCGGTTCTAAAAACTTGCAGGTGCAATTGTCGTACTACTTTTTACTTATTAATGAAATTGTAGTTTATCAAAAAAAAAAAAAAAATTGCTTGGTGCTAGGGTCATCGGTTAGAATGGTGCCAATTTGTGATTAGCATTCATTTAAATGAAGAACCTATTAAGTTTAAAGTAATTTCGACACATTAATTTGATAAATGACATATAACGCAGTGGAATAACCATAAGTAAAATACATCTATCTCAAAAATAGCATAAGCATGCCTAAGTAAACCCTCAATCCAAAGGCAAAGAAAGAGAAAAACTCTTTGAAGTTTTTATTGATAATAACAAACTTAATACTCGACGTTGTTACAACCTCCAACTTATAAGAAAAATATACACAAACCCTAAACACAAAATTACGCTAGAAAAGGGGAAATTTCCAAAATATAAAAACTTTAAAAAATTACAAAAATTGATGCACTAATAACCCTAGGAAACATCCTTCTCATTTTTTAAAATAGAAAATATCACAAAAAGAAGGGTGAAGCTTGTGTCCAATGCTATTTTGCACTTAACACGATACAATTTGGACAAATGTCAAGTTTTGAATACATGTCAACATCGCAGTTTGTCCAATGCAAAAAAGCACTGGACACAAGCCATATCCCAAAAGAAAATATTACATAAATAACAAAATCACTTAAACATAGACCTAAACAAAGAAATTTGGATGAAAATTGACATAGTCACAAACGGAGGTGATGTGTTTTACTTCCTAAATCGTTTACCTTGCATACCAAATTTCATGCAACTTTGATTTACCTTGCATACCAAACTTCATGCAATTTCGCACTAGTGCTTGGAAATTTCTACTTCTACCATTTTACTATTTGCTCATTTTACATTGGGACTTAGGGCCAGTTTGGGAGTAGAGTAGAGGGTAGTCTCTTGGTTCAAGGAAGGGTATTCCTTCTATATTAGTTCCCTCCGCCTGAATGGAATTCAACCTTTCTTTTTTCTTAGGACCATCAGATGCCGCAAACTTTAGTTTGCATAATCACAAATTTGGGGGTGGGGGTTTCTTTGGACCATTAGATGCTGCAAGATTTAGTTCTATATATATATATATATATATATATGTTTGTGTGCGAGCGCGTTTCTCAATGTACTAGTTTACAAGTACAAGAGGACAAGGTTTCCAATGAAGACGACAGAGACAGCATATAATCTTTGCAGTTTAAGTTCCCTAGCAATCTCACTTAACGGAGACAAGCTGAAATTAAGATATACAAGAATGAGATGTTTAACTAGTGGAGAAAGAAAACAGGGTAATGTGCAAAAAAAAAAATTCATTACAGATCCCTCATGGAGCAAATAATCAATGTGTTTGAGAATACACCATATATACATTTTTAGGCTATTACTCAGTGTTGGTTCCCCATCAAACAATTTTTGCATGAAGTACTTGTACATAAATAACTATATACATATTATACTGCAGCACAGTCCACCATTTATAAACAAATGATACATAAATAAGCCACACAATCATCTAAACACTATCCTGGAGCTGGGGGGAAAAAGCTGATGCCTGAAAGAAAAAATAGTACAAAGGAAACTATATATACAATATAACGGATAAATCATCAGCTCCTTCAAAAGCAATCAAGAAAGTCATACTCCTCAACTATGAAAAGCCTAACATGTATTGTCATTCTCCTCCTCTAACCATACACACTAATATTAGCTTTCTTCAAAATGTATCACCATCACTTCAGTCACCAAGTCACAAATCTCATTTCATGGCAACCTAAACCACTCTGGTCTCCCCATATTGTTCAGATCCAAAATAGAAAACACAAGGAGACTGTGATTCCACTCCAACTTGCTTAACCACTATATTGTGAGCTCACACCAGTTGCCAGCATATTTACAAAGTTCAAGTCTTCTTCCCTCAGATTCAAGCCTCACAATCAATCACTGAATCCCTGAAATCCTATCTTACCCTGGTATGCCTCAATCACTGCAGGGACTTCTTCCATAAATGGAGTCAGAAACTTCTTCTCAAAGTCCTCCTTCCTGTGATTCAATTGCCAAACTAAATCTATATCTTTGCTAACCAGACCTTTAGACATCAAAACTTGCAGAACAGCACATCTGGGAATCATTCTCTTCTCCACACTTATCAGAAATAAATTTGGGCATCTAGCAACATCCAATGACATCAGACCCCCCTTAGTTGTCAAGAAATCAAGCACATCCCGAATCTTCTTCTCTGAACAAATCATTAGCATTGGCTGTACTGTAAATGCCGTAAGAAAGTCATTTTCAGACCAACCAAAGCTCCTAAGAACCTCCTTTTTCTTTTCCCAATTCACTTTGCTTATTAGTGACATTGAACGGACACCCAAAATAAACGAGCGCCTCATTGGGTCAAACCCCATTTCTTTAATTGCACATACAACCTCTTTGAACAAATCGATCCTCAACATAAGCGACTTAGGTTGCATCATCAAGAGCCCTGCAACATGTTTTTCTGGTACTCCATGAGCCCTCAGAGTGGATATATTTGGCACCAAAACCTTCTTAATGTTGCATCGAATCACATGGGACGATTGCTTCAATGCATAGATAAGATTCTCATTGGTATGAATAATCCCCCTAAGAAAATTAATGGTGGGTATTATCTGTTTCTTCAAACTAGACAATAAAATGAATTTGTTTGAACAGATAGTCCTAGGTAAGTCAGGTCCTCTAAGACCCAAGGACTCAAAATAGTCAATCTTGGGTCTTATAGTTTTCTCTGGATGAGCTAAAATCAGAGGTGGGTGTTTAGAAATCAAGCTTGCAATGTCAGCTTTTGTAAACCCATAAGTGTTCAAAAGGTTTAGAAGTAAGTCTGGTTTATCAGTGTACTTAATATTAACAACCTTAGAAGCTGAAGTAGCTTTTTCTAAGGACAACCCACATGAGTTCATGAGGTAAGAGACTGTCAAAGATTGTTTCTCTGTGGAGTTTGAGACAGAACTGAGAAATGGCATTGTCTGGATATAACGAACATAACTGGTTTTTGAATTAAAGACTCTATTTTGCATCAGTGTTTTGCATGTGAAATGAAACATTTTTCTAAGGAAAGATTGGTGGGTTTATAAATTGAAATAGAAAGAAACTACTTACCTGTGGTTTGAGAGGCTGAATTGGAGTTGAAGCTCTGAAAGAAAAACCCTAGAGAAGGAAAACGATTTGTTGGCTCACTGAGTCAATGTTGTGAGCGAGCAAAGATGGAGGAGTGATGACCACTGGCCCAGCTGGGTTGGATTTGGGACAATATCTGGTCCAACCCATTTAGTCAGGCCCATCTCATGGACCTATGCACATTTGTTTGGAAGAGTTTTTGGTCCAATTATTTTGTTTATTATTTAAAAAAATAATAGTACTTAAAAAAATATGAAGCTTTTTAGGTTCGAGTGCTCTTAGGGTATTTATTAATTCCACTAAAAAAAAAGTATTTATTAATGGATTATTTTAAGAAAATTTTAATATCAATTTTAAGGAAAATATAAAAAGCTATCAAAAAATCAATTTTTTTTCTATAAAATATTTCTTAAATCAATAATTTTAGAGCATCTATTAACTTTTCCCAACTTTTTTTTTTTGTCTCACGTTTAGCAAAAAAAATATAATAAAAAAACTACCGAAAAGTACTAAATACCAAATAGACAATGAATATATCGCTTTAACAAGTACTGAAAAAATATAATGAGAATTTCATACGTATTGTGAAAACAATTTGCTAAATCTACCTCGGTTGAGTGTTTAGGGTTTCATTTAGGGTTACCTTTTTCGTTTAAAACATACCATTAGCCTTGACAAATTCTAGGTAATCCCTCTTCACAATGTGTTATGAAGACAATTTGTTTAGACGCCTAATTTGTTATGTCAAATTATTGAATTAACAAAACCTTTGGTAACCATACTTACTACATTACAAAAAGCTTCCATAAACAAGAGTCATGATATACATTAAAAAACCACATTTTGCCGGATATTATTCATTTTAGGAGATTTATTTTTTCTTATTATTAATCTTCTGAGGCACTAAAGACGTGTCCGTGCGCCAATTTTACGGTAGAATTGTGTGATATGTGTTGGAGATCATGTCCCAAAAAAAAAAAAAAAAAGAGCAAAATTTTTTATTATAAGTTTAATTTTATAATTTCAACCATAAGGTTTTGGAGGAAATTATAAACTGTAGTGTACATTTCAAAGACAGTACAAAAGGCTGTCACAGTACAAAGAATTGAAAGAAATATCTTGTTAATAGTTTAATATAGTTTTAGGGTCTGATTGTGATTCGCTTATTTTACTGAAACTGAAAATTTTTTGCTAAAAATATTATAGCAAAATAAGCTAAAAGCTAGCTGATTGTTTTTTTACTGAAAATACTGTAGAAAAAAAGCTAAAAGTGTTGAAAGCATTGTAGAAAAAAATTTATGTGTAATTTTAACCCTATTTTAATGCTTGAATATGCAAAGTGACTTCCAAATATGAAAGACAAATATTTAACAACAACAACAATAATAATAACTAATTTTTTTTATCTTAACTATAATTTACTATCAAGTTTGTTATATCATAATTATGATATATATTTCATGAAAGCCATCGATTAGAGTTACCAAAAAAATACCATAATGTTAATGGTAATTATAATAACAAGTTTTTAGATTTGGACAAAAAAAAAATACCATAATATGAATGGTAATTATAACATTAGTAACAAAGGAAGTCCTACGATGGAAGAATCTCACATATCGATGCTGATATTGTTCCGAACCACTTTCATCTCAGGTTCATCTAAAGAAGAGATCACATGTGTCATTTCATTGTAATAACTTTCCTCGCTACTTTCACATTTGTCTCGTCTAGAAAGCTCTTGTCCAATATCATTGTCTTCACGTGCTTTAATAAAATTACGAAGAACCATTGTAGCAACAATAATGCGTTCTTGAATGCGCAAATCATAGCTGAGCATATCTTTCAAAATTCTCCATCTATTCTTCCAAACACCAAAAGTTCGCTCTATGACAAAACGAAGTGATGAATGGATATAATTAAATTTCTTCTCAGAATTTTGTGCTGTTCAACCTTGTTGAAAATCGGGGAGGCGGTACTTCTTCCCCTTAAATGGTGCAAGGAACCCTTTCTTCATATGGTACACTGAATCAACAAGATAATATTTTCCTACAAATGAGAATGTTTATTACATTAGCATTTTTAGTACATAACACATACTTTAATACATTAATTAAAACTCAACAATACAAATCAAGTTGAGGTTTTGGGAAGTTATCACTCTTATTATTGAGGCAACTTAAAAATATTCTTGTGTCATGTGCTGACCCTTCCCATCCAACACATGTAAAAGTGAATTTCATGTCAAAATCACAAGCACAAATGCAATTGATTGTTGGCTCCCCTTTCCTTCCTATGTATGTATGTTGCTTATGAACTGGTAAGATCATAGGGACATGAACCCTATCAATCAAACCAATGCAATCCTAATCATTGCCATAAAAATACCATGTGAAATTTGCAACGTGTTTTCATCATAAAGATAAATTGAATAAAATTAAATCAAGATACCAAAATAACAAAGTACTTGAAATGTGGCCAATATCTATTAGAACTGAGAATATGTTGTGGCACATTAAGAAATGCAGGATTAGCATGCTTGATAATGTCTTGTGACATAACATTGCCTAACAATGTAACTACCATTTTTATGTGTCGACTTATTGTCTCACCCCAAATGCTGAAATTTATCCTAAAACATTCTATTACACATGCCATGACCAAATACCACCAATGTAGTTGCCACAGACTCTTTCAAGTGAATTCCTTTGCTACCCTCATATCCATATTGAGTGCTCAATGTATTACACAATTCTCCAAAAACATGGTGTGATACTCTAAATACATTGCGACATTTCCGCTCATTCTCATGTAAAATATGTTGTACCCATTCATACCTTGTTTATACATTTGTATGCATTGGTACTTTGTTCATATATGTCTTGATGTAAACTATGACACTTGCATACCCAGCTAAATATATTGCGTGTACAAGCTCATTACTTATTTCAAAACTCATTTCCCTGCATATATGTAGTAACATAAACCAAACTGTACATATAAAAATTACTCAAGCAACAAAAGTTCATATTATTGTTAAAAATCAGTAACACAGAACAGACTCAAAATATTGTCTACACTGTTTTCTACACCAAACTATATTGTTTATTCAATACAAGTCAGCTCATATTTTCTACATATTATTATCAAATATTTTCTACACTGTTTATTCAAATCTGTCCCAAAACAGCATCTAGCTACCATCCTACTTGTTCTGCCGTAGCATAAGCATATATGTTAATTAGAGACCCGAATATTTCAATACCACATGCATATATGTGATTCCAATTTTGAATTCCTATAATCATATATGTGATTCCAAATATCTGATTCCATAAGCATCAAGTAACAATCATCAAGTAACAATAAGCAATTTTGAATATCTGATTCCAATAAGCATATATGTGATTCCAATTTTGAATTCCTATAATCATCAAGTAAAAATCAGCTAAAACACAAGAAAAATCCAAATATCTAACAATCGGGCTGTTCACATAAAACATAAAACATAAGTAAGACTAAAACATAAGTTCTTAACCCATTCCAGAATTAAATAAAATATAAGTTCTTAACCCCACAACATGTTTTTAAGCAATACTAATAAAAGACAAACGCCCCAGTTACATAACACAAACATGACCATTCCAATCAACCCCTTCAATACAAGTACAGTTCACCAAAGATCAAGCCTTTTTTTCGTACTGTTTCTCTAGCCAAAGCAATTGGAACATTTTATCATACTTATTTGCTGCAAACATGTACATCGCACTTTGATTTTCCATGAAAAATAAGGAATTGAATATATGGTGGCGATGACGCGATTGCACCCCAGGAAGACTCAACACCATTTCCATAACTTCTTGAACCTCAATAGCTGCTGCGGAAGTAAATGGTGCACGACTACTTACACTTTTACTTTCAATGATGACATCTGTCATGCTCTTCAAAGTGTCAGACATTTCTTGCACAACTGAATGCTTTTTATCACGCCTCTTGTGAATTCCTTTGAAGAGTTGGACATTTCTTGCCAAGCCTTTCCCCTTATTGATTTCCGGTCCTGCTCTCAACACTAGTGGGCAGTCAACATCCATTGGGTCAACGACCACAGGGGACTGACATTAGGGGTTAACAAATTCTTTGCTATCAAAAGAGTCCCCAGAACAGTTGGTGCTTTCCTTTGGTATTTGACTATTTGGGGTCCATGCATGTTTTCCTGTTGCAACAGTGCCTTCAAACATGATTTCCATAACCCGTGCATTCGGCAACCCTTTTGTACGAAACATTTTTGCTTTTGGACATTCCTACATGTTTACAAACAATAGTTATGGTACTATTTCTTAGTTGCAAAAAATTAAGGTTGTCAACATTCTCTAAAGTAAACTAACCTTGAGCTTTCCTTCCCACCATTCATCACTTGCATCAATTTTTCCAGTGTCAGGATCATAACCCAACCCAATCTCAAAAAGCTGCTTCCATACCTTCCATACACCTCTTAGATGATCCCATTTGTTTTTAACTTGCAGCTGACTCACTACTTTGTTAATCAGCTTCAATTGCTTTATCACTCCGTCATACCCTTCATTTTTCAAAAATCCTCCGCTCCTATTGCCTGCTAGGACTTGAGCTACACACAAATCACAAAAGGCTTTTTAGTTCTATTGGATCTTTCCACTCTGTTCGATCATCTTTTTGTTCAGCATTCTTCGATTTCCCCTTAACCATTTTGGCTACAAATAAATTCTATGCTCATAAGCATCATTTCATATAGTTCATATGCTAAAAAAATTACTGGTATAAAACACATACACCTTGTTTTATACCTTCCAAGCCATGTTCCATTAAACCTTCCTAATTAGAATCTTATCGTTGTGTGTAAATTTTCATTATTGCACATTCATTTAAATAACAGCCCAAGTTTTAAACATTGTGTACATAAGTCTCTCAAGAAAAAAATAAACATTGTGTACATAAAGACATGCAACAAACAAAAGTAACAATTTAACAAAGTTATAATTGTGTAATTGTTAAGATCATCATCAAAGAGTTACCTACTATGGAGCTGTTCCTGCTGATGTGTGAACTGTTACTGCTGTTGTGAGGACTGTGGAGCTGTTTCTGCTACTGTGGAGATGTTACTGTTGTAGTATGAACTGTAGAGCTAAACTGTGGAACTGTTACTGGTTTAGTGTGTACTATGGTCTTATAGACTGAGTTTAAGGGATGAAAAATCTATGGGCCCTTCACAAGACCAGCAAAACTGCATAGAAAGAACAGGGCACATTCAACTTTTTTTTTTCCTAGGGAAGTAAATGTATTAAAGAAGAAAACACAGACTGCACATACAGAAAATACACACACACACAGACTGCACCTCATAATTTTCTCCAAAGTATCAAAATCACAGACTACACCTCATAATTTGATCCTCCATATTTCTCTAAATCCAACTACAATTCTCCATTTGCAAAAAGCCCCTTCCTACCTATTATCTGTTGGAGAATCTTTCCTTCCTGTGATGACTGATGATTAAGCCTTTAGCTGCACGCTGCAAAATGAATCTTCAAATCCCCAAATTATCAATATCTGTCAATCCAAATGCAATTTTTGCAGAGCCTATAGTAAATGTAGATACCAAACTCAAATTCTTCAAGCTAGACAAAGCCATGAATAGATTTCATTTTAACCAGCAACCAAAACTCAAATCATTTGAACATAGCTATGTTGCAGATGTGCTTATAATATGATCTTTCATAAAGAGATGGTACTCATACCCAACTAAATGCAATTGAGTCCTGCATTGTAGCAAAAGAATTTGATTGACATATTGAGAAACATCTCTAACCGCCTCAAATTCGAGCGAATCAACTAACCAAACAATAACAGAGCTTGATATATTTCTAGCATCTATCATGTTAGCACCCCACAACCACCCATCAAAGCCAATATCTGCCTTTGGCTTCTCAAATTAATGAGCCAAAATATATAGAAGCAAGAAACCATGTATAAAACTGAAGGCATCTAGAGGACACAAATTAATGAAAAAAGAATGAACAAATTTTCATTGAATTTTTCATTTGCAGGTGTAACAACTAACAAATCAAAGAATATTGTTGGTCTTCTCTGTCAAGAATAAGCAAGAATCTATTTAAAACAAAAGATTCTAAAGGAAAATAAAGTCAATATTTGAGATTCATAATCTTTAACAAACTAATAAATCACAATATTTGACATTCATAATTGTCAAAGTATACCCATCATAATCATCAAAGAATACCCAAAAAATTGATCTCTAATCTTTAAACATCAAAGTATGCTCATCATAATTATCAAAGTATACCCATCATAATCATCAAACAAACCCTAAAAATTCAGCCACACCCAACAAAAGGGAAAACACATTAATAAATATAAAAAATTTAAATACAACTCACTGACACATCGGCTGATCTCCCTCACAGTGGCAGCATCGATTTCTTTGTCTTTCTCGATCTCTCACAGCCTCTAATATCACTAGTAGGGGTTTGTCCAAATAAAGGAAGAAAAGAGTGGCAGACAGATGTGAAGCAGATATTTGGATTGTTGGTGGATAGATGTAAAATTGAAGAGCATTGAAGATGAAGAAGTTGTGGCATTGATGAGGAGAGAGTCGGGCTGTGGAAATTGAAGAGCTGAGATCTTGCAAGATACGCATTGCTGGGCTGAAGAGAAAGGGAAAAATTTAAAATATTACTGTTGCTAAACGGTTCATATTGGGCAAAATAAGGTGGCTTTTTTTTACACAGTGAATGGGCCCCATGGTGAAAAGGGACCCACTTGATGCTAAAAAATAAGTTAAACGCAGAATATGCTAGAGAAATCAGTAATGCCAAATGCACGCTTAATATCCGCTTTCTTTTTGGATAAGATGGCAAGCAGAAACTATATATAATAAAAGTATAACGCTGTTGCAACTTAAAAATTACCCCTTTTTTTGTGTATGCGCGTCTATGTAGGACACATTTTTTTTATTGGTAAGTTCCACACTTCCACACACACCCGATGGCTGATGGGTTTTGAATCCATGACCTCACTCTCCGCCTATCTCCTATAAATGGAGAAGCCTAGAAGGTGCCAATTGAGCTAGAGCTCATTAATGTCTATGTACTACACAATTGTGTTTCACTCCCAAGAAAACAACTGAAAAACCAAGATATAAAGGCAGCACAAAAAGATCTCAAACTTTATTAGTATTTACTTGCTCCTTACATAATAAAAGGAAAAAATATTATCAGAAATGAGAGGCTACATGAACAGAGAGTGAGTTAAAAGAAATCCATCCAAGAAATGAGGCAACTAATTATCAATAGTACCAGTTAAACCAAAAATCATATGCTGAACACATGTAAGTTCCAAAATCTAGCATAAAGATCAATAGATTATGCATCATGTCCGTAAAGAACAAAAATTTTGGTTCTCCAAGTCAAAGTCAGTAATGGAAACACCATTGTAACTAGTAATTATGATATAATCTAAACACTACAGTGTATCTGTAAGCTCTTATTATTATATCTTTTTTTTTTTTTTTTAATGATAAGTAAGCTCTTATATCAAATTAAGTAATTAACCAATTATTTTTCTGTCCTTTTTTTGGGGTGGTGGGTGGGCGTTTCCCCAAGGGGGGTGATCTTTGGACCATCAGATGCTCAAGCTTTAGTTTTAATAATTTAAATATATATATATATATATGTTTGTAAATGTATTAGTTTATAAGTACAAGAGTAGAAACACAACAGGGCAAGGTTTCCCACGAAGATGACAGAGACAGCATATAATCTTTGCAGATTAAGTTCCTTGCAATCTCAGTTAATTGAGACAAGCTGAAATTAAGATATACGAGGAAGAAATGTTTAACCAATGGAGTGATTGTTCTGAAGAAAAAACTATATACATATTATACCGTAGCATGGTCCACAATTCCTAAACAAATGTTGAATAAAAAAGCCACACCATCATCTAAAGACTCTAAACACTATCCTGAAGCTTGATAAAAAAAACGCTAATGCAAAGAAAAATAGTACAAAGGAAACTATACCATATAACTGGTAAATCATAAGCTCATTCAAAAGCAATCAAGAAAGTTATAGTCCTCACCTATGAAAGGCCTAGCATGTATTGTCTTTCTCTGCCACTAACCATACGCTAACATTAGCTATCTTCAAAATTTATCACCATCATCACTGTCACCATGTGACAAGCCTTATTTCATGGCAAGCTAAACCAATCTGGTCTCACCATATTGTTGAAATCCAAAATAGAAAACACAAGGAGACTGTGGTTCCAATCCAACCTGCTTAACCACTATATTGTGAATTTGTGAGCCCACACCTGTTGCCAGCATGTTTACATAGTTCAGGGCTTCTTCCCTCAGATTCAAGCCTCACAATCAATCACTGAATCCCTGAAATCCCATCTTACCCTGGTATGCCTCAATCACTGCAGGGACTTCTTCCATAAATGGAGTCAGAAACTTCTTCTCAAAGTAATCCTTCCCATAATTCAAATTCCGAACTAAATCTATATCTTTGCTGACCAGACCTTTAGACATCAAAACTTGCAGAACTGCACATCTGGGACTCATTCTCTTCTCCACACTCATCAGAAATAAATATGGGCATCTAGTAACATCCGATGGCATCAGACCTGCCTTAGTTGTCAAGAAAACCAGCACATTCCGAATTTTCTTCTCTGAACAAATCATTAGCCTTGGCTGTAATCTAAATGCCAAAAGAAAGTCATTTTCAGACCAACCAAAGCTCCTAAGAACCTCCTTTTTCTTTTCCCAAGTAACTTTGCTTGTTACTGACATTGAACGGACAGCCAAAACAAACGAGTTTCTCATTGGGTCAAAACCCATTTCTCTAATTGCACAAACAACCTCTTTGAACAAATCAGCCCTCAACTTAAGTGACCTAGGATGCATCATCAAGAGATTTGCAACATGTTTTTCTGGCACTCCATGAGCCCTCAGAGTGGATACATTTGGCTCCATAACATTCTTAATATTGGCTTGAAACGCATAATATTGCTTCAATGCAAAAATAAGGTTCTCATTGGTATGAATAACCCCCCTAAGAAAATTAACGGAGGGTATTATATGTTCCTTTAGACTACACAATAAAATGTATTTGTTTGAAGAGAGAATCATAGGTAGGTCAGTTCCTGTAATACCCAAGGACTCAAAATACTCAATCTTGGGTCTTATAGTTTTCTCTGGATGAGCTAAAATCAGAGGTGGGTGTTTAGAAATCAAGCTTGCAATGTGACCTTTTTTAAAGCCATGAGTGCTCAAAAGCTTAAGAAGTAAGTCTGGCTGGTCTGTGCATTTAATGTTGACAACTTTAGAAGCTGAAATAGCTTGTTCTAAGGACAACCCACATGAGTTGATGAGGTAAGAGACTGTCAAAGGTTGTTTCTCTGTGGGGTTTGAAACAGAACTGAGAAATGGCATGGTATGGATATAACAAACATAACTGGTTTTTGAATTTACAATTCTGTTTTGTATCAGCGTTTTGCATATGAAATGAAACATTTTTTTTTTCTTTCTGAGAAAAGATTTGCGGGTTTGTAAATTGTATTAAAAGAAACTTACCTGTGGTTTGAGAGGCTGAATTGGTGTTGATTGAAGCCCTGAGAGAAAAACCCTAGAGAGAGGAAAACTATTTGTTGGCTCACTCACTGACACTGAGTCATTGTTGCGAGCGAGCTATGGCAGAGAGGAGTGATGGTCAAGACAATTTGTAAGGGCAAATTTTGTTGCCTTCGTAAGTTTGAAAGTCAAATCCTTAAAAGCCCATACCTTTCCTCAAATTATCCACTTTAGAAGAAAATTTTTTTTTTTTATATTATTATCTTATATAATTTTTATAGTTCTTGAGATCCTATTTTGACAATGTAAAATAATTTTATGATAAAATTGTGTGATATGTAGAACCTGTTTGGATACCGTTTATTTGCTAAAAACTGAAAATTTATTGTTAAAAACACTGTAACAAAATATTTTTTAAACAATCAAGCGTTTTGTGCAACTTGGTTGGTCCATGAACAATGTCATGAGATTAGCCAAACGCAAACGCGGAAACCATAGTACGCAAACGCACACGTAAAGTAGATGATAATAATTTGATAGTTAAGTAAAGGAAAATTGAATCTTAAACGTATTTATTATTGAAAATATCAAAAATTGCAAGTCGAACTATAAAGCTCTTGGCCCAAAAAAAAATTTTCCTACGTAATGGTTCGTGTAAGTTTAATTCCAGCCATAAGGTTTTTTTGTTTTTTTTGACGGGGGGGGGGGGGGGGGGGTGTGTGTGGAGGGTGGGTGTGGAAGTAATAAATTATACTAGTACATTCTAAAAGGCAATGTCACAGCGCAATGAATTATATTATCTTTTTAGTATGACATAGTTTTAAAATTTAAATACAACTTAGTAGATACTCACTTCTATAGTTTCTCCACACAAAAAAAAAAAAAAAAAAAAAAAACTCATATATGTTGATGCAATTAATCATATGGTGAGGCAATCCATTAAACACGTACAAACAAAGGGAAAAGTTGGAGTGGTACTAGTGTGATGCTAACCTTTTTTTTGAGAAAGAAGTGTGATGCTAACCTAAATCACTATGTTGCTTTACTTAGAAAAGGATTATGAGGATCATAACCAAACTGATTATGATTCTCGCTATACTTATGCTTGGTGGAAGTGGAACTTCCCTTACACAGAATGATTATTATTATTTTTTGACCAAAAAAAAAAGAGTAAAGAAAAAAAGAAGCTTTATTCGGGGTCTATTAATACTGGGCGTTCCCTTGTTTTCTGCCGTTTTCATCATTGCAATAATGCTGCTTGAATAGAAAGGATCATCATGAATACCGCAGATTATTCTCAACGAGTGCTGTTGCAAAGTTTTGAAGTTTTAGGGTGTACATTGCAAGTACCTAGGGTGGATAAATGCGATCAACCTCACTGGTTTTTATTGTTTTTTAACTTCAAAAACTCAGCCAAACACACTTTTTTTTTTTTTTTTTGCGGGCCACTGAGTTTGAAAACTGAGTTTTGAGTTAAAATTATGCTCAAACCAAACACCCTCTAATTAAGTTTTCGTTCTTTTTGTTGCTATTGGATTAAGCTAATTATTGACTCTCATTTGCCGAAATGTCGACCACAAACAAAGGATGGCTTGGCCTGGTTCCCAAGGTTAGAGCATTCTCTATTATAAGCCTATTCTAATCAAAACTGAACTAGTGGATCCTCTTTCGCCTATCGGCCGGCTTTAAGCAATTTAAAAAAAAAATTAGAACCATCAAATTGTAATCTTGGAAGAACTATTTATCCCACAAAATGGAAAAAGGGGGGGAAAATCTTGGGACTTATTAATAAACAAAAATGTCACAATAAGGTAACTCTATCATGCACAAAGAGATAATGTTCATTGCTTACCCTTCAAAAGAGGGGAATGGTATACATTCTGCAAGAGATAACCCATCCTTATATTCTTCAAAGAAGAAAGGTTAGAAAACATTTTAAGTACCAAGGATACACTTCCTATTTCTATAACGTTGGTCCTTCCTTGAGCAATTTGTCATCGGAAGAAGACTCCAAATAGGAGATCACAAGATCAGCTGCTTTGCACCCAGAGGCTATTGCTTTGCCAACAGACAGTCCACCCTTATGGTTACCTAGTCCATACCAGAAAAGAAAAATTAAAATTATTGATGGCATTAGCTGAGCATAACATAATACGGTGGACAGAAGCAGTTCTTGTTTGTCTCTGTCCATATATGTAGTACACAAATAAATATCAAGAATTCAAGATAAAAATCCACTCGGAGGATTCCTTAGCAGCAGCATAACATTTCTCAGTCAAAATCATTATTTTCCATAATTTTATCATTTTCACAAATGTAGGATAAGAAGCTTCATTATATTCAGAGGCATTTACCCAAAATCTACAATGTTTTGAAAATAGTATTTCTGTACCCAACACCATCTAATTCAGTTGGATAAGGCCACGAGGAGATAAGTTCGGTTCTACTTCAGGGCTGTATGTAATCCTATCATTTCATGGACAAACCTTAGGACAAGGAATTCAAGGAAAAGAGTAAGAAGAACGGTAACAATACAGATCCTCCAGTTTTTGTTGCAATGTCATTAACTAGCATGCTAAGACAGCATAAATGGTGATATTCACAACTTATAGTGATATAATGGTATGATGTGCTGTTATTTTCTTACATGAATGTCTTAAAAAGCCTAATAGAAACCTGATCATGTTTAACAACTCTTGAAGCTAAGGCATATTAAGATCTTACAAGTTTATTAAATTTGAAAAGTTGGCCATCGACTCCCTAGAAACTTCAGTTGGTTTGGCCCAATCCATGGGCGTCCACAGGGATTGCTAGTTTATTAAGATCTTAAAAGTTTATTATCTAAATTTGATTGCAATTTCCCATAAAAGTGACCGCCCTTGAAGTTAGGCACTATTCCTAGAAAAATAATCGTTCTTTCTTTGTCAATAAATGTTCAACGTTAAGTACATGTTGGATGATTCTGTTCACTCTCTCCTTCACAGATGATTGCTCTCTAGGGATCTATCTTACACCCTAGTTATTAAAGTGTGGAAATATACCAAGTGTTCTAATAACAGTGTAGTCATTGATGTGTATTAAGGAGAATAAGACAAGCCGTATTTATCCACTTTCACATTCATATATAAGTTCAATTCAATAAGGTAATTATTTTTCATATACCTTTTTTTTTTTTGGATAAGTATTTTCATATACTTTTCATTGAATTCCTTCACTTATAATAAGTTGATTTTTGCATTGGTCTAAATTTGAACTTCTAGTTATTTAATAATAATAATATAACTTTAGGAAACGGCAGGATCAGCCAGCCCTTCATCCAGCTGGAGATTGAAAATGATTGCTTATCCAAATTACAAGTTATTACATGCAAGCTTCAAGTTGATAAGTGATTACCTGCATAGAAGAATCCAGGAAGATTTTTCTCTATCGTTTCAATTGCTTCTAGAACTGAACCATAGTTACGACCATACAAGGGAAATGCTTTACTCCAGTAGAAATGACTGCCATTAAGTACACTTCACAATATAAGAACAAACTTAAATAAAGAAATATGGTAATTTACAGGATTTAACATATTCATTTCCAAAATTTACCACCTGAAGAAAAAGGAAAAATGAAAAAGAAGAAATATTGGTTTTTATACTTTACAAATGTGGGCTCTCCCTCTGCTCCCAACAATTGCTTGATGTCAGAAGAAACAATCTTCTTCAACTCATCCCTAGCAATATAGGTAACAGGAGAAAAATGTTAGTTGACGGGAATATATAATTAGAACAGAAATAAGTAGAATGACTAGAACTTGATGTAAAAGATATAACAGTAAAGGATATGATACATAATTTATTTGCTAAATCAAAAGCATGGAAGCTTCCCATACGTAGAAGCTTTAGCTAGATCACTGTTTCGACTTCCCCCAACAAAGGTTGTATAAAGATATAGGTCATTAGGTGCACGATCTGGAAACATCATTGAAGAAAAGAGTGTTCCTGTACAGCAAATTACATACAGTTGAAACATTAGAAGAATAATTTAGATTGTTCACGTATAGTGAGCCAGAGCCAAGCATTACCAAGGGTTTTTAGACCATTTTGTTGCTCCTTAGAAGGAACAAGAACTCCAAATCCCTCAAGTGGTCTCTTGACATTCTCCTTCTTAAAGGTTGTGATTAAGACAGATACTGGCATGTAAGTCACCTGCAATATGACCAGCAGAGACAGTGTAAGTCACCTGCAATATCATTAAGATTGAAAAGAACTTTTTTTCAGGTACCAAAAGTATTTGTTGAAGACTATAACTTGTTTAGTTATACCATTTACAGGTATAAAGATTAATTGAACGTCAATTTAGAGGAATGTTATCTCTGTTTAGATACTCAACCTGAAAGGAAAGCACCTACTACCTGATGCGTCATAATTCAAGTCAAACTTAAGGAATAGATACCTCAGGAAGAATGTCAAGTGGAAAGAGCGTTCCTGTTTTGGTGATCTTCATTTCTTTGACATTACTTAATGGAGCCTATAATAATTTAAGCTCCTTGTCAGTCAACAATGTTTCTTTCTTGGCAATATATATATGTGTGTGTGTGTGTGTGTGTGTATATATATAATGCAGCAAGTGTGAGCAGGTGAAACTACATTCCAGAATACAGAAGCATCTTCCATGCAAGTCATGTGGCTAAAGTGTAAGTATACATAATTTAGAAGCATTAAAGTGCTCTGTGGCACGGGTTCTTCCTTGAGAAACAACTTTCTTTAATCAAATTTTGTCATGGCAGTTGGCAGGAATCCAACAACTGCCATGTGAAATGGATATATTTTCTTTCTTGCTCTATTTCATTTATTCTTGTTTTATTTCTTTCAAATCAACTCGCATCAAGCTGCATAAGCTTCAGCAGCAGCAACATCAGACAAATAAATCATACATTTTTTTTGAGAATGTTAAAAATACATATTCCATGGTCTTGCAAATAAATGAGAAAAAAATGTTTCTGAGAAAATATGTATACTGACCGTCATGATTACAGCATCAACAGATAAACGTTGTAAATGCTTGTCATGGTCAGAAGCATAAGAAACTGACCAATTTTCTAATGCAGACTTCCCATCACAGCTGTAAGATAGTGACAAGACCTTTGAGTTCAGTTTAACATCATCTTTGCCAAGCTCTTTACACAACATATCAGTTAGTGTCTGCAAAAGACCAAGATCAGAATACAAGAACCAAGTATTTATTCTAAAAACTAGCAATGTGCAAAATAAGATCACATTAAGCATTACATTCCTACATCTACAAGAAGCATGCTACACCTGAGTGATGTCAGGTACAACATGCAAAACTACATAAATTCTTAAGAGGTATCAGTACCTGCATTCCACCATGAAAGGAAAATGAACCACGCTGAGGTTTCTTTTTTTCTAAAGTACCCTTTGTTTCACCACTTTTTACCCTTTTGGCAGATATCTTAGATTGAAGCAGCCCAGCTATAATGGAGCCAAACCTGACAGAGTAGAAAATAGGCCAATTATAGACATTGATCATGAAACAAGCATCAATAAATAGAATATCAATATGTATATGTTATTAATAATTATAGATCACAATAGTTCATCCTGCCAATTCAATTACAGAAAGTTGTACCAAATTAGGTCCTAAAGAATGGTTGCAAGAAGTCAGTGAGGAATGAAGCTATAGAAGTACAATGTTATTTGCAGATAAAGAAGACATCAAGTACCAAGAGAAATAGACCAAATTTTAAAGTGCTCATGTAACTGTTAAATAATAAAATATACTCTTTGTAGCCAGATGTATCACAAATTCTTCTATAAAGAGACAAATCTCTTAAGGTCAACTGAATCATGAGCCATGACTCAAGTATAAATTCTCTTCTAACAATAGGATAGGCAAAGGCAGGGTTTGTACAGAATGACACAACTGACAGCGAATCCAGATTCAAACAAACAGTTAAGTCAAAAAAAAATCTTTGGCAATAATCAATTGTAAAATGTAGAAATCGCATAAAGTACACAGTACCTTTGTTCTAGATTCCACAGATCTGGGAAAGAATGCCGGATCTATTTGAAACATTAAGAAAGCAATAAAAAGAGGTTATTGAACAAATGAAAATGAATAAGCATCAACAGTTGAAGTCATAACATAAAGAAGTCATGGCTCATAAAAGCAGCTCTCTAAAACTAAAAGTTTCTGATTGCCCAAAAAACAAAGATTAATGCAGGATAAATACACCACACTTATGCACAGGCATCTTCTTTAGTTAGTGACATAATTGATCAATTGAAAAAAAAAAAAAAAATCCTATGCTTGTGCTTCTTAGCAATGATAAGTATGTAGGTAGTCCAAAGATCTTAGACATTACTCACAGAAAGAGATTCGGGATCTCCAGCACTTGTGCCCGCAACAAAAGGGTCAATGAGATAATCAACAACCTTACAAGTGAAAAGCACTAATTAGAAATGCATTAAATATTTCCATCTATCAATTTCAGGAAGAACAAAAGATTTGTGCTACATAAACATCATTTCATGTATAGAAATGTATGTATTACGGATTAATGGTGTTACAATACAATGAATACCTCTTTCCCAAAATGACGCTCAAAGAACCCACCCACACTACAAGAGAACAAATAGCAAATAAGAAAACAAAGGGACTACTGTAAATAGTAACAAACAAAGAAGAGAAAAAGTATGAGCAGAAAACTTAAAATTACATATTTTTAGGGTTATCACCTTTCCTGTGTATAGTCATCAGAAACTTTTGAGGAGTTAATTTTCTTCCACAAAAATGGCTCAAGAATGATTTGAAACTGCACACACAGAAATGCACATTTCGCTATACTCAAAAGGAGAGAGAGAAAGAGTTGTACTATGCTCCTTGAACTTGAAGAATGCTCACAGAAAAGATGTGCAGTGTAAAAGAAAAAAAAAAATCTAATTGGGTTCCACTTTATGCAATTTAAAATTACCTTGGCAATTCAGATGCAATTTGTATACTTGTGTATTAATTCCCCAATTGTAAATAACTTTAGAAATATATGCTTTGTCAGATACGATTCTTCTAGTTTTGAATTGGCTGTCCACTTGAAAGATTTTCAAGCAAAAAGATACAGATCAACTAAGCCAAGTTTTGTACTAAGCCTTCCAAAGTGAGTTTTGTACTTTTAAATTGTATAAAATGTGTCAAGAGTTGTAGAGAGTAATGATACAAGGCAAACACTAGCAAAATAGAAACTATCAAGGTGTGCCCTCCTATTTTCCAAATTCTTACAACAATTACAGGCCATGTACAATATTTAATATAAGTGACCTTAATATTTCCTTTTTTTTTAATAAAAAAAATTGTGGGTAAAAAAAACCTTAATATTTCTCCACAAGTATACTTTTGTGGGAAGTCTTATGCTCTAGCATGTCAAGTGTCAAGAGCTATATATATAGAATTTCATGAGTTTTTTATTATTATTATTATTATTTTTTAAGTTAATATAAGTGTCCAAGGGGGTGTAACCCAAGTACACAGAGTATACAAAAAAGCACACTGCATACCCTTGAAAAAATAAAATAAAGTCAATTCCAGAAATTGAAGATAACAACCTAATGACCTTAAGTGTGCAATGAAACAGCACAGAGAACTTGTAGCTTCTTATTTGCACACTTTGTGTAGGGCCATTATTATCATTTAACTGTAGTGAACTCTTGGTGCCCTTAGATCATGAATCTCACATCTCATGTGCATAGTTGCCAGTTGCCATATTCTACCCAAACTTGCCAGTTTCAAAATCTAAGGAATTCATTTGATTAGATGCATATGAATGCACATATGATACATCAGGAAGCCTAGATCTTTGTTATGAATACATTATTTCTTGCAACAACCTTTGTCAACACACAAACAAAACATGTAATGATTATTGTCAATGGACCCAAAAACATTGCAAATTAATATATATATATATTTTTTTTTTTTAAATAATGGAAATTTTCTAAGGTTGAAGTGGTTTCCGAACATGTTTTGGAAACAAACCTTTGATTTGGCAGAAAGAAAGTTGCTCTTGATCAGTGCAATGGGATTTGCGGGTATCTGACATTAAAAAATGAAAGGTTGTCATCACAGTTAATGCAGCTGCATATAAACAACAGTAACAAAATTAAAATTTATAATTAAAAAAAAAAAATGTGATACCATCAAAAGTAGCAAACTCAATTAGCACAATGTAAAAGGCGGGACATACCAGTACTGGCATCCCATTTCTTACAATATACCGCTTGTTCTGTGATATTGGCTGTAACAGAAGACAACAATTTATTTAGTCATAAAAGTTCCATAACAAATGAAGAGAATAACTACCACAAACTTCAAAAAATTTATTTCCAAAGCAATGAGGTATCTCTTCAAAACTCCAAGAATCAAAGTTTAGCAGTCAAAAGTCTTAAACATAGTTTGTGATAGAAGACAAATCAAAGAAAAAGATTCCCACTATAGCATGACAATGCACAAGTTACAGGTTACTCAGTTAAATGTTTGAAACAACAAAGAAAACCCTTACAAATTGTTGCTTTTCTCTAAGTCCAAGGTCATCAAGCAAACTTCTGACCTCCGGTTCACTCTCAGTCTGCACAGCAACAAAACCTCCATTACTATTGGTTTCAAGTAAGAACTCATTGTCATCCCAATCTGCAAACAAAAAATTTTTACCATTGTATTCGCTCCCTCATCCCAAATTAGACCATCATGTGAAACACTTCTTAACTTTCCTCCAGCTCTTCCTTCAGCTTCAAATACTGCGACGTTCAAACCATGTGATTTCAATTTGTATGCTGCAGCAAGCCCACTTGACCATCAAAAGATAAAGTAAAAGTCAACTTATGGAAAACAAAAGACAAATTATATTGCAAAATGTGTGAGTATCATAATATAATTTGTCAAATTGGATAATAAACTCATCACTGAAGCATAAATTAAGTTCTGGACTGATGGGCTTATTTCAAGAGAGTTTTTTTAAATAATTGGTTAAGTTACTCATGCGATGCACCTGGTGAGTCTTGAACCCAAAACCTTACATTCCATCCAATCATTGAGGGAGGACTGATGGGCTTACTTCAGCAGAGTTTAAATACTCCAGACATTCTTAAGGGACCATAATTATATTTTTGAAGCTTGGATGTCTCCATTGGAAACATCAGAAGGTGCCAGTTGATTTTGCAATGTCAATAGTTTACACTACGAGTTGTCTAGAAAGAGGCAGACAGCTGAAGAAGCTCTATTGCCTGGTTCTAGATCGCTGAGGTAAGAGTGAGTATGGTTACCTTTTATCCTAATGGCTAAAAGAGGCCACTTACCAGTCAGCTTGAGCATTGTGTGCAGGCACAATTTACAACCATTTCACACAAATCAAATTAAACAAACTAAACATTTCCAATATATAATCAAAACATTAATAGCTAATTCCATCCTAGCATTAGTCCTGCCTTTTCATGATTTCACAATTAAACCCCACATTATACATTCACATAGTTCACAATACTAATCAAAGAAGTTGATTACCACATTGATGAAAGACCCACTCAGCCTCTCTCTAAGAAAACACAGTGAATAATTTACCAACAACAATAAAAAGCCTTAACACATAAATATTAATGAATGAGGAGAGTACCTAACACCAGCACCAATAACAGCTACTCTTTTAGCAGAACCTGCAAAATTTCAAGAACCCATTATATCATTACATCATTAATCAAAGAAAAATCCTACCTTAAAACCAACCACACTTTGAACATCAAATTTCGAACAGCATCAGACAATTGAAAAGGGTACTTGGGAAACATAAGAACTTCTAACTCAAAAACGAATTACAAACTTTTTCTCTTGTACTTTGTTACTTAGAGAGAGAAACTTACTGTTCTTCTTATTTTCTTTGGTAGCTGAGCCCATTTCTGTTGTGTGTGTGATTAGAAGACAAAGGCAATGTTGCTGCTGCTAAATTCAAAAGACATGAGAGAAGAGGAGATATTGATATTTGATAGACAGAGTACAGCAACTCTTTGCTTTTTTTTGCTTTGTTTAAATGGTTGGTTTGACTTTGAGGATAGATTTTCCAACGTGGGCTGTTTTTAAGTAGGCCCATAAAAACAGGCCTGGAATAGTCCATATAAGCAATGGGTTTCCTTCCATCTTTATATTATTCTACAATTGGATTTCCTTCCAAATAAGCTTTGGGCCAAAGGCCCACCCAGCATTGGATTTCCCTCCATCTTTCCTTCAAGAACTCATATGAGTTATGAAAAAACAACTACTTTCTTCATTGAATATCCTCACAATCTTTTCTCGCAATTTTCAATTTTTTTACAAAAATACCACTAAACTCATTTTGCTGAAACTGAAAAATGTTAAAGAG
The DNA here is from genome assembly GCA_030021035.2 of Notholithocarpus densiflorus. Taxonomy (NCBI): domain Eukaryota; kingdom Viridiplantae; phylum Streptophyta; class Magnoliopsida; order Fagales; family Fagaceae; genus Notholithocarpus; species Notholithocarpus densiflorus. The sequence goes on from JARYZH020000041.1 coordinate 1,468,364, forward strand.
TTGTTTTCGTATTCTATTTTTATTCTCACTTTTTTTTTTTTTTTTGATATTGAAAATGAAAATAAAATGAGAACAAAAAAACAAACCCAAACATGCTTTTCATAAGTGAGTCCCACAAAAAATAGGAAAAGAAAACATAAATACACTATTTTTTCAAAAGGAACCAAAAATCTCAATTCATTTTAAGAAGTGGTTTTTTATTTTTCCTCATAAACCCTATTCTAACACGCCCCCTTTTGCTTTTGGGCAGCTTCACCCCACCACCACGACGTCGTAACATTTTCCACAAATGCAACTTCTTATTACCACCACGTGGCCCATTTCCCAGCCGGTTGATCCCACCTTTAGAACCCTTTGATTTCTTTGAATGTTGCACATGCTTCAATAGCCCTTCCATCAAACCATGAAAATGTCCATCCTGATGCTTCCGTGGCACACTACTCACCGTTGATTTCTTCACCTTCTGAACCGCTCTACTATCATGCACATCCCTATGGTGTAACATTTTCTGACCATTCTCATCATCATCATGGTGATGATGGTGATGGTGATGGTGATGATGAAATATAAGTCCTAATTTGTTCTTGAAATTCCTCAACCGTCCAATTGCTTTTTTTGGGCTTCTCCTACGGCCTAATTTGAATCTTCTAGTAGGACCCGCATATGGACCGTTTTTAGTCTCTTCTGAGCTACTTTCACTTGTAATTACAACCCTTCTCAATGTGGGACCAATATAACCGTAGCTTTCATTACTAGTCCAGCTACTTTCACTCGTGGGACCAATGTTACGATAGGCCCGAGTTTGATTTGGCAATGAGTAACCATAGCTTTCAATACTGCTCCCACTACCTTGATTTTTCTCACTAGCCCAACTAGTTTCACTTGTGGGACCAATTTGATGGTGGGTCCGAGTCTGACTTGGCGATGAGTAATCAAAGCTTTCACTGCTGCTCACACTACTACCTTGTTTATTAATAGTGGAGAAGTAAGAATCTGAAGAAGAGCTAGGACCCTCTAATTCATCAAGCACCTGACGTGGCAAGATCTTGTTGTGTGGGCCCATATGGCTGATTTTGTGGGTCCCTTTTCTTTGATCTAGTCCTAGTAGAGTTGGTTTGATTACCATCTGAGGTGGCAATTTTCTCTCACTAGGACCAAGAGAAGAAGTGGATTCCACTAACTGAGGTGGCATGGATGGTCTAGATCTAACCCCCTTCCTAGTTGTCTTTATCTCAACCGTAGGATCTTTTTGTTTTTCACTCTCTTTGGAAGGCTGACTCATAGGAAACCTCAACCCGTGAACATAATCACCGCTCTGACTCGTTAAATCGTCATTCTGACTCACTGCTCGACTCAGTGACCCAATTCTACTCCTCACACTTGGCCAGCCACGTGCTCTTGAAAATGATTCACTGTCCCCAACACCACCGATCTGACTCGCTAGCTGACTCAGAGAATAAATGGGCTTGCGTGCTGGGCTCAAACGACTATCATGTTTCCTGCTGAGTTGACTCACCTGCTGACTCGGCAGATCATTTTGACCCAGACCCAAAGCTACAGGCTCACCAAGATAGCCCAGCTCGCTTTTTTTAACAAACCCATCTCTTGTTTGTGTCAAAGGAGTAACTGGCTTAGACATCACAGCCAAACTTGCACTAGTCATTTTAAAATCCACAATACCAGAACAAGGTTTTAAAGCTGAAATGTGGGATTCGACTTGTTTGAGTGTACTAGCAACATCCTTTGAAAAATCACTGGCCTGGTCCGGTTTTTTATTCCCAAGTCCTGGTTCAATAAGCCCAGTTGCCAAATAGCTCGAGGAACTAGCAATGCTTGGACTATGTTGGAGTTCATGCATTCTTTTCTGTATTGGGTTCTCTTTCACTTGTGGTATTTCTTTTGCTTGCACATTGACCACATTAGAAGGGCCTAACTGGTTGTGCAGTTGATGTTGACGAGTACTATTTAAGTTTGAACTTGTGGCTCTAGCGTTAGCTATGCTGTTTGTGTCCTCAACTGAGTTCTGCCTCTTCATACTGCTTTGCTCATAAATCCAACATTGTTGCCTTCTGCCCTCAGGTTTGTTTGAAGAAATGCTGGGTTTAGAGAGCATGGAAGTTGCTTTCTTTAGTGTTGGTTTCCTGGGTGGCAGCTCATCTTTCTGTGAAGTAATTGATTGGAATTTGGACCCTTTACTTGAGGCTTGAGTAATGATGGGAACAGATGTTGGAACAGGAGGGTTTAACTTTAGCATAGCCTTTGGTGTGTTAGAGACACCAGATTGTGCTGCTATAATCTGTGATACCAGCATGAGAAAATAAATTAGGCAATAATCCTTTGCCTATTAAGATAATAGGATCCAATATCATACTTTGTTTTCTTAAGTACAGTCTGCTCTAGAAACAAAACCAACAAGAACTTCATTCACAGTACTGAATGACAAAACGTACCTTTGAATGGGTCTCAAAAACTCTTTCTGTTGCATTGTCAAGCAAAGTTTTCAAAAAGAGTTGTGCTTTCTCATCCAACTGTTTAAGAAGAAGAAGATCATGTTAAGATTAAGTCATAACAAAAGAGCACTAAATGTTTTTTATGTTGCTATATACTATAAGACGTCCATTCCTTGGGAGTAAAAGTAGGGAAAAAAAAGACAGAAAATGCTAAAACTACTACCAATTTTCTTATAAAATAAAAAAATAAAAATAAAAACTTGCAAAATGAAGTGACAATGAATGTAATTTGTGTCAGCACAATAACATAATAAATATTTTTTTTGGTTAAATTTTTTTCTCATGTCTAAAAATTGACACATTGGTTTGTAGAGCTTATGTAGTAAATTTTGTAGTATTGAAAGCACCACTCAAAAAAAATATCAACAAGAAAGAAAAAACAACTATACTCAACAAATGATTTCTTCATTAAGGATAAGTCACAGACTGCAGAGAAGAAATCAAAAACAGTGAATGGCAAGAAGAGTTCCGAAGATATTACTCACCACCAAAAGATTCTTTATAACTTATTATGTTGTCTGATCTTTTATTTGATTTTTGAATGGTTTGTTATAGAAACAGAACCCCTCACCTGTTGTACTAATAATAAAAGACATGAGATGTAAAACTAAACGATTATATCGGTGAATACAACACCAGGTAGTTGTTTTTCTAGAATTTATCTTCTATCTCAGAAACTATATTCTTCGCACATTTTCGATTCTTCAAAGTATCTATAAAGACTATAATCAAATCATGCAATGAACAAAGAGGTACAATTCAAGATTCTTCAAAAGGATAGAGTATATTACCACCACAATGCCTGGGGCGAAAAATTAAAATTAAGAAACAAATAAAAGAAAAGGTTTATTAATTGCTTCTTGTTTATTTTTCCCATAGCCAAAATAATGAGTGTGGTACTGAAGTAATACAATTGAAAGTCAAGACTTCATGACATGGTAAGTCAAAGGAAAACAGATTGTTTCGAGATAAGAGAGCTTACATTTTCTGAACTTTTGCTTTGCAGGCCTTGACCAATATTTTGAAGGAGCCCATATAATTGTCTTAAGGCAAGGAGATCAGATTCTACTTTCTCAAGTTCCATCTTTTCTCATTGGAAAATCTGTAAAAGTTATTGAAATCAAGTTTAGCCACAACCATAAAACTTCATTAAAGGAAGGAGGCACAGGTGTTTCCTAGTTTAGGAGTTGGAAGTTGGAACCATATATAATTGATTGTTTGGTAAAACAATCCAATTCCAACCTCTATAGAGGAGAGGCAAAAAGAATCAAAATAAAGTAAATTGAATATCACATGAAACAGTGGAAGTGTGTCATCTATATGGGACATAATTTCATCCCAAAGGTCCCAAACATGACCACTACACCAAAATCATCATTCTGCAGGTAATGTTAGCATACAAAAAAAGGACCATTTAAGAAAACAAGTTTTTGGTACAACATACACACGCATGAACCATGCCCCTGGTTGTATTTACAGATACAATGGAAATTAACCAAGATAATATAATTATAATAAACAAAAACAAAAAACAAATCACACATAAAAATCTAGAACACACTTATTCAAAAAACAGCAAAAAAAAAAAAAAAAAAAAAACAGAACTTGAACAAAACACATATAAAATCTAGAAAAATGGAGTTAATTCAGACTCAAAAAATTAAAATTCTCACATACATTGATACACCCAATTTTAACAATCCAAATCATCAACCCAGACGTTTAATACAAACCAACCCAAAAAAGACAGAAACCTAAATATCAAATCATTCACAATACATTAATTCAATTATGAAGAAGAATGAGTCAGTTTAATCAGAGTAAGAACTCACAAGCAACTGCTCTACATATGGAAGCTATGAAAGCAAATGGTTAATGATGAATCAGAAAAACAAAAAAGTGCCATCTTCTCCATTTCCTGCCCTGTTTTGGTCTGGTTTTGGGTAACACAAACAGAGAAGGGCTTTTGGAAACACTAACACTTGTTTTGTGAGGAAATTTTTGGCGGTTGGGAACGTTGAGAATAGGTGTCTGTTGATGAATGAGAGTGACTACACGTGTCCTATGAGTAATGATTGTGTTTGTTTGTTTGTAAATGGTTTGAATTTAAGGATAGATTTCAATTATCCAAAAAAAAAAGTATAGATTTTTCAACGTGGGCCGTTATTAAGTAAGCCCAACAGGTCTGGAATTGTCCATATTGGAATAAATAAACAGTGGTTTCCATGTTTTTATTCTTCTACAATTGCTAACCCACACTCACAAAAGTCTCACTACTTTCTTGTCTCTTTAATTTGAATGCTTGAATTGTAAAGATAATAGATTTATGCTGTTTTTTTTCAATATATTTATAGCATACCAATGCCTTATTTTAATGCTTTGCAGACAGCCTATGTATTGCTTGATATATTAATTGATTCAGACCCTGATGATGGCTTCCAATATATTTAGAAGAATTCAAAACTACCCTTTGTTGCTGTACCAGACTGCATTGTTTAGAAGAAAGAATGGTGCTTTACTATATTGCACTATGAAAACCACAGAAGCCCAAACAGCCGCTCAAGAAAAACAAAAGCCTCGAATCAAAGTTTTACCTCGTACCCAGATTGATAAAATATTAAAAGACTATGAAGCAATCATCGGTATAGAAACTCATGTCCAGCTCAACACTCACCAAAGCCTTTTGTGGTTGTCCATACAATTATGGGTCTCCACCAAATACTAGTGTTTGCCCCATTTGCATGGGTTTGCCTGGTGCTTTGCCAGTTTTGAACTCAAAGGTCATTGAATTAGCGGTGAAACTGGGTCTTGCACTGAATTGCAAGTTTTCTCTAAACTCAAAGTTTGATAGGAAACAGTACTTTTACCCGGACCTTCCAAAAGGGTACCAACTATCTCAATTTGATGTTCCAATTGCAAGTGGTGGTTACATTGATTTGGATATTCCTGTGGAGTTCGGTGGTGGGCATAGGAGGTTTGGCATTACAAGGGTTCACATGGAGGAAGATGCAGGCAAGCTGCTTCGTTCAGAATATGGAAGTTATTCACAGGTAATTACTTCTTTCCCTTTGCCTACGTACCGTACCAATTTTTACTATATTTTATATTTTAACCATGAGAAATTATCGATTCTCTAAAAAAGTACTAAAAATAATAGATTTAATTATTTCTAAAGTATTAAAAAAATAATAAATTTAATTATTTTCTCATTATTCTAACACTCTTTTTGCGTGCCCCTTTAATAGGTGGGGCTCAATACATAGATTTTTAATTTTTTAAATAGGACGTAAACTAGAAACACATATAAAACTCCCTATGTTATGATAAATTATTGGTTCTCCCAAATATTTAAGCAATTAGAAAATAATGAATTTAATCACTTTATTATTATTATTATTATTATTATTATTATTATAACAAACTATATTCTCCTTTTATTTTCAAGAATATTTATTGTTGACTGTTTTCATGTTTAATCAGGTTCCAAGTGTTAGTCATGTGATTTGTGGGTTAAGTAACTTAAGTTGATTCTATAAGCATGCTAATTTTGCAATTTATTGCCTTATTATCTAGCAGTATGAATGAGTTGGTATGCATTGCAAAAAAAAAATTTGTTTGTGACACGTATCTTATATATAGATTTAGAAGAGCTGCAATTGGTTATTATTATTATTCTTATTTTGATGATTCAATAATTGGGAGAGGGGAGATTTGAACCCTCGATGTCTCCTTTGGAAACACCAGGAAGTGCCAACCAGTTGAGCTACAAGGCTCTTGGCGAAATTGCTGATTACTATGTATGTTATAGACTTGTTGATATGGTTGATTTTGTTGCAGGTTGATTTAAATAGAGCAGAGAGATTGTTTCAGAACCTGATATGAGAACTGGTGTTGAAGCTGCAGAATATGCAGCAGAAATACAGAGGTTAGCTCATTATTTGGGAGTGAGTAATGGCAATATGCAAGAAGGTTCACTTCGTTGTGATGTGAATGTCTCAGTTCGACCAATTGGGCAATCACAGCTTGGGACAAAGGTAGTTTAATTCTTGCTTCTTACTGTTATAGGAGGAAAAAAGTCTTATTTGAGCTAGAGCTCAATGCATTTGATGTGCATAGTAATTGGCAGTGCGCTGGTGCCTTAACTAAGCCCCTCTTGTATTGTCAGGTTGAGATAAAAAAATCTGAACTCTTTTTCGTCAGTTAGCAGGGCTATTGATTTTGAAATTTCAAGGCAGGTGCTTCTTCATAGCCCAAGGCCAGAGTGATCAAATTACACAGGAAACTCGTCTCTGGGAAGAAGGCGCTCAGGTTGTTGCTACATCTTGCTTTTATTCTAGTGATGTAGTGGAAACAAGTACTAGATTTATGGTTCACTTGGTCATTTTGTGTCTACTTTATGCTCCATTAACCTGTGTTATACTTTTTAGAAAACAGTTACAATGAGGAAAAAGGAAGGGCTTTCTGATTATCTATATTTCCCAGAACTTCCAGAAGTGAAGCGTAGAAGGTATGAGAAGATGGGCCTAAGCATGCGGATGTTCTTTTCCTAACAAATGACATTAATGTGAGTCCTCTTCATTACTTTGAATGTTTTTACTATCTGGGGACTGTTCAATTGGCATTTACAAGCTTTTGCTTTACACATTCAGGATTTTGAAGGTAAAGGCCAACCAAATAAAATAGAAAAAAACCTCTATGATTAAAAACAGTCTCTTATTACTTATCAAAAAAGAAAGAAGAAGAAAAGGAGAAGAGTAGGAAAAACCCAATTCATATTCATTACATAAAATTAAAGGAATGGCTAATAAAAATAAGAAAAGCTAAAATTTTGGTTAGTCTAGAGAGATATTGGCACTGGCAGTGAGAAACAATATTATTTTGATTTTATTTTATTTATTTTTAATTGTTGCATAATTTGTAATTTTTAGCTTCCAAGGAGTAGGTTTAGGAATTAGTCAGATGTAATGCTTTCTATTCAATGGGGAACATAAATAAGTTTTCTATATTTCCGAAGCTTTGAAGTTTGTATGAGATTTTTTGCGATACAACCTTCTCTGAGGTATGATGCCAAGGTGTAATGCCTAGAAGTTTATTCTTTTTTCCTTTTTGTTCATAGATTCTCAGCAACTTAAAGTTAACCTTTACAGCTAACCCCGGTTGAACTTGCTGAGTTAAGTCAATTGGATTTTAATTGACGTGGCATGCTTCAGACCTTAGATTTATTTCAAACGAATCCTGTCCATAAAATGGACACTTTCCATTTCAAATAGAAATGGAAAGGATCCGGATCCCCCATGGCCCCAACCCATCCCAGTCACACTTTAACCAGCGACCCCATCAATGGCCAAAAATCGGCAAGTCCAAAACAGTGACTCTAATCATTCCGTTCGCCTGCGTTGAGGAGAAGAAATATTTGTCCCAAAGATTGTTGAAGCACCAAAAAAGCGTGATTAGAATTGTAGAAATTCCAATTAAAAACCAGATAAGAGAAACAATGGAAAGGATTTTTGACAAAGAAGAGAAGAGAAGCTCATCTTCTGGAAGATTGACAATTCCAAAGCTTAGAGAGAGAACTTATAGCTTCATTTTAATCTTAATTCATTTCATTTTAATCTCCAGGGCCACCGCTTTAACTACAAAATACAAACCCATTAAAGTTTTACAAGTATTGCCGCACATACAGCTCCAAATCAAGCCTAAGTTTTGAGTCCCAAACTACAACTTTATCTTGCTTTTGTTGCCAGCGTCGAGATTTCACCTGAGAGAAGCAAAGGTGCAGTTGGCTGTGAGAACAAAGGAGGGACGAATCAGTGTGAGGGGTAAAATATTTAATCAACGAATCACTCACGTGTCCATAAATTTTTTAAATAAAACGGTTTAGTCCAAGTCAGATAACATGTCATCACTCTGTTAGGCCATGTAGATATAAACGGAAAGATGAAAATTGAACATTTTGCAAAGTTTAGAAGCAAAAAACAAACTTTTATAAAAGTTTTACGAAAATGATATTTTACCCAAATAAATTTATCCATACACTAGGTTAAAGGCCTACATAACAAAGCAAAGGTAAGAGACCAACCACTTTCCACGTTGAGATCAATGGAATGTAGCGAGAAGTACGATGCTGAACTTTCTTAAACAACAGACATAAATCAATTTTCCTTCAAAACCATTCAAAAGCTCTAAATAATGTGATAAAAATAAATAAATAAATAAACAGAAAACGATTCTGTTTTTTTTTTTTTTTTTTTTTTTTTTTTTGACATAACAGAAAACGATTCTTATATAGAAGTATTTCTTTTTCTACTTTTTAAAGAAGTTTTTATATAGAAAAGTGGAAAAATGAGATATTCGAACTATTGACATTTACTTCATAAGATTTTTTTTTTTTTTTTTTTGAGAATCTACTTCATAAGATATTGATTGTACTAACCCTTGGGGTTAAGAAGTATATTCATTATAAAAAGAAAGACAATGGAAAAGCCAAAATAATGCACTGTTAAGGGGTAACAAGTCAAGTACAATACGATTTACAGGTCCAAATTGTTTCCATTTAACATAATCGTTATGGACATAATTTGCAAACATGCTACAGAATAGCAAAATGGTACAAGATTTAAATCAAAAAATAACATTTATCTCCGTGATCTGCCCCTTGATTTTGAACCAAAATGGTGAGCCTTGAGCTTCTTTTTGCGCACCATTTCTGTACCACCACCCTCTCGAAATGGCATGCCCATGAGAGCTAAAAGTCTTTGGGCTTCTTGATCGGTTTTAGCTGTGGTTGCAATACAAACATCCATTCCCCTCGGCTTACCTAGAGCATCATACCTGATCTCCGGGAATACACTCTGTTCACGAATCCCAATGCTATAATTCCCATGCCCATCAAAGCTGTTTGGGTTTACACCTTGAAAATCCCTTGTCCTAGGAAAAGCCAAGTTAATTAGCCGATCCAGGAATAAGTACATCATCTGTCAAAATCAAATAACATCCACATCACAAGATTCAATTAGTTTGGACCATGGGGAACTTATAAATTACATTTTGGAATCCTGCAGCACAAAGATGCACCACTTAGTAGTTGATGGTAAGTAAATTATGGCAGGCATAATAATTGATATTTTACAAAAATTGAATGATTTGTGACAAGTAATCCCATTACATGTAACACAAACATGTGAACCAGAACACAAGCACATACAGACTATCTTAAAGACAATCAAACTATAACGAACATCAATTTCTAGCAATTAAGTCAAATTGACGAGCATAACCATTGTCTCAGTAAATTTTTCTTCTTTGTATACTTGAGTCAAATTTAAGTAGATAATTGATGGTTACAGGAGCTATGATTTCAGCATTCATAACATGATCTTACACATTCAAAAGAAATGATGAGAAGAAATGAATACCCAGAATTTGAACAAAAATTCCAATAACACAAGTCAACAGTACGCTTTTAGCAAGAAACAACCCCCAAAGAAGGCTAAATTATAAATTGCACTGTCCAAGTTTGGCTTGTTTTCATTTTCAACTTTATAATTTCAATTTTTTCAATTGAGCCCCTCAACTTCCATCCTGTTTCCAGTGTAGCGCTTTTGTCCACCTCCATCTAATTTGTGGAGTTCACCAAAACAACGCAATTTTGCTAACTCTTAGTTTCCAAAAAAAAAAAAAATTCCTCTCATTCTGTCTCTTTGCCATAACTTCCTCTCATTCTCTATTTCCATTGCTTATCAACAGCTTGGGACTGGAGGCGTGGGTGGCTTCGAACAACAGTGAATATGAACGGCAGCACTTGGTTTGGGTTTGATTGGGCAACATAGGTGGGTAGTGACATACAATCTAGCTTGGGCGATGGCGAATTGGTTAGGTAGTAAGTTTGGTCTGGGTTTGGTTAATTCACATTGGAATGCGTCCTTGGCAACAGTGGTGGTGATTAAGGGTTTATTGTGTGGCCGATTGGCTTAGAGAGGCGACGTTGTCCATAAGTGCTGGTTGGGTTGTTGAGAACAGCTCGGTGGTTTGATTTATGGGTATGGCCGTATGGGGGTTGAGATTGAGAAGCCCTCGAGCTCCAAATGACTTGTTCCCACACCAAATGACATTGCAAACACCACCACCACCATTCGAACGAATTACTAACATTGAAAAAAAAAAAAAAAAAAAACTATGAGGCCACTATGAAATATTTACTCATTGGCAGAGCAAGATCTTCTATTTTTAATCACGGTAGAGATGAAAATGAAAACAGACCAAACTTAGAGGGTGTAGTTTGTAATTTAGCAGAGAGAGGGAGCCAAAAATTCTATTGTTCCAAGAATCTGTAAATACTTTTCCAAATGCCAAAGGGGAAAAACTTGCTTCTTTTAGCCAAACTATTAGACTATTTACTTCAAAAGTGATAATTTACTATTTACTCATATCAATGGCATCTCATCCCCAAGTTACTACTGCTACTACCAATTACAACCGCGAACACCAGGAAGCACAAATATTTCAAAATAACAGCCTTAAGTCTTTAATTCTAGCTATTAAGCATTGCAAGCAATAAAATCCCGAAATTCTTTTTTTGATTAGTAATAACTAATAAATCCATAAATTCTAGATTGGAGGAATCATTAAAACTAACTCTAAAGGCAGCTCAAATAATATAAAAATAAAAATAAAAATAAAAAACCGCAATTGAGAGAACAAAACATGCTTACACTTCCCCTGAGTGTGACAGCAATCCCAAGTGGTTGTCCTTCCCTGATCTTGAATGTGGCAATAGCATTTTTTGCCCGTGTCTTTATTGGCCTCTGCCCTGTTATGAGTGCCAGATCATTCATTGCTGCTTCCAAACCCTTTGAGTTCTGTTGAGCATCCCCAATACCGCAATTCACCACAATCTTCTCAATCTTCGGAACCTACATTGCAAATTTGAACAAGAAAAAATACTTTATTCTGAACCCAAAAAGATGAATCATAACCCAAACTTAAAATAAAAAAGGCAACCAAAGTACTAATCCCCCCTTTATTTTTCAATGGAAAGTGTACCTTGGCCACCAAGAAAACAAGCAACTCTGACCCCCAAAAAACTGAATATATATATATATATATATTTATATGAGCTCATCTACTCCAAGCGGTGGTGCTAAACTCCAATGTAGTTGAATTATTTAATTCCTCTTTCTTGAGTTTGCGCAAATGGATATAGTAATGCTACATACATAACATTTTTCACAACAGCTCATTTTGCAATTTTTTATGGTTCTTATAGGGTCACTTTTTTAACTACCATTAACAACTACAACTAGGCACTAGCCACCTCAGCAGTTGATAAATATTTTGTGACATTTTCTCATATAACCAAAAGACCATTCTCCATTAAAAAAAAAAAAAAAAAAACCATATATTATAGCATAACACTCTTCAGCCCCAAACTCAAACCCCAATAGAAATTCAAACAATGAATTTGATAGAGAAAGTTACTAAAAGAAATGGGTTACCTGGAGGATATTCTGGTAGGAGAACTCTTCCTTGAGCTTGGGAATGATTTTTTCGATGTAAGTGGCCTTGAGACGACTGGGCTTCTCCGCCTCCGACTTCTCCACCAGCACAGCAGCCCCCGCCCCCGCCGCCGCCTTCACCGTCGTCAACACCACCCCATTTCTAGGGACCGCCCGTACTGACATTGGGGATTTGAAAAGTGGGGATTGGCCGTGAAACGACGACGTCGCGGAGCCTAAGAGGGAAGGACTCGCCATGGTGATACTGATGATGATGTGAGGTTGGGTTTGTTTCACTGTGTCTGTGAGAGAGTTGTGTTTTTTTTCTTTTTTGTGCGTTTTGGGGTGGTGAAATGGGGCTTCAGTTGGAGTCTATTTACGAGAATGCTGAATGCTTGGTTCCCTGATGTGGGTTTTGTGTAAATATTTTGAAAAGGAAGGTGGTGGTTGTGTTTTTGCCTCAATAGAAGAGGATAAGGAGAGCTTGACTTGATGAATTTATCCACAAGCACTTGCACGTTATGGTATTCTGCTACAAGTCGGATATATACGACATTGTCGTTGAGAATGGGAACATTTAGGGTCTTGTACGTGTGTTTAAATAACCGTTTTTATTTTTTTAAAAAATACGTGTGAGTGAAAAAGTGTATAAATATACGTGTAATATTGTTTAAAAACTGAAAACATGTGTTTCAACTCACGTACCAAATGGGGCCTTAGATGCTAAAAGCATTCACCTCAAAGTAACAAAAAAATTTTGTTTTTAGCAACTCAAAAACTTATTAATCTATTTTAACATCTTACTTTATAATACAACCTATATCAAAAGTTCTTTTTTTTTATCACTTCATTTAAAATAATATAAACAACTCATTAAAACAATAAAATAAAAAAACAACCTCCATAAAAATCAATAGCAATCAACCACAACCACCTCCACCGCTGCTCCACCATAGTGGCAACCACAACCGACCCCAAAAAAATAAATAAAAAATAAAACAAAACAAAACAAAACAAAACTACAACCCAACCACCACCTTCCTCTTCCAAATCACAAAACAACCACCATCACAATCATAAAACCCTGCCACCTTCCTCTTCCACCACCATCACAAAATCTCAGCCACCACCAAATCCGATCAGCCACCAAATCTTAGCCATCGCTATGACCCACGACCTAAACGCATCATTTACCACCACATTACCACTGTGACCCACGACCCAAATCGAAACCCACGGGAAACCGGTGAGAGAGAGAGAGAGAGGAACGAGCAACAAACCACAAAGAGAGAGAGAGAGAGAGAGAGAGAGAGAGAGAGAGGGCGAGGGCGAGGGCGAGGGCGAAAGGGTTGGAGAGAGGAAGAAAGAGAGAGAACTAGTGAGAGAAAGGAAGGAAGAAAGAGAGAGAGAGAACTAGTGAAAGAAAGAAGAAAAGAGAGAGAGAGAGAGAGAGAGAGAGAGGTTATTTTAATTGAACAAAAGACCAAAGGAATATAAAATTATTATTTTTTATAAGTTTTGAGTTACAGTAGACTGCCATAGATGGTAGTTTATTGTAGCTCATTTGCCAAAAAAATTAAGAATAACACCATTGTTGTAGTATGTTTTTTTGTGGAATGAGTTGCTAAAAATATTTTTTTTAGCTTTTAAGAGCTTTAACCACTCTTTGGCCAAGTATGAGCACTCACAATGGTGAAGTTAAAATTTTCTAACTTTTAGCATCTCAAAAACTCACTTTATTTATTTTAACACATCACTTTATAATATACCATACATCAATGGTTCTATTTTTTTAGCACTTCATTTTAATATTCTTTATTTTTTTTTTAATTCTTTATTTAGTCTTCATCTCTTTCTCTCTATTCCTCTTTGTCTCTGTCTCTTCTTTGAAGCAATAACAACGCAAGAACAATCATCACGCACAACCCACCGCCAGCAAAACCAACTGCCACAACCCACGACCATAAACTCATTGTCCCAAAAAAAAGTTCCATATCAAACTCACCAAAAAACCACCACAATTATTGATAGGCCAAGAATGTATTGACCCATTTGGTAAATTAATCAATTAATTAGCCAAGTTAATTAATTAGATTCAATTACATGCAATAAGCGTGGTATCACAAACAAATCACCAAATAAACTAAATGTAGCGGAAATTAAATTTGACATTGGTGATTTGTTTACGAATGGGAAAAACTACCAAGGCAAAACCCCACCGGGTAAATTTAAGGTCACCACTCTTGATAATCCACTATTATCAAAACAAGCAGTTACAAGTAAAGGAATCCCAGTACCTTATACCAACCTACAATTGAACCCTTACCCTAATACACAATTGGACTTGTAATGTAGTGACAATCTCTCATTTTCAATGCACGGCTCCCAGTACGTGACTAATCAATCGATGCACGGATCCAAGTACGTGACTAACACACCAACTTGAGAAGGATGTTGGCTGCAAAGTTTTTCAGTTCTTCCACACGATGAAGATCAAGAAGTTCCTTGGTCACAAAACCCTATGGTGTACAAACGCAGTAACTTCTTCAAGAAAAAGATGAACTAGGGCATATGTCTCCGGTCACAATATGCTTGCATAAAACCTTTGCATTAAGTTTCATCCAGTTGCATTCAGTGAGACGGCCCTTAAAATAATCTTTATATATGTCTAGGGTTATGAGAAAAGAAAGCCTAAACACATACACATGGATATGCGTGAAATCAGATCTAAAAAAACTAATTTTCGTAATTCTCGATAGATACAGCTGTCGAGCTTCACATTTTAAATCTTGATAGATACATCTGTCGAGCTTTAAAATACAACACTTCTTCACTTGATTCTTGGACAGATTTGCATGGCTTCAATACTTGAACTTGAACTCTTGTTCCTTGAAGTATTAAACACATTCTAGATCTACCCAATTACAAGTAAAGTGTATTTTGTCAAAGGATCAGTCAATTCTAGATGACATATGTTCTTAACATGATCCACATATGTCCTAACAATTATTATTAAAAAAAAACCACCACAAACCCACCAATTACACCACCACCATATCACAACCCACCCAAATCAGCCAAAAACCACCACACAAACCATAACTCTGTCTCAACCCAGCCACTCCAAAACCAGATCAACAACCCACCAAACCCATAACAACCCACGGCATGACCTACTGACTCAACCACCATAGGCCGATCAATGGCCCACCACCACAACCCTATTCAAATGTTTTGTTGCATGACCACAACCTTATTCAAATCCTCTCTCCCTCAATACGAAGAATCCTACCATTTTAAAAAGAAAAGATCATCCATGGACGAGTTTGAGTTTTACTTTTTCAACTCAGAGTCGAAGCTTCTGATAACACCAAAAGAAGGACTCCAATCGGTTTAAGCCGCGGCTTCCAAGCTCAAACTCCCTCACGTGACCATCGAAGCACAAACCATTACCACAAACCATAGTGAGAGAAAGGGCCGAGGAAGAGAGGAGGAGAGTTAGAGAGGAGAAAGAGCAAAAATGAGAGATAGAGGGCAAGGGCAAGGGCGGGCGACAACTCTGTGTTGGGGAAGAAATAAAAGAGAAAAGGTAGAAAAAGAATGAAAAAATCGATGAGAGAGCGAAGAGACATTATTATTAATATAAAATTGGACTCATGAATAAAATAATAATATTTTATTTATAACTTTAAGCTATAGTGAACTGCCATAAATGGTAGTTTACTGTAGCTCAATTGCTAAAAAATTTAGCAGTAACACAATCAACGTAATTCTTTTCTTGTGGTATGGGTTGTTAAAACTTAAAAATAGTAATTTGGTTTTTTAGCACCATCACTGTGAGTGCTCAAAGAACACTTCTATGCTATAAATTTTTAGACGTATATTTTGATTTTGTAAGACTACAATTTACTATTAGTATGGATATAAATAAGCCAGAATTAAAATTTTGAGATTATTAATTTAATTTGTTTTTGAACACAAGTTAAGCTCAAGCCCATCAATGACAAATTTTTATATGTTCAAACCTTGTTCATTCTTTTTATGAACAAACTCAAATTTGTTTACGTGTTACTTGGTTAACTTATTTTTTTTCATATATAGTAAACACAACAACTAATTTTTTTTACTCATTTAAAAATCTATATAAGTAAAAACTAAACTATAGTTTAAAATTATATTATCTAAGTTAATTAGATATAATTATTTTTGTTTATGAACATATAAAAATTAGATTCACCAACCTTGTATTATGAAAAATTATATATTATTTTTCCTACTAAATTGACTATTCAAGTATATATATTATCAATAAATTATAAATAATGATTTGATATCTTATAAACTTATTTGCAAACATACAAAATCCAATACCAAATTTATATAAGTGAGGCTATTCATCAACCAAATGAAACTACTAGATCCAAACATTGCCAAGCTGAACCAACCATCACAAACAATTGTTGAAGGCTACCAGTAAGATATCGGGAAAAGGGGGTGGAAAAATGACAAGAAATAGGACTCACACAATAATATAAAAAGCTCACCACCAAGGGAAAAGTCAATGAGATATAAAAAAATTTACCACCCAAAGGAAATTACCAAGGATACAGGGCTAAACACACTCACCACTCAATGGACCACCTAGAGAGATACAAAGTTGTAGACACTCGATTTTGCACCCATAATTTAATCTTGGGAGATGGCTAAAGTGGCCATTCATGTACCCAAAATTTAGAGTTGCATTACATGCATTAATTCATTCATTGCATATCATAAAAATGATATTGAGATTCTAACGATCGCGACGGTATGCCCGATTTCCAAATTGGACTGTCAGATTGAAAGATATCACATGATCAAGTTTTTACGGTCCACATGCATTTTGTTTGGGTAAAACTAACCACGTGTGATTAATTTAAATTAATTCTGATTGGTTAAAAAATTAAAAATAATTAAATAATTTTGTGATTGGTTGTTGGTTAGTGTCAAAATAGGCTTGCTTGTATGAGAATAAAGTGGATAATCAAATAACAAAGAAGTTATGGATAATCAAGACTTTTTGGAATATGTATCTATAAGATAATTATCACTTTAAAAACCTGAATATCAAGAAAAATGGATTAATTTTTAGAATACGAATCAAAAATGCGTCTAGGTGCAATTTTCGACTAAAAAATCCTCAAAAAAGGCGTCCAAATTGAACCAAAACTCGAACGCCCGCCTAACACCCAGGAGGGCTTGTCGACACTCTTGGAGTGCCGATTGGCCCAAACACTCGGCCCGCCCTGGGGACCCCTGATTAAGATAGAGCCTATCTTTTTCGACTTTTTAGAGATAAGAACGCGTTCCAATTCGTAGCTGATCTGATTTAGATTATTTTTTAAGCATCCCAACCTCTATAAATAGAGGAAAAAAAATCAAAATTAGGGGCGCTTCTTTTCTGACTCCTTTGCTCCCCTTACTTTAAAGATGTTCTTGAGGTTTTTACTTTAAGAACTTCTTTTTTGTAAGTAAAGTATTTTAGCCATCAAAGAGGTGAAAACTTCTTTGATTTGTAAAATATTCTTCTATTGAAGAGCACGCTCATGCAAGAGGGATTTAATTATATTTTTTTGCCTGTTTTTCTTTTCCATTAGTTAATATATCGTGGTTGTTCATTGCATGAATTTGATTAACATGTTTGATTTTATTATGCCTTGTTTTTATTTCATATTTGCTATGCTTAGATATTTAGTTGAAATTTTCTTTGACGTGTTATTTAGTTGATTGTCTGTTTTAATTTTTTCTTTGATTTCAAAATCTGTTAATGATCATCAAAACCCTTTTTTTCAAACACAAAATAGATTTGTATCTTTCTTAGATGCAGATCTGAATTTTTTTCAAACACAAAACAGATATGTATCTTCCTTAGATGTAGATTTGAATTTTTTTCAAACACAAAACTGATATGTATCTTCCTTAGATGCAGATTTGGCTTTTTTTCAAACACAAATTGATTTGTATTTTTCTGGTCATAAAACTAATCTGATTTTTTTTTTTGAAAAAGTTTTCTTTTTTATAAAATTGCAGATTTTGAAATTTCAAAGAAGAAATTAAGAGTTAGGTTAAAGTCTTTCCTTTTAATATGTGATGCATGCATGGTAAGTTTGTCTCATGAATTTGAATCCTCTTTTAAAAGTTTTTTTTTTTTTTTTTTATTTACTTTACAAAAACATACCTGATTTTTTTTTTTTTACAAATCAAATATTTCTTTTTACCCTTTACAAAAACAGATCTGATTTTTACCAATCAAATCTTTCTTTTTACGCTTTACAAAAACAGATCTGATTTTTACCAATCAAATCCCCTTTTTTTACCCTTTACAAAAATAGATCTAATTTTTACAAATCAAATCTTATTTTTTTAATTTTCAAAAATAGATTTGATTTTTCTTTTAAAAGAGGACATGTTCATAAGACAAATTTGTGTAAATTAACTTTGTCAAGTGTTTGTCATGTGTTATAACATATCATTCACATCAATACAAAAGGGCATATAATGGTCATTAGAGTCAAGAAGATCAGACTCTGTTTGGGCAGAATGAGTGCCTAACACCTTCCCATTCCGTAACCTAGCCCCCGAACTTAGGATTTTGGATAGGTAGACTATTGTTTTGTCTTTAATTTTGGTAGAATGTAACTAGGACCAAAGCTTTGTATTTTTTTTTCATGGATTGTAACTAGGATCAAAGCCTTGTAAGGTTAATCTACCAAATTGTACATTTTTTTATTTAATCAATGACATTCGAAGTATTTTGAATATGTAATTGTATTTATTTTTTTCTTATTTTTTTTTGTATAAAAAATAAGTAGCGACTCCACACCACTTACCCAAAAAGAGAGGTACCTTAAAGTACCCAAATCTCTTTTTTGAGAGCACCCGAGTTTTCCCGGTCTCTCACAAAAGTATAACACAAATAATTCTGAATAATAATCACTCTCATAATCTGATTTCTCAGTCCAGCGAACTAGCTATATATATTGCTTAGAACATTCCTCTAAGCATGGGGGAATTAAATGACCACAAGATTTCTAAGACATAGAAAATAAGAATGCAAATAGATGATCTAGTATTTCCCACAATCAGCATTTTTCAAGATTGACTAAATAAATGCGTTAAGACCAACAAGATTGACTAAATAAATGTTTTAGGACCAACCTTAATGAGTGTTGATTAGCAGCACAAACTATGGATAATAAGGTTGGCATAAGCATCCATGTCCAGATCATAAGATTCCTCTATTTGGGCTTTAAGATAACAAGGGTTGTTAGGTCAATTGACTCTTTCTTAGACACTCTCGTGTCAAACTCCCCTAGTTGGAAAATAGTTCAACTACATTGAATGTTGTTAAAACTCCATAATGGTTTGGCAAAGCAACCTTAGGTTTGAGTTTAGTGGTACTTGCCTTGATTTACTGCATGCCCAATCATTCATTTCCATTCCTTTATTTCCCACAATACATGTGGAACCAACATGCTACTTACAAATATTTTCTCACTCATGATAAACATTATTGAATGAATTTTGATTTGTAACTTGTTTTATCACAGTATTGTACATGAAGCCAATGTCATAAACAAATTAGCATACATCCATTGATCCTAGATTTCATTTTCATTTTAATTCACATGGGACAAAAGATTCACTTATCTTTTCAGGACAAAGCCCTTCATCTCCATTGATGGGCCAAAATCAGTATCAAGTTTATCGTTAGAAAATAAATATTTGTCAACCCCAGGAAAATCAACATATGGATTTTGCTCATGAAGAGATAATGTTATAACAATGAATCTCTTTTTTGTAACATCAACAACCTTTTTTATTTGAACAAAGAAAAACTCATCATCATCTTCCAAAACTTTTTTTGCAGAATTCACAATCTTCATCAGGATACTTATTATAGATTGGTGGAGAATTCCAATCCATGATAACGTCTTCTTGAGAGCATTTTTCACCACATTCAAAAATGTTTTGAATACAACAATATATCAACATCACAATAGTAGATAAATAAAGTATTTTGGAACAACAAAGATATCTTAGATAAATCCACAAGATTGCTTTGATTCCAATTTGATACCCAAAAAAAGGGTGGAAGAAAAGACAAGAAATAGGACTCAAACACTAATATAACAAGCTCACCATCAAGGAAAAAACCAATGGGATGCAGAAAATACACCACCGAAGGAAAATTACCAAGGATACAAGGCTTAACACACTCAGTACTCAATGGACTACCCAAAGAGATACAAAGTATAATACAAATAATTCCAAATAATAATCACTCTCATAATCTGATTTATCATTCTAGCCAACTAGCTATATATAATGCATAGAACATCCCTCTATGCATGGGGAATTAAATGACTACAAGATTTCCAAGACATAGAAAATAAAAATGCAAATAAATGATCTAGTATTTCCCACAATCAACATACTTCAAGATTGACTAATTAAATGCATTAAGGCTAACAATATTGACTAAATAAATGTTGTAGGACCAACCTTCGTGAACTTTGACTAGCAACATAAACTATGGATAATAAGGCTGGTATGAACCTTCATGTCCAAATCATAAGATTTCTCTATTTGGGCTTGTAAGACAACAATAGTTGTTAGGTTTGTTAACTCTTTATTGGACACTCCGGTGTCATAGTACAATTTTCAATGGGTTTAAAAGAAAACCAATGTCGATTGGTTCGAAGCTTGGTCTAGGTTTTTAGATTTCGACAAATAAATGAAGTAGCACACATATATAATAATATGTATTTTTATTATTTATAATATATTTATATAGACACACAAGCTATGTCATTTGAGCCCTTAGGATTATATATTATATGCATATATATTTAGTCCAAGAGACATTATTTTAAGTATCAAATATATAGAAAAAATTTTCAAAATGACATTGTTTTGATTTATGCTTGCTTGTACGACGTCGTTTGAACCCTTAGGGTTTCTCACTTCTCTCTCAAACTCTCATTTTCAAAAAAAAAAATTTGTTTGCAAAAATACTAATTACACCTTTTGAATTTGATCAACTGTCATTTTGGTCTTGAAAGTTCATATTTGTTATCATTGTTAGTTATTTTGTCCATAACTCCTATTAACTTCTTACACCTCAATTCTACCATTTGATGCCACCATCTTTCATTGTGTATCTCTCTTTTTGGTAGGCCTCTCTTTGTCTCTCTATTACTCTCTCTCTGAATTTTAGGGGGGTTTTGAGTCATTTGGCCCAATAAAAGACTAAACCCAAAGCCTTAAAGATTTACAGATTATTTTGATATTTTTTGTGTGTATGTATTTTTTGTTAATAGGGTTCAATACTTGGTTTTAATTATGGGTTTGATGGAGCTTGTGATTTTGATTGTTGTTTTTAATTAATTTTTTCGACTATACAAAGGGATTTTGGCTGTTAATTTTAAGATTTAGGTTTGGGTATTGTGCATAACACCACTAAGGCATGGGAGAATGCATGAGTGGTTGAATCTGGACCTTACACGTGGAGCAGTTGTAAGGGAAGGGAGAGTAGGTGTTGGCTAAGAGATTTTGTCTTGGTCAGTGACAAAGGCGTGACTGCCTTGGGAAGGAAGTAAGATTTACACCTGACATTGTACTTAAGTACTCACCAAAAGGGAGATAGTGACCTTTAAGGCCAGAGACTATGAGGACACTCCTTATTGGTTGAGTGCATCATGAGTCACCTTGGGGAACACATGTACCAATCACATTACTCCTGATGTCCCTCTCAATGTCCAAGACTTGTCTCCCACGTGATAACAATGCTACCCACCCACGGGTCCCAGTGCCACGTTGGCGCAGCTCTTATCCCTTAGTCAGCAGATAATATCACAGTTGTAAAAAGATCTTAAAAGATAGAATATGATGACTTGACACCTATCCTTGTACTCAGCCATATTCCTTAGAGTATAAAAAGAACATGCAGCTGAACTTCTAGGGCAAGAACCCAACCAGATATTTTGGGAGATGAAAGTGGAGAGTTGGTAGGAAAGAAAGGCAACTTTATAGTAAACTGTTCTCTTGATACATAATACGAGCTGAGTCGAGCAAGAATGTTACGTTTTTACTCAAACCGTGGTTTTTTATCCCTTCTCTAGGGTTTTCCACATACATCATGTGTTATTTTGATAATCATCTTTTTTTTCTTGTCTAAACGTGCGTCTTTTTCATGTCCTACCATTACTTTCTCTATTTTCTTATTCTGAGTGTTGAGCATCATGTCAAAACTTGCATCTATTCGAGCTTTCTCATGCAAATGTACTGTTAGACAACTTATTTCACTTCCATAAACAAGCTCAAATCTAACTTGCACATACAAGTATTAACTTGATTTTGGGTTTGATTTTGACTTGTACTTGTACAATTACTTAAAAGGGAAGTTTAATTTTGGGTTTGATAGAGGTTGTGACCTTGTGTATAATCAATATCAATATATATATAAAAGCAGAGACCTTATGTGAGAGAGCATTAGGTTCTACCAAGTGGCACATTCTTGGCAATGAGAATTGAAATATTTTCAAGTGCCACATCAAAGATAAGATCAAATTAAATATTAAAATTTTGTTTTATTTGGTTCAATGTTTCAAGAAATTTATAATTAAAAAGTAAATATTCTTTGTATCCTTTGGTTCAATGTTTCAAGACTTTTTCTCTCTCACACATATACACCTCCACATAGCCCTTCATGCCATCCCATGTCAAATACAATAGTCCAAAAATGATTTCATTTATCTTCAATCTTTTGACGACACCTAACTCTAACATCATTGTCTCATTTAATCCTAACCCGTATGAGTTGGCTACAACCAAAGAAGGGGGGTTTGCATTTTATATTGAGTGACAACAGTGACAATTACGATTTTGATGTTAAGGTCAAATGTTGTAGATTTGTGGGTTTTGTAAAGGATGTGATTGATTTTAGTTTTTTGAGATGTGTATTTTATTTTAGAATTAAGGAGAAAGAGAAAAACACATTTTATATTAAATTTTATTCTACAATATTTCTCCAAAATTATTATTATTTTTTATTTTTCTTTACTTGAACTGAATAATTATAACGAATATGTGTGTAATCTATAATTGTTTCTTCTTATGATGAACTCATTACTAACAAAATTTTATAACAATTATGCTATAATATATATACAACATTCTTCAAAACTATCTTACATAAAATATTACGACTGAAGAGGAGAAAAATCGCCCTCGTCCATCATATAGCAAAAGAGGAAAAATTTAGCATCGTCCATGTGATGAACGACTACAGTATACATTAAATGAGTTCTCTATAAATGACATGAGTAATAGTTAACGCACCAGACAGGCAAAAGCGTAACCAATGGACCAACGGGCAAAAGACCATTGAAGTTTATAACAACTCCGCAGTCATTACTGATGAGTGTTAATTTATCAAGATCGTCCATCGAGATTTGATGCAAGGCGTAACGTACAGACATCAATGACTGACGAAGTCATAAAAGAAATTCAATGTCCAAAGCAGCTAAGGAGTAACGTATGGGTACCAACGTACGAATAGTCATTGGCAGACAATAAAAGCCATCCATTAATACCAACAGCTCCATATCTCATGAATGCGGATATTCATTCAGACAATGAAGACAAGGGCTATAGAAACCCATACAAACCAAAGGCAAGGAGGTACACAACTCTTATCCCAAGAACTATTCCCAAGTTGAATTCTTTTGCAATATAATTCAATTGAATCCCATTCTAACTTAATCATTGGAGGCTGTTTGGCAAACACCACACCGGTGTGTCTATATTTCTCTATTTCATATCTTATTGCAGGTTCGTCTCTAGATGAATCCAACACCTTCGTTCATCTGTATTGACAAGGAGTTAAACTGACGATTTTTTGCATGAAAAGCTATAAAGCCAGAGAAGAACAGCACCAAAAGGTTCGTCTCTGGATGAAGTCAATGCCTTCGTCCATTTGTATCGACGAGGAGTTCAACTGAAGATTTTTTGGCATCATCAACTACATTATCCGTGCATTGCACGAGCAACTTACTAGTATGTGTATAAATTAGCTCACTTTCATTTTGTAATGTTTACTAGTGTTGACAGCACGTGCAAGGCACGTGCTACCACCTAAGTAAAAAAATTAAGATAAAATTTATATTTGAAGAAGTATTAAGCTATATACATGAAAAATGTATGTCATACAAAATTAATTTCATTAGTATAAGAATTTTGATCACATACAAAGTTAGGGTAGCTATTTAACATATAAATATCTATTTTACTATAAGTTTCTTAGTACTTATTTGCTAAAGTCAATATCCATTCACTAAAAACTTCTACGAATGATAACGAATATAATCATTTTTCAACAATAAGCAACTAAGTTTTGCTAAGACATTGTCACAACATTTAAATTTTCGTAATGAATGATGTCATGTACTACAATCGAAACTCTTTATCAAATATCTTTAACCATGCACAATGAAAATTTTGTCATTTATAATTTTATACTTTCTTCTTGAGTATACTTTCTTCTTTATCGTTCTACACGAGTATACTTTCTTCTTTATCATTCTACACGAGTCTAGGTCCAATGTTTAGTTTCCTTAGTTTTTAAATGAACACCCATTTTAGGTAAGAAAATAAAAGAAAAAAAAAAGGATAAACAAAGGCATGTGTCATTGAATTTTCAATTATGAAAGTTCAAATAGTGTGTAAAACACCTATGAACATTTAGACCCACAAATTACAAATTACCAACACAAGCTTATATTCAAATAATATATGTACGGAATATGAAAATAAGCTAAAACAGAATTGGTAAAACAATCTAAAACGAAATTAATCACAACCACAGCAGTAATTAAAAGGCAAAGATTAAGGGAAGAGAGATGCAAACACAAAGACAACACAGCGATGTGTTATCGAAGAGGAAACCGAAGTTCTCGGCAAAAATCCTTTCCGCCGCCCTCCAAGCGATCAATAATTCACTAGAGAATAAAGTTGGGATACATGAATAGCAGAAGACCCTCCAAGCCTAATCTACCCAGTGCACCTAAGCCCTCCAACCTTCTTGCTCCAACAGAGTTACACCGAACCTTGTCTTCTCTAGCTTACCGGATCCCGCAATCGCCCATTGCATCAACCAAAATGAATTGGTCTCTTCTAAACTGCTTCCCAAGCACCAAAAAACCTTCTCACAGATATGGGTATGGTGAGATAAGGATTTGGCTAATGTACCTCTCAAGGATATATCAATGGAGAGGGTGAGAGTAGAGGAATTCGGAGAATCATGGATAAAGATTGTAAATGAGTTAATCTTGTTTTTCTCTAGGGTTTCTCTCTCAAAATTCTCTCTGGAAGCTCTCTACATTTCGTGGGTATAAGAGTGTTTATAGTAGGGTGTGTATGGAATGCGAAGAGTCAATTACAGCCAAATAGGGTGTTCTGGCGACTTGAGCTTGCGACTGGAACGAGTCGCGAGTTTGAGTCGCGAGCTAACTGCCTTGCCAGACTGGAGATTTTGTCCTGTAGTGCAACAGCTGGCGTGACCCTTCAGCTCCCCCTGCATGCTTCACACGTGTGCCATTTCTAGCGACTTGCCAGTCGCGAGGCTCTTCTTGATTGCACACTCTTGAGCTTTTCTTCACACACTCTCACACACTACCCTTACATGATTCTCATCTAAATACAGGGTTTCTAAATGCTAAATTACAAGCAAATTTGGCATGGAATAAAGCCAACTAATGATTGAATAAATTCAACCTTACAATCTCCCCCTTTGGCTATTCCATGACAAAACCCTAAAATAAACTCTAGACTTAACATGTGAGTTGGGAACAGTTGAACAAAACTCACTCACACCTAACTCTAGAATCTATGAAGCTCTTGAACCATACGGACAAGTATATCCTGAAAACAACAACACAATATGATCATTGTAAGTAGAAAACTTGAAATGCATATGGAGCAAACACAATGCGATCAAGCAAAAAGGAATGAATCAATAAAGCATGGCTTGACCAAAAACGAACAATCACTATAAATAGTGACTACAATGATCATTCACACAAGGAATGAACATCCGGACATGCAAGCAAATAAGCTCAATGCAAAGTATCATTTGCATGTCCAACACTCAACCGATACAACAACACAAGGTAATTACATCAATGATATAAAATCCAACAAGGGCACAAGAGTGATGTACTTAAAGAAATGCATAACATTAACAACAAGTACTAAGCTACAAAGCATGGGTACAAAACAAAATATTTTAAATAGCTAAGCATAATCATGAACTATGAGCAAAGTAAAAACATAGTTAATATAACACAAAACTCTTTCTCTCTTTCTCCCCCTATCATATCACTCCCCCTATCATGAATCATAGGAGCTGTGATGAACTTGGAACATATATACCTGTAACTTGAAACACTTGCACAAAACACATTAGACCCTCAAGGTAAAACAAGTAATAAAATGATAAGTATAATGTAACAAGTAAATTGCGATCAAGTAAACATGATGTGAAACAGATGAGCAACTTGATCATACACCAAAATAGTCATAAAGAAAAATAGACAAAACAAAGTTTTCTTATTAACACAATGTCTTCTCCCCTTTGGTATATGCATCTCTCCTATGGAATATCTCTCCTCCTACAAATGTGCACGAGAAATAGAATTTCTCCCCCTAAGGATGTGCACAAGAGCCATGTAGAAATGACAAAAACTCTCCGGTATACTCTCTAGAGTATACTCTCCCCCTTTTTGTCACAAATAGACAAAGGGTCAAGGAGAAACGAGGGCAAGATATGAAGGTATAAACAATGATAATGATGCATGAGGGGTGCGAGATGAATGAAAAAATGAAGCTCAATTCTAAGACAAAACAAAGTGCTACAAATTATAAGGTAAACATGACATGCTAGGATGAACATGGTATAGACCAATGCATGACAATGGTAGCAAAGGTGTGTGTAAGAGGTGGCTATGTGCAATACATGAAAAATGCACATGTGGTGCAAGGTGTGTTAAACACACAACCAATGAACCAAACATGTTCCTTATGAGGAAACATGAGAATCCCCAAAGTTTGGCACTCATCAGAGTCCAAACAAGTGAGAAAATGCCTAAGAGGCATTTTATCAAACACTTAGCGTGCACACTATGAATAACAATGTAAAACAATGCATGAACATCATGAAATCCACCTTTAGGGCACAATATAGGATCCCCAGTGACGTTGAAACCCGATACTATGAGGAGGGTGAGTGGTTGGTCTTGAACAGACCCTCTGAGTCCGTGGTCATTCTTATAATCGCCTTTATTGAAGGCGGGATGAAACTTCCTATGGGAATGGTAACCTGGGAATATCTCATAAACTATAGGTTAACCCCACCCAATGTTCCCCTAACATCTTTAGGATCCTCGGGTGTGTAGATGCAATAAACCGTAGGATGGGGACCAACCTTACCTGGCACAATGTAAACTAGGTGTACAACTGCCAGAAAGGGAAAAAAACCAAATATTATATGAAGTGTAGGATTTTACATAGCTTTTCCAGTGTCAAAGTTTTTTTTTTTTTTTTTTTTACTAACAATCTCTATGGTTTTATCTGGCAGACAAATACCACACAGCTCCAACCAAACATTTGGTGAACTTCAAATACCTGAACAGGATTCTCAGGTCGGAAATATTTTTGCACAGGGATAGGCAGCTTAGTGCGGCACACATTATTCTCGGCTACAAACCATCCACCAAGCACTTCCAAAGTCCAAAGAACGTTATTATGGCCAAGGACTCCCGCTTGGCTTTAATAAACGTTGTTGTACCAGGCTTTTTACTAATAGAACCACCTCTAGAAGGGATTCAAGACGCCCAACTCCCAGCTCCTCTCGCAGCTAGGCTCCTATATTCCCAAGAGCCAACTCTTCCCTTGGACAACGAAGACAAGGAGTCATCTTCCGAGTCTATCCAAGAGGTGATCGAAAAAGATTTCGAGGTCTTTTATCGCTCGGACGCTCCCAGCACATCTCAAGCTCAACCTTCCACACCTATGGGTTTCAAAGAAAAGACCCCGGACTTGCTGGCACTTCTCACATCCTATGCTGGGGGCTCTTCCCCAGCTGTGGTGGTGGTAACCCGACCACCTACCTCGGCTGCCATGCACACTTCCCTGGCTGACGCCGGGGACAAAAAGAGGAAAAAGGCCTAGGGAGGCAAGAATGTCGAGGGCACGGAGGAAGGGAAGATTGCACCATCCTCCCATCAGCCCCCCGCTAAGGAAGCCCGAGCTAGAAAGGGATCCAAAAAATCCACATCAACCGAGACTTCCAAGGAGGTTAAAGGGGACCAACCACGGAAGGCATCTATCTGGAGGCCTATTTTTACCTTAAGCTCAGGTAGTCCAATTCTTGATGATGCCAACTTGAGGGACCCCACCAAGGGCAGCTTAGGCCTGGTGGCCAAGTGTCTGGAGGAGGCCTTGTGTCTACCAGAAGACATAGTGGAGCTGAGATCCTTCAGGAAGCGAGAAGTCTTCCTTGCCCTCAAGCAAAACCTGGCCAAGGTACGTGACTGCTCTCATCTGATTGCATGGCAAAATTCTATCTGCATGGTATAACACTTCTGCATTTGTCTTTCGTGTAGTCTGTCCAAGTTGCCTTTATGGCTGAGGAATGGGTGGACCACTCCCTAAAGACGGCTAGGGATGCTAGGGCCAAGCAAGAGGCTGCCGAGAGGGCCCACTCAAACGCTGACAAGAAGCTGAAAGAGACCATTGCTCAGCTGGCCGAGGTGGAGAAGGCTCGCAGAAATGCTGAGTCCGCCCTCAAAGGCTATGAAAAGCAGGCTGCTGACGCCCTGAGGCCCAAAGAAGGGTAGAAAATAAAATGGCTCTGACTGTGGTGGAGCTGAAGCAGGCAAATAAAAATCTGAAGACAAAGGAGAAGGAGAAGGCAGAGGCCGAGCAAGTGGCTTATGACGCTGGAATGACTAAGGCAGCTGAGAGCCTCACTGCCCAACTTAGGGATGTTGCCCGTGCCTTCTGCCTGGAAGTGTGGGGCCAAGCCCTAACTGCCGCGAAGGTTAGCACCGACTTGGAGCTTCGTGCTCCTCACAAGGTGTACTACCCACCTGCTTTACGCTTGGCTCCCACTCCCTCTCAGCTTCCAGCAGACCCAAGCTCCGCCCCCCAATCCTCTTCAGCCCAGCCCAACGATGATCCCTCTTCCATCTCGACCAAAGGCAAAGAGAAGAAGAAGGAACTTCCACCTCCAGTGGAAGTGTCGAATGTGGTGGCCGAGGGGGTTCCCTTGAAGAGGAAGAAGAAGGATAAGGAGCAGAAAAAGAAAGGAGCCTAGGAGCAGGAGAAGAAAGGAGCCCATGAGCAGGAGCCAGCAGCCTAGTTTAGTCCTAGTTTAGGAGACACTTGGGCAATTTTTTGTAATAGGCCATTGTAAATATGATGCCTCTTCTTCTTCTTTTATGTACCGTGTTTCTCATATTTTAATGAAAAGAAGTTTG
Source organism: Notholithocarpus densiflorus (assembly GCA_030021035.2). NCBI lineage: Eukaryota > Viridiplantae > Streptophyta > Magnoliopsida > Fagales > Fagaceae > Notholithocarpus > Notholithocarpus densiflorus. The sequence continues at coordinate 1,497,947 of JARYZH020000041.1, forward strand.
AAATTAAAATCGCTTGTCCTTTAATACTTTGTATATTTTTTATATGCGCTTATCATCTTGCGATCTAGTTATCTTTCTTTCTTCACAATAATCGTGCCATGGCAACTTGCAGCCTCATTATGACATAAAAAGTAGGCTAACTCATGAAATTTAAACAAATTATTAATCGGCACTTACTTGAATTTGGACTTGGACTCCAACAAACTTGCTGGCATTACTTCAGAAACCCGAGGAAATGCCTTTGGTCTCAACTTTTCAGTCCTTTTAAGCAAAATTGCCTATGTTAATTTACCCTAGACTTGTGACCCAAGGAGCCAAACAAGACATAGGTTCTGTTTAACACTTAAAGGAATTTGGCAATGTTAATTTACCCTAGGCTTGTGACCCGAGGAGCCAGGCAAGACCTAAGTTTTGTTTAACACTTAGAGAAATTCGGTAATGTTAATTTACCCTAGGCTTGTGACCCGAGGAGCTAGGCAAGACCTAAGTTCTGTTTAACACTTAGAGAAAGATTTTTTAATGTTAATTTACCCTAGGCTTGTGACCCGAGGAGCCAAACAAGACCTAAGTTCTATTTAACACTTAGAAAGATTTTGTAATGTTAATTTACCTTAGGCTTGCGACCCAAGGAGCCAGATAAGACCTAAGTTCTGTTTAACACTTAGAAAGATTTTGTAATGTTAATTTACTTTAGGCTTGTGACCCGAGGAGCCAGACAAGTCCTAAGTTCTGTTTAACACTTAGGAAAATTTCACAGACCAATTGCCTCTACCAATGCATCCACAACAAGATATAACCAAATAAGATATGAATGGCAACATAATTTATTAATAATAATAACGCCATAGATTGTTTACATTCCAAGGGCGAGGAATTACCTTTTCATCTAAATCTTCCGGATGGTAGGCCCCAATGCTAGCAATGGAAGTGATTCTATATGGCCCTTCCCAGTTGGGACCCAGCTTGCCCCAAGCAGGGTTCTTGGCCGTCCCCACCACCTTTCTCAAGACCAGGTCTCCCAGGGCCAAGGGTCTGGATTTGACTCCCTTATCATACATTTGCTTAAGTTTCTGTTGGTAGTAAGCCATCTTTACTATTGCTACCTCTCGTCTTTCCTTGGCTAGATCCAGGCTGTGTAGGAGTAAATTGTGGTTCTCTTCAACATTGAATTGATCTGTTCTCAAAGTGGGGAATCCGAATTCAAGGGGGATTACTGCTTCTGAGCCATAGGTTATTGAAAAGGGGGTCTCCCCCGTTGATCTTCGGGGTGTAGTACGATAGGTCCATAATACATGGGGCAGTTCATCCACCCATTTTCCTTTAGCATCGTCCAGCCTTTTCTTCAACCCAGCCACTATAACTTTATTGGTGGCCTCGACCTGCCCATTCCCCTGAGGATAAGCGGGTGTAGAATACCCATTTCTAATCCCTAACTCCCCACAATATCTCCAGAAGGCTTTACTGTCAAATTGAAGGGCATTGTCAGAGATCAGTGTGTGAGGAACTCCAAATCTGGTGACAATGTTCTTCCAAATGAATCTCTTAGCATCCACGTCCCTGATGTTGGCGAGGGGCTCGTCTTCCACTCATTTGGTAAAGTAGTCTGTGCCGACGAGGAGCCATCTTCGATTCCCTATAGCTCAGGGAAAGGGTCCTACTATATCCAAGCTCCACTGGGCGAATGGCCAGGGGCTAGACAAAAGATTCAGAATTCCCCTCGGCTGGTGGATATTTGGGGCATACCTCAGTGTGTGAGGAACTCCAAATCTGGTGACAATGTTCTTCTAGATGAATCTCTTAGCATCCACGTCCCTGATGTTGGCAAGGGGCTCATCTTCCACCCACTTGGTAAAGTAGTCCATGCTGACAAGAAGCCATCTTCAGTTCCCTATAGTTCAGGGAAAGGGTCCTACTATATCCAAGTCCCACTAGGCGAATGGCTAGGGGATAGACAAAGGATTCAAAATTCCCCCCGGTTGGTGGATATTTGTGGCATACCTCTAGCACTGGTCACACTTTTTTACATAATCCTGAGAGGTTTGCCGAATGCTAGGCCATCAGTACCCCTGGGTGAGGGCCCTATGTGCTAGAGACCTTCCTCTAGTATGACTTCTACAAATGCCTTCATACAGTTCTTTTAATAAGGGCTCCACGGCTTCTGGATGTACGCACAATAAATATGGCCCTGAATAAGAGCGCTTGTACAACTTCTGCTCCTCGGACAGCCAATAGCGAGGGGCAGATCTGCGTACCTTCTCCGCCTCACATTTGTCTTCAAGCAGGGATCCCTGCTTTAAAAAGGTTACTATGGGGTCCATCTAGCTCGGCCTCGCATGGAGACTGCACACCCCTATCAAAGGTGCCCCTATAAGGCTTGAGGTGTCCATCTCTTCAATAACAACAACTCGAGGAAGACTTGATTCTAGTGAAGTGGCCAACATTGCAACAGAGTCAGCATGAGAGTTCTGCCCCCTCGGGATTTGTTTCAACATAAAACTCTTAAAATGAGCTCGGGCATTCTGCACTTTAGCAAGGTACCCCTGCATCCTATCATCCCGTGCTTCAAAGTCACCATTGACCTGGCCCACGATCAGCCTAGAATCCGAGTACAACTCTATCATTTCTCCTCCCAACAGCCTGACCATAGCTATCCCTGCTAGCAAGGCCTCGTACTCGGCTTCATTGTTGGTGGTCGAGAATCCCAGTCGTAATGACTTCTCCATTATCAACTTCTCAAGGGTGATCAATACAATGCCTACTCCTGCACCCTTTCGGTTGGAGGCTCCATCCGTATAGACTTTCCACGATGGGGTAACAGTGGCCGACGAGACCAATACACCCATAACTGCATTTTCCTCCTCGAGGACACCCTCAGCGAACTCTGCTACAAAGTCCGCTAAAACCTGTCCTTTTATGGCAGTCCGGGGCATGTACTTGACATCATAGGCTCTTAGTTTGGTTCCCCATTTAGCAATCCTGTCGGTGCAAAGAGAGCTGGGTAAGCACCACGACAGTATGGGCTGGGAAGTAATGAGGAAGTTTCCTAGTGGCATGCATAATGGCCAACACTGCCTTTTCCAAGGGAAGGTAGCGTGCCTCAACCTCCTGTAAGGATTTGCTAACATAGTAGACAGGCATCTAAATTCCGTCCTCATTCCTGACTAGGACGAAGCTAACAGCGTGTTTGATGACTGCTAGGTATGCATACAACACTTCCTTCTTATCGGGTCCAGAAAGTATCGGTGGATTGGACAAGTACTGTTTAAGGTCCTCAAAAGCCGTTACACACTCCTCGGTCCATTGAAAATCCTTCCACTTATGAAGCAGTTGGAAGAAAGGACTACACCTATTCACGGACCGAGAGATGAACCTGTTCAAGGCTGCTGTCATCCCAGTCAACCTTTGCACCTCTTTGGGATTCCGAGGAGGGTGCAGATTGCTAATAGCCTTGATTTGTTCTGGATTGACTTCGATTCCACGGTGAGTGATCATGTATCCTAGGAATTTACCTGAGCTGACCCCAAAAGAACACTTGGATGCGTTGAGGTGTAGTTTATGCTCTCTCAACACTGAGAAGGTTTCCCCCGAATCGGCCAGATGATCTTCTACCTTCTTGCTCTTAACCACCATATCGTCAATGTATGCCTCCATGTTCCTCCTAATCTACTTTTCAAACATCCGTGTTACCATTCTCTGATAAGTGGATCCTGCATTTTTGAAGCCGAAAGGCATCACACGATAATGATAGTTTCCATTGGGTGCACGAAAGGCTGTCTTCTCCTAGTCAGACGATGACAGAGGTATCTGATGGTAGCTCTGAAAGGCGTTTAGGAAACTCATTCGAGGATGCCCCACCGTGGCGTCCACCAATTGGTCAACTTTGGGGATGGGAAATGGGTCTTTTGGGCAAGCTTTGTTCAGGTTTGTAAAATCTACGCACTCTCGCCACTTCCCGTTTTTCTTCTTCACCACTACCGTGTTATCCAGCTACTCGGGGTAGAAGATTTCCTTAATAGCCCCAGCCTGCTTCAACTTGTTCACCTCTGTCCTGACTGCCTCGGCATGATCTTTGGAAAACCGCCAAGTAGGCTGCTTGCGCGGCACGACCTCAGGATTTACGTTTAACCAGTGGCATGCCAGCTCGGGATTAATTCCTGGAACGTCATAAGCATTCCATGCAAAAACATCAATATTTACCTTTAGGTACTTTACCAATTCTGCCTTTTCCAGGGGTGGCAACTGTGAGCCTACTTGGAAATACTGCTATAGGTCCAGCCCTATCATCACCTTTTCCAACTCCTCAGATGATTCTCTCGATGTCCTAGTCTGCTGCCCATCTGCAGGCCCCTTTGGTTGCTATTGGATTGGATCCTTAGTTACCGCGGCAGGACCTGAAGACTGCTGCGTGATTGCTGATACCAGGCACTGCCTGGCCATGGCCTAATCACCTACCAACTCTCCCACTCTCCCCTGAGTAGGGTTCTTGACCTTCAGATGTAATGTAATGTTGAGGGCATGGTGCCTACGGCGTAAAGCCAGGGTCTGCCCAGGATAGCTGTGTATGAGGAGAACGCTTCTACTACTATGAAATCAACCTGGACCTCCACATCGCCAACCTGCACGGGAAGTCTGATCATTCCTCGGGGGACCACCATTTTGCCATCGAAACCCATCAGCGGGGAATCGTATGTATCCAGGTCCTCGGGCCTCAAGTTTAGCCCCCGGTACAAGTCTGGGTACATTATTTCTGCTCCGCTTCCTTGGTCAACCAATACCCTCTTCACATCATAGCCCCCAATCCTAACAGTAACCACCAGGGCATCATCATGTGGTTGGAGGGTTCCCCGCTTGTCCTCCTCGGAGAAACTCAAGCTAGAGGAGACCATCACCTTTGCTCTTTTGGGAGTCTAATCTCTAGACGCCAGGTCAGAGCTCCCCACCAAGGACATGACTCCGGGACTTGCCCTAACGTCACCCCCTGGCCTAGCCAAGATCACATTAATAGTGCCCAATGCTAGCCGAGGAGTGCCGTTTCCATGCATCCCATCCCTCGAGTACCCGGCCTGTTCCACAAGCTGATGCAGGAAATAATTGAGTTTCCCTACTTTCGCCAACTGATTAAGGTGATCACGTAGGGTCCTGCAGTCCTCCGTGATGTGTCCTCTATCTCGATGGTAATGGCAATAGAGGCTTAGGTTTCTCTTGGACGGATCCCCACCCATTCTGTTGGGTCACTTGAAAAATGGCTTATTTTTTTATCTTTTCCAGTATCTAGTACATCGGTTCCTTAAACAGTGAATTGACCAGTTGAACCCCCGCGGATGCGGTATGACTAGGGAAATCTCTTCGGGGCCAATTATTATGGTACCCTCCTTCTCGAGGATCCCTCATTTCTGGGAACACTTTAGCTTTCCTTTTTCCCTGCATTTGGTCCTCTTCTAACCTTTTGTACTTGTCAATGCGATCCATGAGCTGGCGCATGTTCAAGGTAGACTTCATTGTTAATGACTTCCTTAGGTCATGCTCAGTCGGGAGGCCAACCTTGAAGGTCTTCACTACCACATCCTCAAAATCTCCATCCACTTCATTGTACATTTCCCAATATAGGTCTGAGTAGGTCTTGAGGGTCTCCCCCTCCCGCATGGCCATAGACAACAAAGAATCTACTGGCTTGGAGACTCTACTGCAAGTTATAAATCTAGCGCCAAATGCCCTTGTCAGCTCTTTAAAGGACCCAATTGACCCTTCTTCCAACGCATGGCAATAGGCCCAAGGCTGGAGGGGAACACCTTGCACATAAGGGCCTCATTGCTGGCATGGACAGCCATTTTCTGATTAAAGTGGCTGACATGCTCCACGAGGTTAGTCATTCCATTATATATGGTGAACGTCGGTTGGGAAAAACGGTGAGGGAGCTTAGCCTTATTAATCCTCCTGATAAAAGGGGACTTAGAAATCTGCTGTAGGGCTTTACTCATAGCATCATTTCCCTTGGTGTGATGAGAAGGCCCCTTTTCACGCTTGTTGTTGCTTTTCTCCAACTTGTCCTGACATGAGGAGGCTGAGTAGGTCTCGCTAGGTGGTGTTCTAGACCTGCGCCGGTATGAGTGATCACGGCTCTCCTTTGAGTTCTCACTTGATGGGGAAGATGGGCTTCTCCTATCACACCTCATGCGCCTCAACTTCCTGCGCAACCAATCTACTTACCACTGCAACTTCAGTGTCTCCTGATCATGTGAAACATGACTCCTAGACTTGGAACGACTCTGCTCAGTACGTTCAGTGTGATGAGATTCCACCACAACACTTGGGGTATGGTGCCTGTCTCTCCTACACTCCAAGTTAACGAACGGTTCTCCCTCTAGGAGCCAACTGACTCCTCCCTATCCTGGCCAACGTTAGCCATAAGTACTCAGGACAGATCCTCCACCACTTGTTATTCCCACAGACGGTGCCAATTGTAAGGACCCAAAGATTTGGTGCCCAAGCCCACTTAGAATAATGGTTTGTGCCTTTCAAACCTGGCCCAAATCAATAAAATTTGTAAGAGGTGGGAAAGGACAACAACAATGGGTTCTGCCCGAGGACAAGCAAAAGGAAGAATTTCGTATTTATTCAAAACAAATGAGTACAAGGCTCAATACAGGTGCTCCCGAGGAGGCTGGGTTTGTATAAAAGTGGTACTGTTCATTTTCTTCTTCCAATACTCTTTCTTTTGTTTTCTTTCTCTCTTTTTCTGATCCCCTTTCCAATGCTCTTTCCCTCTCTAATATACCTCTACCTCCATCACATCTTTACCATCCATTTTTTCTAACCTCCCTCCCTCTTTGACACTTGTTACCTTTCACATCTGAAGAAGATGGTGGAGGGAATCAGCTTAGTTGTGGCTTGCACTGTTCAGGTCACTTCCTCATCAATACGGCTGATAAAGCTGCTGTCTACCATTTAATGCGGATGCAACAGGCTACATCAGGCCAGAAGCTTCCCTACTGCCTATTGACCTCTACTCTTTTCAGATCCCAACTCCTACTTAGAATACCATAGTATCGTGATTCATTTCTTCTCCTCTTCAGGCGGCTTCCTTCCTCGGGCCTGTGGCTTGTAGCAGTTCCACGTCAATGCTGCGACCTTTCAACTTCATCCTCGGTCCTCGAGCCAATGCTGCGACCTTTCAACTTTATCCACGATCCTCGGGCACCCACAATAGTAGTGGTAGAGGCGTGCCCTTTGGGGTAACAAAACCGTGCGGTCGGAGCAAGTCTCAAAAACTGCCACCCAAAGCGGACAATACCTTTGATGGGAACTGCCCTCAAAAAGCGCCTTTTTATGAGAGGAACGAATCTTTCCCCAATCAGGTATTGTCCGCTTTGGGATGGGCAGGGTCGACCCTTGCTCCCACCCGCACGAATTTGCTCAATCCCACATCGAGGAGAGATGCCTCCCACCCTTGCCTTATAATATTTTAGGAATTATAAGATTTTTTTGGGGTTTAACTAAGAGAGTAACAATAGGAGTATATGCTCATTTACAAAATATAAATAAGGAAATTATTCAACTTTAGTTTTGGGGGGAATGAAACTACCTTAAACATAAAGGAGGAAAGTGCTGCTTCGTCAATTTGTGTGTGTGTGTGTGTGTGTATGTGTGTAAAACAATGTGTTTTTTTTTTTTTTTTTTTTTTTAAACTTGAAACAGTGTGTTAAAAAAAATCAACCTAAAAAACTATGTATAAAACAATGAATTTTGGTTCAACAAATTGACTAAACCAAAAATGAAGTCTAGGAACACAACAAAATATCACGATATTTTTAGAATACCTTTATTTCTAGCTATGGTGGGTTCTGGTTTGATATTTTATTATTTTATTTTAGAGTAATGCTACATCAACAAAATTTTCATAATAAATCCTAAGTGGTAAATTGATACTAATTTTAAATTTGGCTAACCACTTTTAACCGTGTATTAAAAAAAAAACAAATAAAAAACCAATTGAAGAAAATTGTGCCTAAAAAAATGAATTTTGGCTCACCAAATTTGACTAAACAAAAAAAGAAGCCTAGGAACACAACAAAATGTCACACAAAAAAGAATCCTAGGAACACAACAAAATGTAACAACATTTTTGCAATATTTTTTATTTCCAACTGTGGTAGGTCTCAGTTTGATATTATTATTTTATTTTTTACGTCCACAACATTTTTACAGCAAATCTTCGATGAAAAATTATTACAGGTTTTAAAATTATGCATTAAAAAAAAAAACAAAAAAACAACAGAAGAAAATTGTGTGTGAAACTGTGATATTTGGCTCACCCAATTTTGACTATACTAAAAAAGAAGTCTAAGAATACAACAAAATATCACAACATTTTCACAATACCTTCATTTTTAGGATCCGAATAGATATTTATTTTATTTTATTTTAGAGAAATGCTACATGCATAACATTTTTAGAACAAATTTTTAATGACAAGTTGTTATTGGTTTTAAACTGAGCCTACTACTGATATCACTTTTTTATCCATAAAAAATGTCTTGCCACATAAAATTTGTTGTGAAATTATTGTAAGAATGTTGTGAACATAGCATTACTCCTTAAACTTTAAAATCAAGCAATTTTTCCCTTAATATTTTGGAAAATAGCAAATATGTCATATTGTTATTCTCTCAGTTAAACCCTAATGAAAGTTTATGATTCTTAAAATATTTATTTTGTAATGTCTAAAATACTCCACTAAATTTTAACATCAAAAAAAATTTTCTTCACGTATTTTGAGTTTTAGATGGTAGTAATTCTCAATTTTTTATTTTATTATTTTATTTTGACTTTTAAAAAATTGACACCTCAATAATTATGAAAATATTGTAAGAATGTGTTGTGTCAGTGTAACTGTGTATGCAAATATAAATATTTAAAAGAAAATACAAAAAGAGCACAAGCAAAACCGGTGTACTGTGGAAAAAGAAAAGAAAAAGAGGCTAATAAATAGTGCAGATTGTCAAATAATTGTGAAAATATTGTAAGAATTTGTTAAGTCGATGTAACTGTATATGCATATATAAATAACAAATATTTAAAGGAAAAGACAAAAAAGCATAAACAAAACCGGCGAAGAAAAAAAAAAAAAAAAGGCCTAATGAACAGTGCGGGTTGAACAAACCAAATGCACTATACAAAATTACTGTTTGCGCATTCGCGTAGAGATTTAATAAACTCTATTTACGTATGAGTTTGATGTTACAAATATTAGTTGATATTTTTTTTTTTAGAATTTAACTTGATTTGACTCATGCTTTGATGTTACAAAAATCAATGTATGCATTTGTCGGTGTTAATTTTGTCACGTTTAATAAACTATATGGGTCTATTTGAGATTCACTTATTTTGTTGAAATTGAAATTTTTTTGCTGAAAGTACTATAGATAAAGGTAAAAGTTAGCTGAAATAGTATAGTGAGACCCATGAATAGTACCAAAAAGTGTAGTGGGACCCATGAATAGTAGCAAAAATAAGTTAAATAGTAAAATAAGTTGGCAGAATTAATCATGCCAAACGGACACTATATTTATGAATTAATGCATACATGCTTAAAGAGAAAAGCTGATCGACTCGTCAAACCAAAATTATAAATCACACCAAGTAGAGTTCAACACCCCCTTGCATTGGTGCGATGCAGCGTAGTCATGCTTAAAGAAAAAGTGACCTAATCGGTGTAATGAAAAAACCTCCCTCCAAATTAGCCACAACAAACTGTGTACACCCATATATAAAACTAAAAGTATATTTTATGGATGTAATAAACATATAATATTACATACTTCAATACACCTGTAGGTGACTGCTGAAATTTTACCACATCTTAGGTTCGAGTTCTTACGAGGACTGTAATTGCGATTTCTGGTAAGTCCTAGAAACCAATAGAGCTTGGGGTGTGTGCGAGTTCGGGGTCTTCAAACTCCGGTTCGAGCTGATGGTACCCATGGGCTTACCCAAATGTACCGTGGGGTGTGGGATAATGACTGCCACACGCGAGTCCTTTTTTTTTTTTTTTTTTTCTCCAAAAAAAAAAAAAAATGCCGAGCCTTATGATTAAAAAATAATTTGGGCCTTATACTCGCAAGTTTGTTTATGAACACATTATTATATTTGATTTTAATTCGTTTAATATTTGAGTTTAAATTAAAATTGAATTTTATTCATTTGTTAAATAAATGAATATAAATATTATATTTCCCGAATTCAAGCTTGACTTGTTCATAAACAACTGTACTTTTTTTTATTTGAGAAGAAACAACTGTACTGTTATGTTAGTTGAACAAGAGCATGCTGTCAAGAGGCTTGTTCAAATTTTCTCTCCTCTAACTATCATAAATTATTGACTAAAAGGTAAAACTCTTCATCTAAATTTTACCATAATTCATTTCAGTTCTCTAACTTTACTTTAATTCATTTTAATCATTTAAGTTTCAAATATATTCAATTAAGGCATTTTCGTTAACTTCCATCAAAATATATATATTTTAAAATTCTAGAAAATATTTTTCAATTATTAATTAGATTTTTTAATTTAAAATTTTGTTTAAAAAAAATTTAGACAATTAATAGGAGCATTTAACAAAAGTTGATAGAGAAAATTTAATTGTATAAACTTAAAATTTAGAGAATTAAAATGAACAAAAGTAAAATTAAAGAACTAAAATGAATTTTTGTGAAATAGAAAGGGCACGTTTTGCATTTCAACCTAAAATAGTTTACTAAAAAAATATAAAAACAATCGAATTATTACAAAAAAAAAAAAAAAAATGTAAAAAGAAAAAGGAGCGTGCTCTTCACGAACAAAACAAGCGACTGCGTTTTCTTTTTCTTCATTGCGTAATTAGTATTATTTTTCTGTCTGAGCGATTTGAAGTTTTTTTTCTGCAACAGGGTGAGGAATTGAAACTCTCTGCCACTATCTCTCTAATTTCTCTCTCCATCTTTGCCCTCACTCTGAAACTCTCTCATCGATCGCTCCCAACAGAAAGAGATTCAAAAAAAAAAAAAAAAAAAAAACTCACAGATGAAAGCCCTAATTTTCACTTTTCACAACACGTTACTGTAATTCTCTCTCTCATTCTGCTTTGTGATCCAGGTACACCAAAACCCTAATCTCGATGCTTATAGCTTAAACCGAAACCCTAGAATTCGACCTGCTCTACGATAATCCGGAGCTAATCTGATCGAATTTCGATAATATTTTTTATAATATTTTCTTGGTTCGTTTCCTTTATTATGCAAAGATTCAGCTCCTGATTTGTGAAAAGTAAGAGTGATTTTCTGTGTACATATCTGTGTTTTGAGCTTGAATTTCTTGGATTAGGGCTGTGGAAGATCGATGGGAATAGCGTAAATTTAGAAAGAGGGAGTTCAGGTGGGTTTTTTAAATCTTTGGGTTCGTTTAGGTTTTCTGAGTAGATTGAGCTAGATCGTAGAAAAGAGAAAAAAGGAAAAGAAAATCAATCTCTTCGAGCTAGCAGTTTGGATTTCACTCTGATTTTTAATTAGTTAAGGCTTGGAAATGCCATAACAAGGTGATAGATGAGCAGGGATTAGCAATTTGCTTGCATTAATTTAAAGGGTTTTACCTGTGTGCGTGCCATATTGAATCAGGAATTGGATTAGCATTGGATGGAGATGGTTATTGAAATTTTGTGGAGGTGGGAGTGCTTTTAGTGATTCATATGGTGATTATGATATCTGGGTATTGCTTATTGGGCAAGGGATTGTACTAGAGTTGGTGAATTTTTCTGTGGTTGACAACGCGCGCTGCTTAGCCTTTGTTAGAATATTCGAAAATTGTTTGTACCAAACTTTGCAGAAATGAGCTTGGAGATTGAAGAACAAAGTTCTATGGATCAGCCAGTCGAAATGAATCACGAATCACAAAAGTAATGAATTTATTTTGCAATATCTAGTTTTAAATGGTGGAATTTTCCTTTATTGAATATTTCATTTGTTTTTTTATTATTTTTAATTTTTGGTGAGCTTTGACAAATTATATTTGTTTTAATATATGTAGGAAGATGAAAACATATACAAGGGAGTTTTTAATTTCATTAAGTGAATTGGATGTTTGCAAAAAGTTGCCTAGTGCGTTTGACCAATCAATTCTAAGGTAAGATGCCTATTTTATATGGGCAAATAAAAATCCATGTCTTCATGGTCCAAATTTGTAAATTATGAAGATAAAATGTCGTGTTTAGTTTGCTTAGCAGTGCCTGGTATTGCTGCTGGTTTAATTATGCACCATGTTATGCGTTGTTGTTAATATGTATATACTTTTGTAAAAAAAATTAGTGAATTTGAGGATTCTTCCCAAGATCGGCAGAGAATTTCTGGCAACCTGTCAGCCAGTAGTTTCAGGCGTAATGAATATGGTTCATCGCCACCTACCAGAGGGGATTTGAATAGTTATTCTCGTGGTGTCCATGGAAGATGGGAAAGTCGTTCGTCTACACGGAGTGATAAAGATAGTGACTCGCAATCTGATTGGGACCCGTCAGGTGAGATTTTAGATTAATTTATGCTTATGTTGATATTTTGATTTTTAATTGTTATGTACCAACATGGACCTGCTTGTATATTTTTGCTCTTATGTATATTTGTGTGTATTAAGATATTTTTTGCACAAGTGATTTTTATTTCTTGGTTATAGACTGTAGCAGCCATCCTTGATAACATTCCGTATATGGTTCTTACCAATAGTTAGTAGGCTTTAACCTGCATAACTACATGTGGGAGAAGTGGCTGATGAGTCCATCATGCTTGTATGTTTACTAGCCAATAAGATATTGGTGCTTTTAAAAGTATTTTAGCTAGTGAGCTCTAGCTCAAATGGTATTTCATCTTCTCATTAGAATGTGATGGAAAGTTAGATCGTGGGTTCAAGACCACTTGTGTACATTTGTAATTCTCCAATAAAAAAATGGGTGCTTTATCACCATGGTTTAAGTTGTACATTTTGTCTGGGTGAGTCAGTGAAAATCTCCTCTAACATTTTAGTGAAAAGGATAGGTTTAGAACTATATTTAGCTTCCTTCCTTATGTACTAAACTACCAATTAACATGTTAAATACAGTGTGGCAAAAGGCTTGCTACATTTGTAAAGGTAACAATACAATGACAATAAGCAAGCCGTAGTCCCAAATTTTTTGGGGCCTGCCCTTAGGACCTCAACAGATTAATCAAGGCGGCCACATGTACTTCTGCCATGCTATTATATCCAAAGTCACTCTCTATTACTTCTTTAATTGACATGTCCTTTTTTTTACTAGTACTAATGTTATTATTATTATTATTATCTTACCTTTTCTCTCTCCCTCAAGTTGAATCAACTCAAGAATAATTGACATGTATTCTTTGCTCTCATTTGAACATGACCAAACGATCTCAAGCGATGCTCCCTCATCTTCCATCAATGGGATATCATTATTTTTAAGCGAATTTCCTCATTTTGAATCATATCTTTTTGTACATTTTCACTTATCCATCTTAAGATTTTCATTTCATCTGCATTCATTTTATGAATATGTTTCTTATTAACACCACATTAAGTACCATAGAGCATAGTTAGTCTTATAGGAGGCTTATAAAATTTTTCTTTTAACTTAATGAGATGGGTTCAAGTTACACCTGGTGTAACTCCATAAGAGTTACACCTTTTTTAAACCATTGATTTCCATGAGATCTAATTGTTAAAAAAACACTAGTGTCATGTCATTAAGTCATTAAATTCTCTTTCTAAAATAAACATAACGTCATTAAACTCTCCTTTCTCACCTCTCTCTCTCTCTCTCTCTCTCTCATCTGCCTAGACCTGCATTAACTCCACCAATGGACACACATAACTCAGTCCCAAATAGAAGCTCTTCCTCCCATAACCCAAAATAAAAAAGGCGTTCCAAGGTTCCATATATACATTGTAATGGTGTTCCTGTGAGAACTAGATAACACCTTAACCTTTTCAGCCTAAAAACCTAAACACCCGTACCTAATTCCTTGTTTCTTAAATTTACTCTAATTTTCCTATAAAGTGGCGTTTATTGAAGACCCAAAAGAGCATGTAAAGGAACAGTCAATTTCTTAAAGGCCGGTCTGGAAATATGAAGGAAGGAATTTAGACAAACAAGATGGTCCACAATGGTTATAACCAACATGATGAAGAGGCTAATTACGTTCTAATTGATTACATGTACAATGACTATTCAGAATCATTTGGCAAATATTTGAAGGCCATTTGTTTATTTGGCGTACCACCTGATGGATTACAAGATTGAAAAAGGTTAGGAAAAGTAGAGTAAATTTAAGAAATTAAAAAAGGCAATTCGATGGCTTTTTTATTTTTTTATTTGGGTTATGGGAGGAGCTTCTATTTGGGACTGAGTCATGTGTGTCCATTGGAGGAGTTCATGGGGTCCAAGCAGATGAGAGAGAAAGAAAAGACAATGGTGGAGGGTGAAAGAATTTAATGACTTTTTGTTTATTTTTAGAAAAGAATTTAATGACTTAATGACATGACGCTAATCTTTCTTTAACTATTAGATTTAATGAAAATCAATGGTTTAAAAAAGGTGCAACTCTTATGGAGTTACACTAGGTGTAATTTGAACCCATCTCTAACTTAATAGGTATATTACAATTACACAATACTCTTGATGCACTTCTCCACTTCATCCAACGTGCTCTTATCCTATGATTCACATCCTCTTTAATCTCACCATCTTTATGAATTATTGATTCAAGATATTGAAAGCTCTCGCTCTTTAGTACCTCTTAACCATTGAGTCTTACTACCCCTTCATCTATGTTTTTACTTTTACCAAAATTACATTTCATGTGCTCTGTTTTAGTCCAACTTCATTGGAAGCCTTTTGATTCTAGAGCGTTTCGCCAAATTTCTAACTCGGCATTAATTCAATTTCTAGTTTCATCCATGATAACTATATTAGTAAACGGCATGCACCAAGAGACTTCTTCTTGAATTGATTTAGTGAGCTCATCCATTACTAGTGCAAAGAGATATAGACATAATGCTAATCCTTAATGCAAACCTACAATGATAGGAAACTCATTTGTGATGCTTTCATTTGTTCTCACACTAGTTACAGCTTCGTTAACATATCCTTAATCAACTTAATATATTTTATAGAATCTCTTTTCCAAAACCCACCACATAAGCTCTGTAGTGACCTTATCATATGCTTTCTCTAGGTCAATACACCCTTGTCGAGTTTTGTAAACATGATTTTATCCCCAATCCTCCTAACCTCAACAAATTCTTTTTTAAGATTTTCATCTATGATTATCCTACCCCATTTCTAATTTTATCTTTTCCAGTATACCATATTTTATATATTGTATGTGAAATTTCTCTAGATATCTCACCTACCCACTTAGTCTCCTGAAGGCATATTATGTTTATGCTCTTCCTAATCATTGTATCTACTATTTCCGTTCGTTTTCTGATTAAAGAACCTATATTCCAAGTGCCTGTATGAATCCTATTCTCTTGGACTAGCTTCTTTACCGCACCCGTCCATCAAAGTGCGGGAACTCTTGCCCATTTTTCACTACTCCCGAGGGCCGATGTACTGTGCCACTTAAAGGGAAAACCCTAGCTAAACATTGCCCACTTTTCACTGTATTTGGGGTTCAATGCAGCATGTCACTAATAGGGGACTCCCTGATGAGTATTGTAGTGGATCCTGACTAATTTACACTGACCATCAACTTACCACAACCCTCCTTCTTTTCCCGGGCTTAGGACTGGCTATGAACAAAATATATGACACTAAGCATAGACATAGACGAAGTTGTAAAGATAAAAATCAGTTATTAAATAAAATCATGTCTTGCAGTGTTCAGTTGATTGAAGATTTATCATCTTTTCAAAACTCAGCCTCTAAGATGTCTTAAGAATTTACTTAGCCTCTTTTTGTATCAAGACTTATTGAAGTTGTAATGTAAAATGAAAATGTTGGGTGACTTATCAAAAAAGAAAGAAAGTTTTAGGTGATCATATTGAGGGATTGGAAGGGACAGTGGCAAATCATTCTCTATACAAGTTCTCTCACAAAGGTTTTTGAACAGAATTTTGACAGGTGCAAGGTGTGAGTGCCTATGTGTTGTAGGACACAACCAAAACGATGTAGCAAGAAAATAAAGGATAGGTAACCTAGGAGTCGAGGCTTGATTGGAGTCAACACTAAGCAAAAAGAAAAAACCTCTAAGAGTCAACACCAGACCAGCACCAGACCAACGGGAGTATTCAAGAGAAATTTTGTTCATCAGCAAAATAAACCATTTTAATAGGAGTATATTATTGTGCTAATATAGATTATAGACTACTAAACCCTAGTTTTAATTGATGTAAGGAACCCTAATTCTAATTGACTTAGGAAACCTAATTTTAAATTACTTGGGAATTCTCACTTATTTGAATTATAAAATTTCCCTTGACTCTAGGATACTAATAAATAAATAAAATACAATTGATTTGGATTCTTCTTTGAGTTTCATGATAAATGCTTGTTTGAAGAAGAGTTTAAATGCTACTTGTGTAGTGTTAATTCCAAAGAAGCATTGTTGGGTGATCAACCTTGTCGGTAGTGTTTATAAAATTTTGTAGATGGTGCTGGCTACTCGTTTGAAAGGGGTGTTGGGTGAGATTGTGTCTGATACACAAAATGCATTCATAAAAGGGAGGCAATCTGGATTCAGTATTGATAGCAAATGAATGTTTGGATAGTTGTATGAAGTTCGTTACACCTAGGGTGTTATGTAAGTTGGACGTGGAGAAGCTTACGATTACGCAAATGGGAATTTTTCAAGTACCTATTAAAAAGATGTGGGTTCAGGGAGAGATGGAGAAGATTGGTAGAATTTTGTGTTTGTATAGTAAAATTCTTAGTTTTGGTGAATGGTACACCTTCAAGTTTCTTCAAAAGTAGTAGGGGCATTTATCAGGGGGATCCCTTTTCCTCATTGCTCTGTCTTTGTCTTTGTCTTTGTCATGGAGTATTGAGTAGAATGATTACAAAAGCAATGTTAGTAGATTGTATACACGGGGTCTCTGTTGATAACTTGAGTGGCGTATCTTTGGTAATTTCTCATGTCCTCTATGCAGATGATACTCTTGTTTTTTGTGAGGCCAATTCTATAAATTGCTTTGAGGCAGTGTCATGGGTTGAGGATAAATCTAGGTAAATTTGAAATTGTGCCAGTTGGGAGGTTTTGAATATTGATGATTTCGTGGGTAATCTTGGATGTCAAGTATAAACTCTCCCTTTGAAGCACTTGGGGCTTCCATTTGGAGTAGCTTTTAAAACGAAATCCATTTGGGATCCTATATTAGATTGTATGCAATAGAGATTGGCCGGATGGAAGAAATTGTATTTGTCAAAAGGGGGCTGCACCACTCTCCTCTGAAGCACGGACGCGGCAAAATGGGTGCCGCACCCGCGTCCGATGCGGGGTGCGGTGGGTGACGCCGCTACCCGCGCGTCGGTGCCGCCTCCAATTTTTTTTTTTTTTTTTTCTTCGTTCCCGATACGCGCCGATTCGGCGCCGACTTGGGCTGAATCGGTCTGTATCGGCCGAAACCGCCGAAACATACCGATTCAGGCCATACAGGCGCCGAACTGGCCGATTCAGGCCGAAATTCAAAAAAAAAAAAGGAAAAAAAAGGTGCAAAACGCACCGTTTGGCTGAAATCTTCAGGTTCTCTCTCTACACGGGGTTATACGCTGATATGGGTTTATGCTATTGTTGTTCTATTTGAGTTTTTGTTGTTATATATGTGAAAAAAATTTGTTCTTTACACTGTTGTGTTTTGGGTATCTTGAAACTTGAGAGAGAGTTTTCTGGGTGGGTGATGTAAATTATGTAATGTGTATAGGTGTGAAACTGTGTCATGGAAGTGGGGTGGTTTGTACTTTCACTGCTTTGCTTTGTAGTTTGTGGAATTTGAAGGTTTATCTGAATTTCTCTCTAGTTTGAAAGCCACTAACTTGAGGTAATGATACTGATAAACGTCTATTTTGATTGTGATATGCATGGTTAATCTTTTGTTAGAAATATTTTTTACTTTCTTTCTAAGGTGGAGTCGTCATGGGTTAAAATGAGAATTGGGGGGTTTAAAATTGTATGAAATAAGTGTTGTATATTGCTTTTCTTGCTGCTGTTATTTATTTACTTATGGTTGTCAGTTTTATGTGAAAAAGTATGCTTAGCAATATATTAAAAATATAAATAAAAATATTTTTAGAATTTTTTTAATCGCCACACCCCGCCGCACCCGCACTTTACTTTTTAAAAAATTGCCGAGTCCCGCACCCGAATCTGGAAACGCACCCGTGCTTCATAGCCACTCTCATTAAAAGTACTTTATCAAGCCTCCCCACTTGTTTTATGTCTTTGTTTTCTCTTCTAGTGGGTGTGGCAAATCAAATGGAGATACACTAGAGAGATTTCCTTTGGGGTTGCATGGGTAAGGAGTTTAAGAGCCCATTTGGTTTATGGGTTTTCATCACCCAATTTTCAATTTTCATCACTCATTTTCCAAATTGTGGGCCCCACACCAACTTTCTTTGTTTGGATCAATTTCTTAACTCAATTTCCATAACTCAATACTCAAAAAAATGAGTTTTGAGTAATGGAAACTGAAAACAAATTTTGATGTTTTCAGTTTTTGAGAATTGAGTTTCAGTGGCATTTTTGTAAAATTAAGCAAATAATGGGACCCACCCATATGACTTGTCCCATCAATTAAGTCTCTCTCCAAAAATCAGTTTGGCCTCATTTCTTTTTCTCCAGCCCGTTGTCTCTCCTCCCCTTCCATTTTTTCTTCTACCCAGAGCTCTCTCCTCACCAAACCTCCATTGCTCCTCCATAAACCACCATGAGCCACCATGAGATGGCTCTCAATCAAGGCTCTCGGTTCAAGCAGCCTAGATTGGTTCAAGCTCAGCCTCATTCACTCCGGCCTGTGCTCTCTCTCTTCCCCTTTGCTAGATCATTTTCTCTCTCCCTCTCTCCTCCCCTTTGCCAGATCGGTTCATCTCTCTCCTTAATTTCGTATTTTCGTGATTTGGGTCTCTGATCTAAGGATTTGGGTCTTCGATCTAAGGATTTGAGTTTGGGTTTTTTGTTGTGGTTGTGGTTTGAGGCTTGGGCTGTGGTGGAGCTTGTGGTTGTGGGTTTTCTGTGCATTCGTTTGGATTTTTTGGCGGAGGTTGTGGTTTTGGTTGAGGGCTGTTGGTGGGTTTGGATTTTTGATTCATTTGGATTTTTTGGTGGAGGTTGTGGTTGTGTTGAGGGCTGTTGGTGGTGGAGGTTGTGGTTGTGGGTTTCCGGGTTTTTGCCGTTGGTGGTGGTGGAGTTGGGTTTGGGTGTATCGGCTACTCTGCATTTTATGGGTTTTTTGATGGGAGAATATGAAAGAGGATGAAGAGCAGAAAAGAAAAGGGACGTGGGTAGCAATCATAACCTTTTGTGTAGTGTCAGTGGGTGGGTCCACCATTTTGTCAAAAAGTGGAGTTAAAAATTGAGATATATGACTGAGTTTTGTGACCAAACAAAAGTGTTGGATTTTTTGAGTGATATTGGGGTTTGGGTTATGAGTTATCGGTTTTGAGTTTGAGTTATGAAAACTGAGTCAGCCCTAAACCAAACGAGCCCTAAATTTCATTCAGTGGGTTGGAGACTTGGAGATCTTGTTGCACCCTTGTTAGTCAAGGGGGTTTGCGAATTAAGAGTTTGTCTTTTCAATCTAGCTTTTTTGGGCAAATGGTTGTGGCGTTATGGATCAAAGAGGTGGCTTTATGGTGTCAGGCGGTGGATGTGAAATATGGATCCAGCCCCTGGTGCTTGGGGGAGGTGAGGGGTCTCATGGAGTGAGTTTATTGAAACACATCTGGAGAGGGTAGGTTTGATTTTCTCGTTTTATTCGTTGTGATGTAGGTGATGGCATTAGAGTCCCTTTGGCATGAAGTATGGCATGGGGAGGATGCTAAGAAGGACCAGTATCCAGCTTTGTATCTTATTGCCAGGGATTGAAATGCAACAATTGCAAATTACATGGAGGTAAGGTAGGGCCAGGTTTATTGGAACCCTTTGTTCATTTGTGCAGCTAGATTGGGAAGCAGAGGAGGTGACTCAGATATTGGGGGATCTTTACAGCAGTAAGATTCAGGTGGTGGGGGGGGGGGGGGGGACATTGATATGGGTCCCTTCATCGCAAAATGAATTCCTAGTGAAAAGTTATCACAAGTTTTTGTAGGAGGGGTGGGCCACAGTTTTAGTGGAAGAGTATATGGAAAACTCCTGTCCCGCCTAGGGTGGCTTTCTTTGTTTGGTGTGTGGATCTCGAGATAATTTTGACCGCTGATCAATTAAGAAATAGGGGTATTATCATCCTAGAATGGTGCTTCATGTGTAAATGCAGTGTGGAGGATGTGAATAACTTATTACTGCACTATTCGGTGGCTCAGGATTTGTGGTCCATGATATTATGTTTGTTCGGTGTCTCTTGGCTGATGCTGTGTTCAGTAAAAGAACTTTTGTTGAGTTGGGAAGGGTGGAGTGGTAGGAGAGGCAGCAGGGGAGCTTCATTAGTGGTTCCATTGAGTACATTGGTGTATTTGGTGTGAACGAAACGCAAGATGCTTTGAGAACCAGGAGCTCAGTCTGATGAAAGTTGAAGTTTTGGCTGTTGAAGTCTTTATACAAGTGATGCTCAATGACTTCTTTGATCGAAGGGTTCTTTGATTTCATGGACTCCCTGGGTTCTAGTTAACTGTTCTGTTTTTTCTTGTTTTGTCTTTGTTTTTGTGAGCTCTTTCCTCTTGTATACTCCCATGTACTTGATGAGCATTTTTAATTTTTTTTTAATTTTATAATTTTTATCTATCAAAACAAATCTTTCCTTGGCTTCCCGCTTCACTATGGCCTATGTGTTGCTATGGAGAGACTTATCAGAAACCTTGATAAGCTCAATGCACTTTCTGAATCCTTGATGATGTCTTTTCCTGCTAGAGGATTAGTAGGGAATGATGCTCCTTGGTGTTCAATTGATGTCTGTCACCTAATCAACCTGGTTTACACCCTTCTTCATGCCTGTGCGTTTCATATGTATGTCTTGAAAACAAATGAAATAGGTATCTATGACAAATGTTTTAATGTCATTCTATAATTTAGTAGTGTATTTTATCTATGCCTACCTTGTTACCGCATATAACATTCGCATTTAATGCTCATTAAATATCACGGCATATTTTTTAAGTGCTGAGATCTGGATAGATTGTGGGTTTGTCTGAAATAAGCAACTGTTATATATATTTTTTGTTTACTATTCATAATTTCATATCAACATTCAGAGTCTGGGAGGCGTTATGGCAACCAATCCCGGCGATCTTGGCAAGTTCCTGAGCATGATGGACTTCTTGGTAGTGGTTCTTTTCCTAGACCATCTGGATATGCAGCAGGAGTTTCTGCTCCAAAGTTACGAGCTAATGATCAATACCAGCTCAGTAAGACTAATGAGCCCTATCATCCACCCCGTCCTTATAAGGTTAGGATCATATTTGTTTATGTTCTTGACTATTATTTGTAGGCAAATGTCAGACCATAATGCCTATAGTTGTGGATTTGGAGTCATGCGGCACTTTTACAGTGCTCCTGTATGATTTTATCTACCTTTAAGAGTAAATGTAATGCAAAAAGAATGAAAGACTAGTTGTAATTCATGTTAGATGAACCTCCCCCTGATGTGATTTTTTTCTACTGTAAATTCTCCAGGCAGCACCTCATTCACGAAGGGAGACCAATGATTCATTCAATGACGAAACATTTGGTTCTTCAGAGGATACAAGTGAGGACAGAGCAGAAGAGGAAAGAAAGAGAAGAGGTAATTCGGATTGACTGGCAGAGGCAACTTGTGTGTGTGTGTGTGTAATAGAGAGAGAGTAACTACATTACTTCTTCTAAGTTTGCGAGTTTAAAATTTGATGACTTTCCTTTCAGTTTCCTTTGAGTTAATGAGGAAGGAACAGCAGAAAGCATTTCAAGAAAAGCAGAAGTTAAATCCAGAAAAGCGTAAAGATGGGTTCGACATTTCCACACTGATGGAGGATTCCAAAGACGAGAAGATACTTCTGAATAGAAGCAATGAGTCTGGTGACTCTGTGATATTAAAAAACTCAAATAATGATTCTGAAAAATCTTCTTTACCCCCACAAACTCCAGCATCCAGACCACTTGTACCTCCAGGTTTTACGAGCACAAATGTGGAAAGGAATCTTGGACCAAAGTCTGTAATTCATCCCCATACAGTGGAGGTAACAATATTTCATTTTAATCTGATTGGTATGCATGGAAAAGTGATTTATTTGAAAAAGGAAATAAGAAAAGTGCATACTGAAGTTGGCTGGTCATGCATGTTTCTTTTTGTCACAAGAATTTGATCCAAACATTTAGTTGCCATATTTTTATGATACAGGGGTTTTAATAAGCATTTTACTTTTTCTATTGATTTGGAAGTGTTGTTCCATCTTTATTGAAGGTTTAAACCTAAATTTTTGTTGTGCTTGGACTTTTATAGTTTATTGGAAATATTGTAGTGTTTGAGAATTCACCAGGAAGAAGCTGAAAAGTCAGTACTCAGTAGCAATATTGAGTAATTCTACCTAAATTCAGTAATTACTCAAGAGAGGAAACCCTTGTCGTAATGATAAAATGCAAATTCAAGATCACTTGACACTTTCCAATTACGAGTGTTATAGAAAATTCTAGGAAGGAAAGGGGACATTGCTGATTTGCTTATCATTCTTTTCCTCCTCTTCCACCCACTCTCTTCTCTTGCCTATCTGTGATGCCACGGGCTTCAAAACCTGTAAGCCTTTGTACTGCTACCTAATACATTCTAATATGCTAGAAAAAGTCTAGGGACACAACATCTAACATGTAAATATATATATATTTATATATATATTTTTTCCCATTTTATTCTGACCTATGGTGGGTTGACACCTTAGCTTGTTGTGAAAATGCTTTGAGATTTTGTTGTGTCCGTAGAAGAACTCTGGGCTATGACTCGAACACCCATGCTTGTTTATATGTTTTCTAACATATTCATGAAAGATATTTTTTAGAAAATTCATTAATTAGATCTGTGTAATATTATAAAGGTCATAGTATTGTTAAGATTGCAGGAACAATGTATTTTTGGGAGGCTGATATTCTTGTTAAAGAATGGGCCTGTATAGTATTGTTTAGAATGCAAGAGAAAATTTATTTTGAAAGGGTGATATTCTTGTTAAGGAATGGGCCTGTCACGTGTGTACAGTGTCAGTTAATGGTCGTAAGTCTGGCTATATCATGTGGTTTAGTTTCCACTTGCTGACCAGTCTGCTGAATAGGTTTAGTGTGTGCTGGCTTAGGATATATATATATATATATATATATATATATATATATATATATTTGTGTGTGTGTGTGTATTGTTTCTTTCTTTTTAATAGCAAATATATGTTGACCCATGATTGAATCATGTAATCATATGTGATGTCATCTTTTGCTTTTCCTCTTATTAATAGTACATGCATCTGTTGCTTCTGTAGGTTGTGAATCCTGAACTTGGGAATAGCCTTGCACATGCCAAAGGTAACCATGTGTTAAATGGGACTTCTGATAATCAAGTGGAGAAACAGTCATCTGAACAAAATGGTTTGACTGAGCACCAACTTGGAAGTACTAATATGTCAATAAATAATATGAGTGAAAAGAACCTAAATGCACTATCTAGTAAAACAACTGACATGGATGGTCAATTGTACAAGAATTCTTATCATTCAGAAGCTGTTGAAGCTTCAGAAAGTGAAGTTATTGATCTTAATGCTGAAAAGGTTACTGGGAATAAAATAGTAGGAGAATCCAATCAAAATCACTCAACTTCAATCCTAGATAAAATTTTTGGCACTGCAATAACTGGTGGTGGGCCCTCTAGTTTCATTGAGGTAATCATGATTTCTAATGGAACTTTCTTAATGCCCCTTCTGTGCTCTTTTTATGTTGATAAACATGAAAAAATATCTGTAATTTTAATACACTATCAGTATCAATCCAATCCTTATATTTGTTTAAAACTAAATTTTCAGGCTTTTTAAATGAATAAAAATATTTTTTTTGATTGGTAAGTTATGCACCTGGTGGGTCTTGAATCCATGACCTCACCCTACACATTTCTCTTGCAAGGTTTCATTTATTCAGAATTTTCTTTCTGCCGTGCCTTGGCATTCTTTCAGCTGTTGCCATGACATTTGATGTATGGGTGTACTTAATTTGATTGACTCATATTTGATCGATATCTGTTTCCCTCGTGAATGTGAATAAAAAATTAGGTTGTAGTTTTATAAAACGATGTTTTCTAATCCATTTGTGGTTCATTGAATATTACTATGCCATGTTAACATGAAAATAATACTTATAGAATACAGGTATGCTTTGCTATCACCAAAATTTGTTGAGTAGCTGATAAATACTTGCATAAATTACAATTAGAGGATCATGTGAATATTGATTCAAAATTATACTCCATTGGAATGGGTGGAACATCTTTTGGTTCTAATTTAAGTCCCAAGTGAATTTGAAATCAATTTTATTAAGTGAATTTTAGCTTTGACTATATGATCTGCCTTTAACAAGTTTGCCAGTTTTTTTTAACTGTACTTTGCATGGGTTCTTCACTTCTTTTTGGAAGGATGCTCATATTCTCATTTTTTACTACAAAGTCCTCACCTTGATGTATCTCTCTCATAAATTTATTTGTTTTTTTTTATAGCATCATGATAGTAAAGTAGATGAGACATTGATCCCTCCTGCTACCCAATCTTCCAAGTTTGCTCGTTGGTTTCTTGAAGAAGGTATGCTAGTGTCAACGTTCAGGTTTTAAGTGTTTGTATACGTTACAACTTAAAACTGGTTTTTGATTGATGTTAAATAATATGCGTTAAGCTCTGATTTTTCTTTCCATGTTGTTGCAGAAAAGAAACCAGTTGATGATCTCTCCAGCAGGCGGAATGACTTGCTCTCATTGATTGTCGGTGGTGAGAAAGGTGGATTGCAGGTTTCTGATGTGAAGAATACCGACCATGTTTTACCTAATATTCCTTTTCAAAGCTCTGAACCTGCAGACGGGCATACAACACCTAATGTAACATCGGCTGTAGTTGAAAACTCTGAGCTGTACAAGAATAAACCACAGGCAGTTCCAGTTGTCATTACTTGTGAAGATCTTGAGCAGTCGATGTTGTCAGAAATTAGTGAAAATGTCACAACTTTGCAGCCACCTATTCAAGTTGTGAGCATTCCTGATACAAAGATTGAGCCGCCAAAAGCTACAATCGATGATAGTGCATCTCAGCACCTCCTTTCATTGTTACAGAAGGGAACAAGCCTGAAAGATATTGAACCATCCCAAAATCTAGAAATCCAATCTTCAGAGAAACTACATGACAATGAAGGAGCAGGTTTAGCAAGTTTTGACTCTGCAGTTCATGATTCAAAAGAGTTAAATACCAAGAATGCCTCCAATTCAGGGCAGACTCTGACTCTTGAAACACTCTTTGGGACTGCTTTTATGAAGGAGCTGCAATCAGTTGGAGCACCTGTTTCTGTCCAGAGGGGCTCAGTTGGGAATGCAAGAGTTGATAATTTGGAGCCTCATGAGTTCCCGTTTCCTGGCATGGATGATGGCCATATGCCTACAAATGAAATTGGGTCCAATACAATTAGTTATGAAAGCAGTGTTTTAACCTCCAAGCAAAGAGTGCAAACCAAACCGGTAATGATTGAAGAGCGATGGTCAGGTTTTGATGATCCTCAAACTGAACTGGATTCATCACAGCTTCGAACTGGCTTAAAGTCTAAGCTTGGTGGCTTTGATGGGCCTGTTGATCTTCGGCTTCCTGAAGAGGATAGCTTGATTGTGGTAAATGATCCTTTGAGCCTTCAAAAGTATTCGACTGCCGGGAATATAGCTAAAACTGAAGTGTCACCCTCCCCAAACACTCAAGTTGGCATTGCTGAAAAACTAGCTTTCAATTCTATCTTCAAAGACGAGAGATCTTTTATGGGAGGTCAAGAAGGTCAACCCTTTCTTCGTGGCCCTTATGATCTGAGGGAGCCTGATATTCCTTATCAGGGTCTGAGTGTTCAGCCATCTTCTCCACGGCTTCACCCTCCTCATTCTAATCATTTGGGACCGCTGTTCCATCAGTTAGATTCTCATCCTTCCAATATTAATGCCCAGATGAAATTTATGGCCCCTGAGGGAATCATCCATCATGATCCTCCACCAAATCGTCAATTTCCTGCAAATATGCTTCGTCCTCCTTTCCATCACCCCAGCACTGGATTGAGTGGGCTTGATCCCCCCAGTCATCACCCTATGCTGCAACAGATGCACATGTCTGGAAACTTTCCTCCACCTCACCTGCTTCAAGGATTTCCCAGGAGTTCACCCATGCCAGCTCCACCAAACAGGGGTGCACCTCTGCCTCCTCATGTCAACAATCAGATGAACAATTTTATGCCTGAAATGAACCCATTGCAAGGCTTTCCTTTTAGTCACCGGCAGCCAAACTTTGCTGGTCTTGGAATGCCACCTCCAGGTAAATCTCTCACTCCTCTATCGGTCTTTGTATGCGATTTTTCATGTTGTTTCTTGCTTTTTAATTTTTAGTATGGCTAACTGCTTTCCCTATATAATTTGATTGGGTTGTGGTAGATTTCACTGCAATGGTTTCATTTGAGCCCAAATTGTGTTAACATGGTTCTCCTGGAATCCCAAAGTTTTCTTGGTGTAGGATTCTAAAATTCTACTTCTCAATCAGCCTAAACCATATTTTAGCACATTATGTATGACCCCTGGACTGGTAAAGTCTCTTGTTATCAAACAAGAGATTTGGGGTTTGAACTCTGTCTACACCAAATCCAATTAGTGTCTTGGCTTGATGATAAAGAGAAATTATCATGGAGTGGATGCCATAGGTTGAAATTCTATCGTACCTATCAAAAAAAAAGTGTGACCCCTCTTAGAATTTAGCTTTATCAAACTTTCCCTGAACATGCACAATTAATTTAATTTAATTTTTTTTTTCAAATAAAATGTGAAGTTATTCATGGTGGTAAATGTGGACATGAAATCATCAATGTCCTCTCAACTTCATTGGCCTTACTGTGACAATTTAGATGGCCAACTAGACCAGCTTTTTATGATTTCTTTTCCAAGAGATGCCATCAACAAAATACCATTTTTGCCTTACATTGAAATGGAGGTGAAATATTGGTTTACTGTGTTATGAAAAAGGCAAATAAAAGGTGAAGAGCATAATGCTTAACTCATACGTTTCTTTTCTTTCTATTCCTTCTTTTATGTCCCAACATGCTAGAGAAAATACACCATATTTGTTCCAGTCCATTCCATTTAAGATAAATATTCATACCATTCCATTTTGTTCTTTGATATGCTCCTAGAGGAAGGAGAAAAAAGGAAATGATAAAAATTGAGACAGCAGCTGCATTTGAATTATTGTTATATATGTTTGCATTATGCGAGAAATTGCATGTCTTTTACTAAGAGCCTTATAGTTTAGTGGCATAGCTTGCCCTTATTTATTAGGAGAGCTAGGGTTTAGATCCCTCACCCCCATTGTTGCAAATTGCACTTATCTAATTGTCAAAAAAAAAAAAAACTGCATATCTATCTTATTTTTTCTAATTTATTCATTGTTGAATTTCAGCTCCTGATGCTGGTGGTGGAAGCAATCATCCAGAGGCAATCCAGAGGCTTATCGAGATGGGGCTCAGGTCAAATTCCAAACAGATTCAGCCTTTTGCCACTGGTGGCCCTGGTCAGGGGATGTATGGTAATGAACTGGACATGGGTTTTGGGTATAGATAGTTAACCATTAATTGTGCTTGTGTATATGGCAATGTATTCAACATCTTTTGCTTGGATGTGCAACTCCTTGCACCATGGGATTTTATGCTTCTTTTATGAGGGAATTAGGTAGCTTAGTGTAATTAATGGATGCTTCTCGCACTTGCACTTATTGTTTTGCTTGATTTTGTTGTCAAATTTAAAAGAAAAATCAGAGTATCTACTGAACTGAGGAAGTCCAATGGACGAGTTAGTCATAGAATAAGAAGAATGAAATGGGGTATAATGCTACTAGAAAACTGATGATTGCTCTTTTTCTAGATAGGAACAAGAATTGGCCACCCGTCTTGCCGAGTCAAGAAGCCATTCTAGTTTTTAGTTTCTACCCTCCTTTCAAAATCAAGTTAGGTTAGGGAATTAGCACCCGTTGACTACTCCGTGCTTTTTAGCGTGGATATTGTTGGGTTGATGGTGAACACATCGATACCATCTTAAATGTTAATATTCAAATAAGAATATCTTAAATGTTAATATTCAAATAAGAGTTTAAAGCATCTCTTCATAGGTTTCCATTCATTTGATCTGTTCATGAACTGTTAGAATTCGGCTTGTGAAAAGTTCATTTATATTTGTTTGTTTAGCAAACATGTCAAATTCAAACTAAAGTTTAGGCTTGACAAATAAGCCAATCTCAAAAATAATAATGTGTTCCTTAACAAAAGGCTTGATTTAACTATATAATATTATATTTTTAGGGAGGGTCTCATCTCCGGTTTTTATATCTCTTGTCTCCTCCCATTTTTAAATGGATGAATGGCACATGGAAAAAAAAAAAAAAAAAAAAAAAAACTCCCATTTATAAATAGAAGGAACACATGGAAAATAACTGATCCGACTATTAAAACGGCAACATGAAAAAATACAATAGTGACCTAAAAAAAGTAATTTCTTCTTCTCTCTGCCTCTCCTCTTCACTCTGCAATTGTGCAGCATCACC
Organism: Notholithocarpus densiflorus; assembly: GCA_030021035.2. Classification (NCBI taxonomy): domain Eukaryota; kingdom Viridiplantae; phylum Streptophyta; class Magnoliopsida; order Fagales; family Fagaceae; genus Notholithocarpus; species Notholithocarpus densiflorus. The sequence continues at coordinate 1,526,920 of JARYZH020000041.1, forward strand.
AAGCCAATCACTCTGCAATTATGCAGCATCAACACGACAAACTGAAAATACAGCATAAACTGAAAAGCCAAGCCAATCACTCTGCAATTATGCAGCATCACCACGACAAACCGAAAATACAGCATAAACTGAAAAGCCAAAACCCACAATATTAGCCAAACCGAAATCCCAAACCATCGGTAAAAAGTTAAATCTCACCATTGACGGCTCTATCATATGCTTGCAAGAAAATCACTTGTTTTCTGTTTCCGATTTTCCAATCAGGTTGGAAACCAGTGAGCTTGTCGTCGTTGAGGTTTCAAATCTCAGAAGAGGGGTTTTGTATTTGGACTTTGAAAAAATTATTGTTTTGTATTTGGTTTCAAACCTCATCATGGGCCAAATATAGTTTTTTTTTTTTGTAGAAGATTTGGTAATGTTGGCTTTGGGTTTGTTGTAAACTTGTATCATTTTAATTATTCTGGGGGACTGGTTGAAAATTTTTAAAATTTAAAATTTTCATTTTGGAGGTCAGATTTTAAAATTTTAGGGGGGGGGGGGATAAGGAGATTTATGCTTAATTTTGTAATTTTTTCCAAACCTCCGTTAAAGTCTTTACTATTGAGCTCTAAAGAGCAAAGCATAGAGAATGAGAGCTGTGGGAAATTGCTGGAGGCAGGTGAGAGTATTAAAAAGCCGAGGCAATTTTGTCTTTCCACAGCAATAGGCGTTTTCACTCTTGTTTTCTCTCTAATTCGAAGAGATGGATTTTTTGTGGGCCCGGGTAGAAAATGCTTGGGTACCACCAAAAAATTTCCTCACCTTCTTTCCTTACCAAACAACACCCACTCTTATTCTCTCTCATTTATTTTCCATTCACCCTATTTCACCTCCAACCAAACATACCCTAAAAACTTACCCACGAAATTTGTCAGATTTCGATTGTCATATTTCACATCTCTCTCTCTTTGCTGAAATTAGTCATTGTTGAAGTTTTTCAGATCTGCATGTGTCTTTCCCCCCCCCCCCCCCCCCCAATTTTTTTAGATAGTGAAAATCAAATTATTTTTAGTCTTCTTGTTGTGTTTAGTTCTCTAGTTTTAAAATGATATTCAACTTGACAAATTGAGAGATTTGTAAATTTTGAAAACTACCTTCAATCTTTAAATCTTCAACCTTCTAGGAAAATAATAAAAATCTGAATAAATATTTTTAAGAGAGAGAGAGAGAGGAAGGAGGGGGGGCGTAAAACAAGAGAAAGAGAGGGAAAATGAGAGAAGGGAGATTGAGGTGGACTAACGCCCAGAAAGCTCCACAGAAGGATGGGTAGCTGTAGAAAGAGAAAAAAACGCACAAATTGAGAGAGAGAGACTATTTTTGACATGGCCTTTTTTACACATTTAGATGGTTGGTGTGCCAGGTGTCATTCATCTATTCTCTTATTAGACTTTATCAGTTGAGTTAACTGGAATCCACATATAGATTTGAAATTGAATTGTGTAACTTTGTAAATAGGTTCATATGATATTAAATTATTATTTATAATATATATATATATTAATAGGTAAAGCAGAGAGAAAATCCAATTAAATTTCAAATTAGAATTCAATTAGAGTTCAATTTTGTGCCATGTGTCTCATCTAATCTAAATTTTAGAATTTTGTGCCAAGTGAGTTAATTTAGTGTAAAAATTGAATTTCAATTAAAGTTTAATTTTGCGCCACGTGTCCCATCTAATCTAAAATTTTAAATTTTTGTGCTAAATTAATTAATTTAGTATAGAAAACGAAGAATCCAATATAATAAACTATAAAAAACATAATCATATAACTAAAAAAAATTCAAATTTATAAGTCATATATATATATATATATATTAATATGTAAAGCTTAGAAAAAATTGAATTAGAATTTGAAATTATAATCCAATTTTGCGTTATATGTCTAAATTTATGTGGGAACTACGCCATAATTATCCACTTAAACTTGTGCCACGTGTCAATTAAACTCTAATTAACTCACTTGGCACAAAATTCTAAAATTTAGATTAGATGAGACACATGGCGCAAAATTAGACTCTAATTGAATTCCAATTTGAAATTTAATTGGATTTTCTCTTTGCTTTACCTATTATTATATATATAGATGTGGGAACTACTCCATAATTATCCACTTAAGCTTGTGCCATGTGTCTACTTAAGTTTTTTAATCGTTGTGTCAAGTGAGTTAATGAATGCAAAATACTAAGAATCTAATATTAATGAACTATAAAATTAAAAAAAAAAATCACATATACTCAATAAAAATCACCACATGTTTCTCAAAAAATAAATAAAATAAAAATCACCACATAACAAAAATCACCACACGTTCTATTTTATTAAAAATTAGAAAAAAAATGATCATAAGTAGTATTAAATTTAGGTAAGAATTTTATTATATGACTAATTACATTTACTTTAAAAAATAATTTGACCAATTATCTATATTTTATTATAAAAATTGTGTTTAATTTTAAATGTATCTATATGTATGCATGAATGCATGTGTTACATGCTTTTAAAAAAAATTTTAATTTGACTAATTATTTATATTTTTATAATACAAATTTTGTTTAATTTTAAATACATCCATGCATTTGTATGGAGTTACATGCTAGTTTATTAATAATATAATAAGTCTATTCGTTGTAAAAATTTATTGATTTGTAAATGGATAAAAAAATTTGGTCATGGTTTATCTATATACTTGAATAGAATAAGTTAATCAAGTAACTTGTGAACAAACTTGAGCAAGAAAATAAACCAACTTTGAACATGTAATCATATTTACTGGTGAGCTCAATCTCGGCTCGTGTTCAAAATAAAATTAAATGAACAAGTCTGAATTTTTAATAAGTCTATTCGTGTTCAAAATAAAATTGCATTGTGATTATATATTAGCCGTAATGTATCAGGAGAAATTTAACACAATTGGGTAGGATATCAATATCCCCAACACACTCACACACTGTTTGTGAGCATCTACATCACAATGCAAGCATGACAATCAAAATTAAGTGCTTTATGCAAACACAGTAAAACCAAACTAAAAATCATCTACAAATACTAATATAAGAATGGTGTAGCTACAAAATATATCTTAACATAAAAAACTACAATTCATTTTGACATAATAAAATAATTCCATACTAAGAAATAAAACACCTTAGAAAAGCTTTGTTACAAATCTTTTCTTTTGTTAAGTTAAAGTCTGTTACTACAACTCATCACCAACCATGATCGCATAAGATCCTGCAGGAAATTAAAACCCGTAAGTGCATTATTTTTTGTGGCTTTAACGTCAGCACCCTCCCTCCCCCCCCCCCCAGTGATGCAACCTATCTTGCTAGTACTGAGTTAAACCAATGTTGTCGTTCTGGGTTGACCAGAATCTCCATTTGTTACAAATAGAAGTTGCAGGGTACCATAGTCAGAATAAAAAATAGGCGAAAATCACATTTTCGTCCCTATATTTTCAAGCGATTTTCATTTTGGTCCCTAAATTTTATTTTTACCGCTTTTAGTCCCTATTTAGAAAAACGCCATCTATTTTAGTCCTTTCCGTCAGTGTCTTAACGGCAAAATCCTAGGTGGTAAACGGAAGTATTAAAATAATAATAAAAATTTTATTTTGACATTAAAAAATACCACATCAGCCTCTAAATTTAAAAAAAAAAATTAATTTATTAATTTTATCTAAATAAAAAAAATTAAAAACAAAAACAAGAACACAAACAACAAAATTTAAACACAATTTAAATTTAAGAACACAAAATTAAAAACCAAAATCACAAACCCAGAAAATAAGAACACAAAATTAAACTTCAGATCCACATCAGATTAAACATGAAAACATCAAATTTAAAACCCAAACATCTGTGGTGATCTTCATCACCTCCTCCGACGCCGCACCGTCGAGAACCTAAACAAGGCAAGAGCAAAAGCCTCGGCTGATTTCGGAGTCGCTGTCAGCAAAAAACCTCATCTTTCCGTCGCTGCCCAGTTCGGCCTGGAGCCAAACCTGGGCTGTGCAGCCCATGACTCGGTTCAAGTCGACCTTGGTAGATGGGTCTAGCTCCGACAATAGAGTCGCATAGTGAAGCCACGGTCGATTGGTTCTGGGAGAGACTGGAACTCGGAGATGAGGCGGTTGAGCTTGGAGGACACGTGGGTTTTCGTCAGTGACTGCGACGGAGGGAACGTCACCGCCAAGCACGTAAATGGCTTTTTCTCAGGACCGGGCGGCAGAGATTGTGGTGTATGTAGATTTCTGGGTTTGTGGTGTATCTGGGTTTCTGGGTTTGTGGTCTATGTTGATCTAGGTTTGTGGGTTTGTGGTGTCTGTTGTATTCCGTTCTGGGTTTGTGGGGTTTTGGGTTTATGGCGTATATGGTGGCTGAAATTCAATCTGGGTTAGCCTATGAGATGACCCATTGAACGATTCTACTACATTTAACAAATGGTAGCTATGGTTTGAGTTTTATGAGTGGCTTCTATTATATTTGTTGTGAGGCTTCGTCTTCTTGATGGCTTGGAGAAGAAATGGAATTAAACCTTCCATGATTTCTTCTTCTTGATGGCTGGGTTTCAATTTCTTGTTCAAATTTTTTGGGTTTTAAATTTTGTTTTCATGTTTAATCTGATGTGAATCTGAAGTTTAATTTTGTGTTCTTATTTTCTGGGTTTGTGATTTTGATTTTTAATTTTGTGTTCTTAAATTTAAATTTTGTTGTTTGTGTTCTTGTTTTTGTTTTTAATTTTGTTTTTAATTTTTTTTATTTAGATAAAATTAATAAATTAATTTTTTTTTTTTTAATTTAGAGGCTGATGTGGCATTTTTTAATGTCAAAATAAAATTTTTATTATTATTTTAATACTTCCGTTTGCCACCTAGGATTTTACCATTAGGGCACTGACGGAAAGGACTAAAATAGATGGCGTTTTTCTAAATAGGGACTAAAAGCAGTAAAAATAAAATCTAGGGACCAAAATGAGAATCGCTTGAAAATGTAGGGACGAAAATGTGATTTTCGCCTAAAAAATATAGGCTTTGATTCTTTTGACTGACCAAGCCCAACTGAGGTGCGTGTGACCCAAAATATAGATCAGAATCATCAGAAGTAAGAAGAAGAAAAGTCGAATGCAAACCATAATCACTGGAGAGTATGACAAGTGGTTAAGTGTTTAACCAAGTGGGCATCTTTTTAAAGTCAAAGACTCAGCCTCAATGGAATAGGATTACTACAAATCAGCACAAGTCAAATTTCTGTTTCAATTAAAAACAAAATGAAAATAAAAGTACATGAATTGTTGATTATGATAGGCATTAATACTACAAATGAGTGTGGTCAAGTTATGGTTAATTATATATTTCTTGATTAAAAGGTTGGTTTCTATTTTATATTCATAACCTATCATTTCTGCTGAGCTCATGAGCCATCTGGTCGATTATATCCTGTTAATATAATCTGTTTAAAATAATCCATGTATCAAGTGGCCTAATTCAATAGCAAAGTTAGTCACGGATCACTATCAGTTGTTGACACATAAAAATTAATGATCTTTGAGAATGTGTAGCATGATGCATAGGCCAAATCATACTCAGCAATAAGCACAAGCTACTCAACTTGGGGTTTAAAGCTAGAGGGAATTGTAGTTCATATCCTTGTGAACCATAAGGTGACCAAAATTCTTTTTACTTATTGCAGGCAGTGTGGGAAGTCGTTCAAGCCAGAAAAAATGCATAAGCATATGAAGTCCTGTAGGGGAATGAAAGCATTGGCAAAGACTGCAGCAGTTAACACTGAGAAGGCTCCATCTGCAGAATCAATGACTTCCTCCCATAGGAAATCAACAAGTGGCTATTTTTTGACCAACTAAGTTGTTTTTGAGTTAATTTCTGTTGATTTTCCAAAATTGTGAGGGGAAAGAAAAGGCCTCCTTTTTTTTTAGCTAATGTACAGCAGGTGATAAGAGTAGAAATGAAATATCCATCTGTTCATTTTTGTTGACAATTGGTCTCCTATTATGGAGGTTCAGATTCCTCTATGATCCTATATTACCACATCACATCCAGATAAAGATTGCAAGAATAAACCATAAATGGAAAGGAAATTAAAGTGGACAATGAAAGAACCACATTTTGGAAAAAGGACAAATAAGGTAATAGCTGTGATCCAAATGGCGGATAAAAAATTTAGCAGAGACCTACATGGAAGTCAACTATACATTTCAATGATATAGCACATGTTTCAGTCATTACAAAAATTCTGTGAAAGTCATAGGACATCCTGTGATAGAACTCCAGGGCAAAAATACCATATTCTTTGTGCTGTAAAACTCTCGACAGAAACCCCTACCTGGACAAGAAATTTGTGGTTGATAGTGTAATCACTGTTAGTTCTTGTGGTATGTATCTAATTAATGGAAACAATGGTGGAATCAACATGCTCTAATAGGAACCCATATAACTTCTTTCTTAAGTCATCTATCCTCTCATCAACCTCAACTCCACCCCCAACCAGGTCATCCAACCACTTATTCACCCTTTTAAGTTGCCCGAGAAGATATGCAATTTCAGATCTTTCTTCCTCTCTGCTTTGCTCAAATCCCACATTTAACGAATCCTCCAAATACTTCAAGAACCATTCACGAGAAACCAAGAGCAATTTTTCAGCCAAAGTTGCTGTCTCTTTTAGTCTACTTCCCTTAGAACAGTCCTCCCTTACAGTATTTGTTTTCTTTGTTGAATGACGTTGTGAAGGAGATGGCATCCGCTTTGCATTTGATTCTGATATAGAGCTTCCATGATTTCTATGACTTTGTTTATCTTGAGGAGAATTACTTTCTGAATTCAATTCCTCTGGATTCTTATCTATGATGACATAATGACATTTCTCACCATTTTGAAGACTACTCTTTTCTAGCATTCTGAAAAGATTGAACTTGGAAAGATTAGTCCTTACTGCAGCTTGAACCCAAGACGTGGCATTCTTATCAGTGAAACTTTTACATGCATCTGGCAATGAACGCTGTAGGCTACAATAACCATTTGACTTAGATTCAGAAAGTGTTATGCTCTGTAAGGAATTGACAACTTTTCCAGCTCTCTGCATACTTAGATGAAGGTCCAAAAATTGCTCCACCAGTGTTCCTGCAGGAACTTTCTGCGAGGTATCACAGAGTTCCGCAAACGTACTGAAAAAATAAAACATGGTCATCATACATATTCCAAGCTTGAAATCTTTACTAATGGCATCATGCTCCATATTAGTCTAGACTTTTTTTTTTGGAAAAAAATCTGGAAAAACGTGTATATACTCTGTGTATCATAGTCATTAGCAGATGACATCATTATATGGTATTTAAGAAGATTATAATTTTTTATGGTAACAAGGACGGTTTACTAATGAAAAGTTCATATGCATGTTAGTAGGAAGAGAGAACTAGCAAAGTAGGACATTTTCACCAAATGAACTACTTAACTGCTTATGTCTACAACAAAGCACACCCCTGTCAACACAGAGGGAGAAAGGGGGGGTGGGGGGGGGGGGGGAGATTCCAGCAAAACGTGATGAATTGTCCACCTCCACCGTAATATGGAAAAGGGAAGGCAGGAAAATTAAATCAATGTAAATTGAGCAGATTATACTCCAAATAGTTTTATGGTAAAAATCATATAATATAGAACTTAGTTGCACTAAAATAATGTGAAATTGCTAATCTTTCCTAAGTAGGCTACCAACATTCACATGCTAGAAGAAGAAATGCATGTAATCAATGAAAGCTAGAACAGGGGAACAGAACAAGGAAATGGAGAAATTTTCCGTAAGCTACAAGATGACCACTAGGACTTGTTTTATGTAAATCATCCTACCCCCACCCCGCCCCAAAAAAAGAAAAGAAAAGATGTATACCAGTATTTGACATCATAAATTCTGCCAGAGAGAGTACTAATGGCTGTCACCAACAATTATCCATCCATATTACCCCTACAAAAGACCTATAACAAAAGCAAATTACTTGAAGGCCCTAAATTTATTAATGTCACCTACTTACCCATTATTTCACAAACAAGTAGAATACTCTAGCCTGGCTGCATATGAGATATCTTCTGTAGTTGCATAACGGCCTTAAGTAATTCACTAAACAACTCTAACATTGGGCAAATATGGTCAAGAAAATGATATTAAATGTTGTTATTTTTGCTTTTCTTTTTTTCTTTTTTTGAGGTGGTGAGGGTGGGGAGGAAAGTTATCTTTTTGGCAGATCTCATGTGTTACACACATGCCACTGTACCCTGGGTATCTGAACGAACTAAGTGATGTACAAAAATTATTTATGCAGTTCTATCACTTTAACCTTCATTCAATACATTGGAGAATTTCAGATTTATAGTAGTTCACCTCCCAAGCATAAGAAATTTCAGGCTGTGCCTGTCACCCAATAAATCTTCCACATTGAACACTAGGTAACATGAAGGTACATAAAATTCTTGGTATATGCATTAACTAATGCTTCACATCATTCTTCCCCTGAAGTGTACTGTGTCTACACACCTGTTCTCCACACTCAATAACAAGTTTGATCCATTTACATTTCAACAATCCAGTTCCATCACATTTGAGCAATCCAGTAAAAGGAAACTTTGACTCTAGAGTCTGGATTTCCACTTAGCATATTGGATATCATCTTTGCCCTCTGATCTGAAGATGAAAAACATTCATAACTCATCTCCATTCTTGGTTTTTTTTTTTTCAATAATGTGTCTTTTCAAATGCATTTCATAAGTCCAGGATATGGTCCATGATTGCCATGATTCTTCTTCTGACATGTTCTTCTTTCCAAACTCATATTCAAATCTGTACCAAAAAAACCTTCTGCAGCACAACTGAACTAGGCATGCCAATGCCCTCCAAGAGGCAAAACACTGTCTTGATAGTTGGCAATTCATAAGTAATGAGACTTCCAATAGACAGTAGAAGCTTCTATTCCAGTATGTATAATGCACAAAACAAATTAATCTATATAAGAATGACAAGATTAGATGAGTAGCTTCAGTGGTGCACCTTCGTGCACTCAATATCTGGATTCAATGGCTTGCTTGGTAGAATATTGTGGGACACTTCCCTTTTCAGTATTGGACCTCATTCAAGACATTCTCTCTTTTTTTTCTTTTTTCGTGATAATCAAGAAAGCCTTTTTTATTGAAACGAGCTGGGGAAACCCAGCAAAGACAGTACAAACCAGGCTAGAGACCAGCCATACAGCCAACAGTCCTACTTTAAGCTTCCAATGCTTTGGAAAATGTATGTCATACCTCAGAAAGATACCAAATTTTGTTCCTTAAATTCTCCTAGTACAATAGTACAAGAAGTATCCACTTCTCCAATATGACTAACATTTCCACTTAACAGCATCAAGACTCAAGTAACGATGTTCTTCCGGAAATTTACACTATATATATGGAACTAATAGGTTATGCACTAAAACATAGGATGAATTCATTGTTGTCTATTCATGATTGGGAGCACTAGAGACTCTTACCGTGTATTTCAATATGTTTATCAAACACAATATAAGCTAAGGGATGTACTGCATAGCATTAGGAAAAATTCAAACTATTAATACTCATTATTCCATAGAAAGATGTAAATAAATATGGAAAATTACCGCCAAAAAATATATCGCAAAACACAAAAGAGTATAAACTGTATACCGCATGCAATTGATGATACCCTCCGCAGCAGATGCTTCTTCTAATTCACGTACAGCAGCCAAAAATGCGACATTTCTATGAGACACAGCTTTCTGAAAAGGGTCAATGTCAATGTCAATATGGCATAAAACAATAAGTACTTGGCATCAGATAAACTGGAAGTATGGAACTTTATTAAAACATGAACCATACCTTTCCAAGATTATTTATAGTAGATGGGAGTGCATTCCACAAAATCCTCTGGTCAGACCAAGTCTTGAAATTGAGGGGCACATTAAGCAGATGAATTGGGATAGTGCCCCCAGATGATGATTTCAAATCCTTTTTTGAAGTCTTGCTCTTTGATTTTGGAGAAAATATGTCATTTTTGTTTTGCAATGGTGAAACACTCAAACTTGGAGGCTTCGTTGGTTTATCATTCTTACAAGCTTTCTTATCAGAAATCACCTGCAGCAACATCTAGTCATTAGCTTCATGGAAAACACCAATGTGAGATTTGTAGAATGGAGTACAAGTTGAAGCAATAAACTTTAATTTCACACATGCGACACTTGTCCAGAATGACAAAAAGAGGGAAAGATCTAATTTTACCCATCAAATTTGTCAAACCCAAATCAGAACATTTTTATTTTTTTGGCTTATCAATGATTCAACGGGTATCATGTTCTCCCAATCGTTAAAGAAACATATCCAGATAATATAATCTACACCAGAATGCACAACTGTCAAATAATAAACCTGCCAACTACCCAAAATGACAAAGCCAAAGACTTGCTGTAGCTGTAAAAGTTTACAATATAGGTGCAACATAAATTAAAATTTACAATGGCATTGGCACCATATAATTTTTGGCATACAAGAACAAATATATCCCTAATTCCACAATCAAATTCTTTACAAACATTTAAGCAGAACTAAAACATCTGAAAGTTTAAAATAAAGGATTAGGTTCAATACACTATATTACTATTTAACTATAATAAATTCAATCCAGGGCCCAGACAGAAAAAGTGTGCAACTGCTCTATTTTACTGCGCATAGGATTGTACAAAAGACTTCATCATCTTGAATGGTGCCATATCTGAAATAGCTGCCTTTCTCTTCAAAAGGGTCATTGAGATATTCAATTAAAAAGATCAATTTTCATATAAATTTAAATGGGTCAATTCAATCCCCATGGATAATCACAAAAAGGAAGGGGCTTTGACTATAAGATATAGACTAGAAACACAACAGTGCAATGATAATGCCAAAATGTCACAATACAAGCATCCTTCTACCACCTTGCTCGATAAATAACCAAAGAAACATAAGAAGAAGAAGAAGAAGAAGAAGAAGAAATAGCCAAAATGCAAAACGCAATAAAGCATTGTGAGAAAACAAGGAAAAAGGGTAGTGAAAAGTTTCAAACTTGAAAAGCAATAAAATGTGGGTGCACAGCCACAGACACAAAAGGTGTAAAAGAGAACATTACAGAAGCATTATCCGAAGAATTGCAAACTTGTTTGGACTTTGAACTCGATGTAGTAGTAGTATGAGCAGCATTAGTCCTAGAAGTCGAAGTAGAAGTAGCTCTAGGACTCTGATCCCAAACCCTCCTTGCAGAATCCAAACTCAACCTCCTCAACTGTAGCCCCTCAACTTCCACATTCTTAGGCTTAGCCTTGGTCTTGACCACCTTGGCATTGTGAAAATCACGCTTTGGTGTAATGGGCAACAAATCAGAGGGCACCAAATCAGTGGGATTGCCAACACAGGGACAAGGGCTTCTCTTGCTTTTGGGAACAGGTTTCAACCCACGAAGAACTGGAACTGGAGAACCCAAGTCGAGCCGTGAGGCATAAACAAACTGACCCAGTTGAATCTTGTCGCTGTAAATCAAGTCCATGTCATTGTCTGAGATTGAAACATAGGCTGAGTGAAGTGAATCCGAGACTTTCAAGAAGAACCCTTTACTCTTCCACGGATCATTGTCATGGTCATTGGGTAGAGAAGGCACAATCTCAATGACTTGGAGAAGAGCAGAGCGGTGCTCTCCTGTGACTTTCACGTCCTTGTTGCCTGCATGTTGGAGAAGCTTAGAAAGAACACCAGGAGTTAGAGAAGCCATAGTGTCATATGTGTGATTTTCTCTCTTCAATGGTTTTGGAAGTTCAACACTTTTGACACCACCATGGGCATGGTACTGTGGCAGAGAGAGAGAGAGAGAGAGAGATTGGAGGAATTGATGTTGTGGACACGTGGCAAATGGGGATATGGTTTGCTGGAGATTTTCAAAAACTTTTTGCAGCACAAGAAAGAGGGAAAGGACAATACAAGGTTGAGGTTTCGAGGTTTATCCCACAGGAAAAAGCAAATGAGGACAAACAAAACCATCTTTCTCTCGTTTAAATATCAACCCAAATGGCAAATATGAATATCATAAACTACTTTCTTTTTTTTAAAAGGGAATTTTATTTTTTCTCTCTCAAAAAAAAAAAATTTTTTTTTTTTTGATGAGCTCTCTCAACTTTTTTATTCATTTAGAAAAACTAATTTTTAGGTAAATAACAATTAATATATCATTGTCAAACAAAAAATTATCAATCTCAAAAAGATTTTGTGGATAGGATATTAGTTATTTTTTTCAATTTTTCATTTTTTTTTTAAATAAAGTTAAACTGCATATGAATATTTAAGAAAGTAGAAAGTAGCCAAAAAATAAACTATACTTTTTGGCTTTTCCTTATTGAAATTTAGGATAAATTCACTCTTGATCCTTTAAATTAAAAAATTAAAAAGTTTGAATTTGGTTCTTACAATTTAAAAGAAATGAAAAAAAAAAAATTTCCCTACATCTATAGGTTAGATTTGATTTTAATCCTTTAAATACGTTGTTAACTTATTTTGATCCTTAAATACAAGATTAGTTCTTCTCAAAAAAAAATACAAGATTAGTTCAATTTTAATCCTTAAAGAAATCAGTTTTCCAATTTAGTCTTATAAAAATAACAACCTCACATGGATGAGTCAATTTTTTTTTTTTTTTTTTTTTTTTTTTAGAAAACATATTCAATTTTTTTAAACTTTTTTTTTTTTGAGAATATTTTTTTTTCTTAAGAGACAAAAATGTGATCGATGTACTATAATTTAGCCATTATTAACATGTGTATCTTTTCTTTTTTGCACAGTTAATCCTATTTTAATTAGTCTAAAAGGTTCAAAATATTGAAATATACATGGTACATGTAATTAGAAATTTATTATCTTTTCACCTGTATTTTTAACATAATTTTCTTTTATAAATGTATTTTGAACATTCTTGTTAACTTATACATGCTAAATAAAGTTACCTTATGATATTTCAAAACAAAGGGCTACCTTTGAAATGATGGGAATTACACCATGCATCTATTTTGTCGTGTGTAAACAAATCCTTGCACTATCAAAAGTTAAAAATTATTGTATATTTTAGGAGTATGCTCCCTCAATAAGAGGGAGAGATTATACTCCCAGAACATGCAATAACAGTCCATCAAAAATATGATTTTATTGTACTAAATTCTTGTGCTTGTGATTTTGTGACTAATAAATAATCAGGTAAATTACGCTAACAAGCTCAAGATAAAACAAAATTATAGTCCTTATACCCGATTTTTATGAAATTACATTTCATCCCCAAATAATCAAAAATAATTAACAGGTCAACTCGTTTTCCCACCCTCCAAGTGATCAAAATAATTTATTCTCTACTGCTAAAATAGTTAAGAAAAAGAAGTGAGTGGTGTTAATTAATTTGATCATTCGAGAGTGTTCTAAAACATCAAGTATAACGAGTCTCATTTCATTATAAGTCGTAAGTTGAATATTTAAGTGTGTATTATATGGGTGTATGGTGAGTCTCATATCAAGTATTTACTAAATGAATCTTGGATATATAAGTAAGAAAAAGGTTAACACATGGATTAGGAAATATTTTTAAAAACTTTTATGGAAAATACAACAACTATTTTATAAAACATTTTTTTTATTATATATTTTTCATGAAAGTAATATTAAAATTTTCCTAAAGTGTTTATTATAAATGCCTTAGGGCACCCAGACCCTATAAGTAATTATGAAATACTCTAATTAAAGTTTAAAACTTTAAATAGTCTTTTTTTTTCCACTCAAATAATATGCATTTTAACAAAAAAACAAATAAAGAAAATAAAAGCAATACTAGTACATTATGAAGATTGTTTGGGTCCGATTAATATATGTCCTAAAATACTAATTATCCATTTTATGAAACTTTTTAAAGAAAAATTGAAAAATATATATATATATATATTAGTCACTTTTCATCTTCCCATAAAACACATCCTAAACTAGTTTATTAATTAATGAATGTCCTATGTCTCCAAACTCCACCTATATCTTTATATTGGTTGTGAAAATTTTGACCATTGGATTGTATATTTTTCTTATATTTTTCATGCTTCCAAAATTTTAAGAAAATCAAAAATCAAAAATCAATAGTTATGTTATTCAATGACATGTTTAAGTTTCAAATTTTCGTGGTAAAATATTACGAACAAAAATGTCGTCAGTGCTTGTCTTCCTAAGATGTGTAGATTAAGGAGGTATTGGACCCTGTAGCTAGCTAACCAAAGATTATTCATTCCGCATTAAATAAGATTCTTATGTGAGTGATTTTTTCCAGTAAGAAGTTTACAAGTAAAATCTTTGGCATAAATAGATTATTGAGAGGATGTGAAACTTTTTAGATAAATAATACAAAGAGAGCAAGAAGAACATTTAGTATGTTTGAAAGCATGATGTTAAAAGAGATCACTATAAAATTGCCAACAAAGACAAAGTTGAGCACTTCTATATATACTTTGTAAATTATAAGTGGCTGGAAACATGAATTTTGCATGATAAAAAAGCTTGCTCAAAGTTGATAACCAACATTGACCCCCCTTTTTTTTAATAAGTAATAAATGATTATATTAAAAAAAATTTGAAGCGGAGACAAAAAATTTTAAGTGTACATGTTATGTTCTAAACTATCACCTCAATATAACCAATAGTGACCACAAACAAATGTCAGACTTGTTACAACCGTAATGGAACAGAGGTGATGTGGGAGATGTAAGAAAATTATTATTTAATATTATTTATGTTTGCAAGTCAATTGTATTTTTTATGTTTTAGGTCCTAGTAGTTTATTAGGCTATTAGTATTTTAATTTGGGAAGCAAGGTTATTTTTGTAATAAGGCAATTAGGGTTTCCAAGCCAATTAGAACTAGGGTTTAGCAATCCTTTATAAGCAACCTATTGTACTCCTTGAGGAGATAGTTGATATTTTGATGAATGAAAAAAATGGCCGTTTGGTCTTTCTTTGGTCTAGTGCTGACTCTAGGTCTACCCTAGGTACTGACTCCTAGTGGTTTCCCCGCTTGGTGTTGACTCCAAGCAAGGCCTAGGTGCTGACTCCTAGGTCATATCCCTTAATTTTATTGTTATTTCAATTTTGTTCTGGTTGTCCTGACGAGAGCCAGAAAATATCACCAAAAAAAAAAAAAACCCAGATTTTGAAGCCAACCAGAAACCTCTAGTCCAGAACCCACAATCAAGTCTCCAAATTCCATGCAACCACAAAGAGAGAAGAGACCCACGTCGAGACCCATCGGCAACCTCGACCAACCACCGCTGATATTGACCCACCAGCCGCCGAAACCCACAGATTAGCACTTAGCTTCCGCCGACCCACCAGCCACAGTCGCCGACACTATCAACACACACATCAGCCATTGCTGCCGACACCATCATCACCACTCCTCCATGTATCGTGCTGCCGCTGCCTTCCTTGTCGTTGCGCGGCCACAATCGCCGGTCCCTAGCACCGCAAGCCCATCACCGGTCTCTTTTAGTTTCTGTAGTCTTTCTTTTTAGTCCGTGGTTTGAGTTCCTTTGAGAGTCTGTACTTTGAGTTTCTTTTAAGTCCGTTTGAATTTCTTTTAAGTCCGTGTCTGTAGTGTTTTAAAGCAGCAGTGTATTTTATTATTTTCGCAAAAAAAAAAAAAAAAAAAAAAAGACCCAGCCCACGAAATCCAAACTTGTCAACCAGCCCAGTCCCAGCAACTATTTGAGAGAATAGTCTTAGAAGCCTATTCCAACAATCTGTCCAGAGAACATCACAACAACTCAGGTTCTTGTTCAAACTTCCAACTATTTGTTGAAGCACTATTTTAGAGAATCATGGTAATATTAGAAGCACCTTATTTTGATGGTTATGAAACTTATCGACGAGATTTTGTCAACTGGATGAATGGGAATGGAGCAATTCTTTGAGCAAGCAAATTTTGCAGATAACAAAAAGGTTAGGTATGCCAAGTTGAAGTTAAGAGGTAAAGCACAAAGGTTTTGGGAGAATTTTGAATGTTTCCGTTATATGAGGTATGAACCTGCCATCAGTGTGGGAAGATATGAAATAAAAGCTTTGTGATGAGTATTTGTCACCATACTATCGAGCTAAATATCTACCCCAATCTCAGTGTGGTACTTTTCAAGTTGAAACAAATACGATGAATTCTCATCCTTATCCTATTTCATGTCTTCAGCGCACTTTTGAACAATCTACCAAGAAATTATCTACCAAGGAATTAAAGGAATTATCTGTAAAGCTCATGAAAAATGTTCAAGACATGATTGCTCAGATGAAGCAAAAGAAGACTCAAACTGATTCAATTGGGAAATCAAGGATACTTGATCACAATGAACTTATTGCTACCCCAATCGAAGAAAACATTGATGATGATATTGAGGTCGTGGAGACTCCTCTAGCAACACCAAAGCCGAATGTTGGCACAAACATATATGCCTCAACAAGTGCTGCTTTAACATGTATGCAAGGAAATGAATCTATTGAAGAGCAGCAAGGTGAAGAGATGGTGCCTAAAGAGAGTATTATGTTAGAAGGTGCACATGATGTGAAAGTTGAAGTTGTTGAATGTGCTTCTAATCAACCCTCCACAATCCTTGAAGATCTACATCTTGGTGAAGTCAAAGAGGTTAAAACCTCAGTGCTTCCTATGGTTCATAAGGTTCAAGAAGAGATTATACTGATTCCACACATTGATTTTGTTATTCCAAATGAGTTTGATGTGGTGAAATTCAAGGTTTTTCTTTTCCCTGTGCTCCTTAAGGTGATTTCAGACTTGAAGCAAGTGTTATTTGTCAGCATCCTAATCCTTCAATGTTTTAAAACTCGAGGTCGAGTTTTCTCCAACCAGAGGAGAATGATGCGGGAGATGCAAGAAAATTATTATTTAATATTATTTATGTTTGCAAGTCAATTGTATTTTTTTGTGTTTTAGGTCTTAGTAGTTTATTAGGCTATTAGTATTTTAATTTGGGAAGCAAGGTTATTTTTGTAATAAGGTAATTAGGGTTTCCTAGCCAATTAGAACTTGAGTTTAGCAATCCTTTATAAGCAACCTATTGTACTCCTTGAGGACATAGTTGATATTTTGATGAATGAAAAAAATGGCCGTTTGGTCTTTCTTTGGTCTGGTGCTAACTCCAGGTCTACCCTAGGTGCTGACTCCTAGTGGTTTCCCTGCTTGGTGCTGACTCCAAGCAAGGCCTAGGTGCTGACTCCTAAGTCATATCCTTTTATTTTATTGTTATTTCAATTTTGTTCTGGTTGTCCTGCGTCAAGAGGGCTTCATGAAAATGGCTACTAGAATAATGGCATAAAACATGATTGTTGTTTCACCCCTACCCCTAAAAAAAATAGGCTAGCATTGGACTTTGTGTAATTGGTTGGACAAAGACATTCATTCGACAATAAATAGAATCTTATGCAAGAATTGGGGTTTTATGTTAGCTTTTATGGAATCAAATTCTATTCTTTGCAAGTATGCTAGTTCTAAGTTGATGTCTACCTAGTTTTTCTCTTTATTGTTTCCACTGGTGTTGGCCTTTCGCTTCTACTTCATATCATTGTGTAATGAAAAATAATATCAAATTCATAAGAGATTAAGAAAAGGGGAACAAAAGTAATAATATGAAATGGAGTCAGCACAATAATACATCTAAGCCTAGCAACTTTATTGGGGCTAAAAAAAACTCAAACTATGATAAGAAAAGCTAACAAAATGGTTCCGGAAGAGGAGTATAAAAAGGTCAGTTTCAATTCTTAACCACCCAAAGCAAGCAAATACCCGCGGGTGAGTTGCTTTCGCAATGAACATGACCCTATGGCAATGTTTTTTTGTAAAAGATAGTCATTTAAGGCAATAGAAGATTTAAAATGTACAAGCAAATCTTTTGGCATATCACATCATAGTTGACAGAATGAGAAACTTTTAGATAAATAATATAAAAAGAATATGAAGTACATTTAGTATGAGTGTGAAAACATGAAATTAAAAGAGGTCACTATAAAATTTCCAACAAAGAAAAACTCCAGCATATCTATTTATACATTATAAATTGTAAGTTACAGGAAACAAGAACTTTACTCGATAAATAAGACTGCTCAAAGTTTTTTTTTTTGAGAAGAAAGACTGCTCAAAGTTGATAGCCAACATTGACCATTTATGTTAATATAAGTAATAAATGATTATATTAAAGAAAATTTGAAGTGAGGATAAACAATTTTATGCATACATGCTATGTACTCGAATATCATTTCAATATAACCAACAATTACCACAACTTTAATAAGCTATTTACACTAAAAATAAAGCAACTTAATTAAGGTAATCAATTAGCAATAATAAGAATTTATAGCAATGCCATATCAAACATTATATATTCATATCTAATGTATGATCAACACCAAGTATATATAAAGAACGAAAATTGGGAAAAAATAATTAAAAAAAGCATGAAATGAATCTTACTTTTTTTTCTTAGTATGTAACTACACCGTTTGATAGATTTGTCGAGCAAAATGAGACTCTTTACATAAGCATCAACAAAACTATACTTATATCCAATAATCTTAAGAACCTTAGTGTCTTGGGTCTCAAGATCCTCTGACACTAAGTGTCCTCCATCCATATCCAACACAATCTTGCCACTCCTTGTAAAACCTACTACCTTCGGTATGTCGTATCTTGAAGCTAAGTCATAAGTCATAATTAAACTTAAAGCTTTGGTCCACGAGGAAACAACATCATATTCTTTCATTACCCATATATTGAGAAGGCAACTCATATACTTGATATGAAATAAGGCGATGGAATTCCCATAGATGGAAATAAAAGCAGACAACCTACTTGATTCACGGGTATAAGTTGGAAGTTCTGGCAATAATATTTTGAGGAAGACCTCGTCGCCCAAATCTAGCACCAAAACAAAATGATTATAATTGTTATCATTAGCCTGTAAGATTTTAAGAAAACTTTATGTGGCCCACATTTAAATGATAAATGAAAACTCATGTTTTAAGGATTTTATTTGTGAAAGACGTTATGGTGAATAACAATTTCTAAGTAACTCTCAATTGGTATAAACCCTTTGGTTAATAAACATATTGAAGTTACAAGTTTTAAACTCCTTGATGGAAGGAGTTTATGGAACAAATCTTAATTTAAAAAGGTTCCTAGTCTAGCATATATATATAGCTTGTCTCTATCAAAAAGATATATGTGAAGTAAAGACCATAGACTAGAAGACACAATTTATAGATACACTATCATATAGTGAGTCTTCTTTTTTTCTAAACACTTAAACAACTATAGCTGGAGGTATATTTATGTTTGTTTTGTTTCCACTACACTATAGTTTATCTTACATTTGGTATCAGAACCTCCTTCATGCTATGTTGTTTAGTAATTTTTCATTCATAGGTTTTTCTATGATTTGGCTAAATTTCTAGTGTACATATGAATTTAAGGATATAAAGTATTTGCATTGCATATTCTTTTGTGTTGGGACCTTTCGGCTAAATTAATTATGCCATCAAAATCTGGCCTTTTAACCAATGTTAGCAAATTCAGTTTTAAGAGGCATGGAATAATGTTAAGTTTTATGCCATGTATCTCATGCATGGGTCATAGCATATAGTGTTGAAGCTTATCATTGAAATAGCATATCCCATCATTTGGGCTGGATGGCTTTAATATGTGATAGTTTTCAGATATAGGCAACTATCTATGGAAAATTATTCCTTTTGCATTTGGCATTGGCCGAATGTTTCTATGAAGATCATGATTGGTTTTTCAAATGTAAGCTTCTCATGAAAGTGGACATCTGTCATGATAACTTCTTGCATATAGATTATTATGTTTTTTTTTTATAGAAATGAAACATGGTTTGGGCTAGCAGAACTTATCCTTTTTGACTTTCATATAGTGTGCAATGATTTTATAAAGTTTGTGACTATATATGAAAATTTGATCATTACATCGTTATAATATATGATATTTTTAGTGTATTTATAGTTTCTTACACTTATCTTGTCTTTAAATATCATATTATGGTTTATTTTAATTAACATGATCAATATTAAGATTGGTTGATCTTTATGATGCCATATGAAGTAGTGAATATCAAAATGACATGGGAGTAGCCATAGCATCCTAAGCCATGATGATAATCATATCAATAAATTTTTAAGAGACTTCATTAGGAATAAAGACATCTAAGTGGCAATTAATTTATGAAGATAATGACTTGGCCCCATAGGGAGGTTATTATTTTTATGATTTAATTGGAATAAAATGGTGAATGTAGCATTGAGATGAGATTTTTCCTAGGCCCATCGGTATGGAAAATTTGATTCTTAGTGTTTATATTTACTAGTTTTATGAATAAAGTTTTATAGTAAATCCATGCATGATGCGCGTCTGCCCATAGGAATGTCGAATTTACTACTAAATTGACATTGGTTAATTTAGAATTAAAGTTTAAGTTTCATAGCATTAAAATTTATTTCCTTTGGGTTTGTGGATCTATGTTTTGGTACTCGTGGATGAATCACCCATCTCATTGAATAAAATATGTTAAAATGAGAAATTAAGTACGAGGGTGGGAGTGATCTAATTGCTCAAGAGTAAAAACTTGGGAATTTATTCCTTTAAGGTAAAGGTTTTGTGAAAGCTATTTATATTAGTTTACAAGATCCATTAAGGTTTGACTTCCAATAAAAGTTTTATATTGCAAAAGTTAGGCATATAGGCATCCCACTAATGGTATATAAAGGTTCACCAACTTTGTTGTGCCATTTGGTTTTACTGGGCACATTGTTAATCGGTGTATACACCTTATGATCAATGGGAGTAAATGTATTGTTTTTACGCCTAAATATGAATGAAACACTACTTGGAAGTAGTGATTTGATTTTGTCATGTAAGATATCCTATATGCTATGAAGTTATAAGACAGGCATTATGGATAGGTCTTAAGGTTGTCGATTTTATGATGAGTTTAAAGATTTTTTCAAAGATAACTCGGCTATAATTTTCTTCTCTAAGGACAATGAATGTGAAAGCCGAAATAAACATATCAACATAAAGTAACTCAGTCTAATAGAGAATTTTAAGAAATTGAAAGTGTCCATTGAGTTAAAATTATTGAGCTAATGTATATTAATTTCACTCTCAAAAAAAAATTTCATAACTAAAGGTTTGCCGGCAAAGCAGTATAAAAGTCTATATGCAACTTGTTAGCTCATTTGTTGTTTAATTTCTCTCTAATTATTATATGTTTTAAACACATATTTTGTTAGTTTTGGAGAAGAAAATATATGAATTTTATTTTGTGCACATAAAGTATATGTATTAAGTTAGATATATCTGTGGAGATATATAAGGATGATATATTTGTGGGGATGTATAAAAGAGGACCCGAATGGGTAATAGGTAGTCCATTCACAAAGAATTAATAGCTCATAAAGTACTCATGTAAGGATTACCATACATTATAATACATGGAAGGAAGTACTCATTATAATTGAGGGTATTACCGCCATGATTCATGTATTGGATTCTTTATTCGAGTGGGAGCATTTCACAACTAGTTGACATGAGTAATATCATGACCATGTTGAAGGTAATATCAATTATCAAGTAATTTAAATGTCAAGTGGGCCAAGTGGGAGAATGTAAGATTTTAAGAAAACTTTATTTGGTCCACATTTAAATGACAAATGAAAACTCATGTCTTAAGGATTTTATTTGTAAAAGACGTTATGGGGAAAAACAATTTCTAAGTAACTCTCAATCGGTATAACCCCTTTGGTTAATAAACACATTGAAGTTACAAGTTTTAAACTCCTTGATGGAAGGAGGTTATGGAACAAATCTTAATTTAAAAGAGTCCCTAGTCTAGCCTATATATATAGCCTGTCTCCATCAAAAGGATATATGTGAAGTAAAGACCATAGACTAGAAGACACATTTTATAGATACAATATCATATAGTGAGTCTTCTTTTTATCTAAAAACTTAAACAACTATAGCTGGAGGTATGTTTATGTTTGTTTTGTTTCCGCTGCACTCTAAATTTTATCTTACATAGCCTTCCTAACAGCAATCCAATGTATAGCCCCATTGACAAATGCTCTAGATGTGGAACCACAGGCAACACATCTGGGAACCGAACGAGGCCTAACCAGTCTCCATTCAAAAGTGGAGAGTGAATAAATATCGACCTTGGGTCGATAACTTTGAAAGCCATACATTTCCACTAAGGTGGCAACCCTGACAACTTTATAGTCATTATTTTTGGGCCAAGGATTGTTTCGAATCCACAGTATTTATTGAAGGTGACATTGGGATGAGGAAGTTGGAAAAACTTTTTACCACAAGGATTCCATAGATAAAGTGTGCTAGTTTTTATGATAAAATCATCGGAAAGGCAGATCAAGCTGTTACAAGTACTGACCACAAAGAATATTTTGTTAAGAGGGTCTGGACCAGGCCAGGGAATTACAGGTTTTTGAGACAAAGGTACATATAATGAAGGTGTGGTTTTGGATTAAGGAATTCCAGGTTAAGTGAAATCAGCATCATCATCATCATCTTCCTTATGCAATACGTAGACTTCTTTTGTAGTCATTTGTAGGGTTAAGATTACTGAAATCCAATTGTTGTGTAACCAACCTGAAGAGGAGGAGGTTGTTGTTGTGTTAATGGTTGTAAATGAAGGTGTGGTTTTGGATTAAGGAATTCCAGGTTTTTGAGACAGAGGTACATACAATGATAGATTTGATAGGTAGACGTAAGAAAATCTGGGTTAAAATATCATCTGGTAAAGATTCCCATGGAATTCTTATGTTGTTGTAGTTGTTGTTTTTATTTATTTATTTTTTTAGGACTGTTTTTGTTGTTGTTTGACATTGCCTCAAAAGAATAAGATATTCCCATGGTATCAATTAAGGAAAAGGTGGAAGAGCTACTTCAAAAACGCTGATGGCAATGGCATTAACAGCGTGAAAGGTTGTGGATTGTGGAGTGTGTAAGAGGAGAGAATGTGGATAGTTTATCTTATATTAAACTTAATAAATTATGAGTTTGGTCTCTAACTTTTAGGTTGTGTGTCAATTTACTCATTGCGTTTCAAACCTATCAATTTAGTCCCCTAACCATATTATGTCAAAATAGTAATGATGCATACTGGACAGGGACTAAAAGAAGAAAGAAAGGTGTTCCTTAAATAATTTTTTTTATAAAAAAGTTAGGGACTAAACCTTGTAGTGCCACATGTCCTTACTTCATTTTCTGATTTGAAATTTTCTTGTCTTTCCCTTTTCCTTCTCATTCTCGGATTCAGATCTTCTAGAGTTTCTAAGATACTCTACCAAGAAGATTTTTTTAAATCCTCACCTCTCAATTAAAATTAATGGTTTAAGATGCTGCCACATCATCAATCCACTAACTCTTTTATAAACACAAAAAAGGGATAAGCCTAGGAATGTCGTGATCCTTAACGTCAGAAACAAACGGATCTAACTTTTTTTTTTTTGGATGGAACAAATCTCAAACATGAAAAATTCATCAACCCGCAAATTACTCCCGCCATTTTTCCCATCTAAATCCAAAAAAAAAAAAAAAAAAACACTCCAGGTATCAGCTATCTTACTCTCTCTCTCTCGTCTTTGTTCTCTGTCTATTGTCTACTAGTTTCTTTTTTTTCTTTTTTTTTTTATTTCCAGCCTTTGCTTGATATTAGATTTTTGTTGTTTTGCAATTTCACTACTGCATCAATGTTCAATAATTGTTCAAGAAAGGTTTTTTTTTTTGGGCTACCCTTTGCCTGCAAGGTGTTTGATAATTGTTCAGAATAAGAAACAAAGGAGACAAAGAAGATAATTGCACTAGTTTGTTACCTTTATTATAATCTTAGACAAAGAGCAAGACCACTATAACCAGAGAGAAGAAAAGAATGATTCTTATATCATGACCAATTTCATGGATGACCTATAGTTATTTAGTTTATGGTCTGCGTTCTACTTATGCAATAATAATGGTTTTTCTTGTAAAATTGATAAGGCACTTGTAGTGGGTTATGTGATATCCATAGTTGGACCATTGCCACAGCCAGGGCGGTCAATGGCATTCTTTACAAGTTTTGGCAATTGGGACCCCTTTACGTATTGTTAATTTTTAAAATTCTTAGTCTTTACTTTTGTGTTTGCCTCACTATGTTTATAATTAAAACCAATGTCTGATTACTAATTCTTATTACCCTTTATTTTCACTCAAATGATATTGATGCAACACAAAAATGTTGACTATAACACATTTGAAATGTTAGGGGCCAAACCCCTAATTTATTTACCTTGTAGGGTATTACTAATACAGTCTATTAACTAAGTTTTAGAAAGTGGGTTACAGTTAGCTTAACTGGTAAAGTCTCTAATGGTTGAATAAGAGATCTGGGGTTCAATCCCCGCCTATACCAAAAATTGATTAGTGTCTTGGTCTGATGATAAAGAGCCATTATCAAGAATGGACATCATATGTTAAAACTATCTTTAAAAAAAA
Source organism: Notholithocarpus densiflorus (assembly GCA_030021035.2). Classification (NCBI taxonomy): domain Eukaryota; kingdom Viridiplantae; phylum Streptophyta; class Magnoliopsida; order Fagales; family Fagaceae; genus Notholithocarpus; species Notholithocarpus densiflorus. The sequence goes on from JARYZH020000041.1 coordinate 1,551,624, forward strand.
AAAAAAAAAAAAAAAAAAAAAAACTAAGTTTTAGGAAACTTTAAATTTTAATTCAATTAAAATTCTATCACTGAGAGGATAAGGGTAAGTTGTTTCAATAACCACTAAGAAAGTCTCAAAGTTTAATTTTATAGTCCCTTTGCCTCATTACATGGTTTCCAACAAGGTTGTCAGCCTCTTCTTTTCCTTAATAGCACATACCATTAAAGTCATCTTCTTTTCCTTGATAGCACATACCATTAAAGTCATAGCATATAACATAACTCAAGTGGTTCGTATTTCTCAGAATTTCCAAGAAAGACATCCATCTATCGATCTATAAATTTTTTTTTTTTTAAATTATAATTACTACCCTTTTAAGTTAGGGAATCAACATTGACATCCATCTATCGATCTATAAATTTTTTTTATTATTAAATTATAATTACTACCCTTTTAAGTTAGGGAATCAACATTTATGGTTACGGATAAGGCTTAGCTCCAATGCTATGGAGCACTGGAGCCAACACAATGCAGACACATGGCTAAAATTTGAAACATGTCCATATCGTATCGACTTTAGTGCACTGGAGCTAAGCAGTGTCCTACGGTTACTACTATTCATGGTTAGTATCGAGTGCTTTCATTGTCCAATGCCCCCACTCCCATGTTTCAAACCAATAATCCCTTTCCAAAGATGATTTATTTGCGTTGGCATCGTTCAAGTCCAAAAAGACATCGATGATACATCTGAACCGTTTTAAGTAATATCGCACTTCAAGGGCAATCTGTTCTGAATGGAATTACCTATAATCAGAAGAAATTGCCAGTTGAGGAGTTAATAACATCTAACAAACCAAGCTGTATTTTTGCCAAATATTCTGTGTTACCTGCTCTAAAAAAAAGTCTTTTGAAGTGCAAGAGCAGAGTTCACACAAAAGCACCAGATATATTCATATCATCCAGTTCGATACAGTACATAGCCCCTAGGAGGCTAGGACTAATTCAGTATGCAAAACCTTCAAAAGATATAACTTACAACTATACACAGTCATAACAGAATGACATAAAACACTCAGCACTCTATACAAGATAGCCTCTGAAATAAGCTTAAAGTGAATGAAATCTGGTTTATCCTACAACTCTGGATAACAAAAGGTATTTGTATGGTACACGCTCGACACTTGGACAGCACGACAACATTGATCCACTGACAAGCTGTGCTATTAACTGATGGTCCTCTGAAGACTTTACATACATATATACATGCAAGTATCACTCCGATGTAAGCAATAGGATATTAAACATGTCTTGTGCACCCTGCATTTACTGTTTATAGTCAGCAAGTGGCTGGGATAAATTGGGAGGGGAGAAATAATTAAGCCTGAATGTTTGAGAAGTCATTTTACCTTTCACTTCTAAGCAGATAGAATGGCACTTTGTGAGTGATCAGTGTGGAAATTGGTGTGAGGGCTTCCAGATTTAGCCTTCTCAGGGTCAGCATCATATGAAGAAAGTAGCCTTCTCTGTTTCAATTTCAAAAAAAGTTCACAAATGAGTATATTGCCTGAAGTCATTAATAATTACAAAATGCAAATAGTTTGATGCTTCTTGTTGCAAGAGAATGGGAAACAGCATACAGAGGTTGGCTTCGAGGTTTGACAAGATCAATAGTTTTGTCTAGATAATGACATCCAAATGTGAGATAAATATAGCATGCACAGCCAGATTATTCCCCCAAAATGCAGCCTCAAACCCTCCCTCCAAATGAAATCCCAACCCAAAGCCAAATACCAGGAGATACAATTGAAGACATCATTTTAGAGGCGCTATCTTTCTTATGAAAAAGGAAAGTCTGATTTTATGAATAATTAATCTAGTATTAATCTTCAAGTACTACAAGGGTTGTAATTTCACAAGATCAATTACACTCCCAATCAATGCAATCTAAGTAAGAACGCCTTCTTTAGTCAGACGCAAAGCATGATCTTAATAGTTGGTGCAAAAACAAAAAGTATAAACTTATTCTCAAAAGGCAAGGTGAAGAAATCGAGTGATGCCACGTTATCATCTAATTGACACACTAATTGCCCGTTTGGATCCGACTTATTGGCGTCTGCGTTTAGCACTTGTGCATTTTTTTTTAAGCCGCAACTTTTGACTATTCTCCTGTGAACAGTGCACCCCTGCACTGTTCACGGGTCCCACAAATTTCACTTTTTCATTAAAAATGAGTTCCACGGCACTATTCACACATTTAAAAATTATTTTGTTATAGTGTTTTCAGTTTTCAGTTTCAGCAAAAATAAGTTGTATCCGAACGGACCCTAATTATGCATTCTCCTCCACACCCCCCCCCCCCCCCCGCCTCCTTTTCTCTTCTTTTTTCTCAATTGATGCAGTGTCCTTGTGGAATGGATTAAACTAATAATTCTTAGGATAAGCGTTTTGAGGAAAAAAAGAATGAACAAAAATTGTGTGCAACCAGTGTATTAGATAGATGATGATGTTGCATCACTTGTTTGTTTGACCAAAATATATCGATTTAATCTAAAACATAAGGAACTTTCATGTAATTTTTTATAGGTTGAGGAGGTAAAGTGTAACTAAGCCTAACAACAGAGAGGAAATTCTAATTTACCCAAAAAATGAAAAAAAACACCTTAGATCTTTTAATCTATAATCGTTCCACTGTTAATCTTAAGCGTATATAGGTAGTAATGTTTCTTTTAGAAACATTCCATTGACTAACAAATACAATTCAGGTTTATGTAAAAGCACCATGTAGACCACATGAGATTAACTCATTGATCTGCAAACAAAGTGAAGAAAAAAGAAAAAAAGAAGGTGTTTGTACGGCAAGAAAAAAGTATCAGATGTCTTGATACCGAACTCAAAGTTTTTTTTTTGATAAGTAAATAGTTATGTAAAAAGAGATGGGGATGCGGGGTATCGAACCCCAATACCAAACTCAAAGTTCAGTTTACCAGCTAGCCAACACTACAAAAATCCGTGACATTTGAAGTTGGAAGCCTTAAACTCAATAGCAGAACTTTCAAATTATAAAAGAAAAGGGTGATACAATCAATAGTGTCGATGATGATGCCACAAACAAGTAAAAAGTTTGGGAAAAAAAATCCTGTACTATTCATATTAATATATTTATGAGGTATGAAAATTTTAAATAGATATGAAAGTTATAAACATTAAAAGCCTAGAAGCCAATATGACTTCACCTCCTTTGATTTCATATTCCCTACAGACAAACCTTATGTATGTTATTCAATTGAAGATGTATTTAGAAGTTGAATTGTCTTATGTTCATTTGTTAATGAAATTGTATGTTCAACTGTTTTGATAGTGTAAACAAATAAAAATCTGAAGGTTGAACCACTTTGGTAAATTTTGTTATTAGGGATTTTTTGCATATTCCAATTATGAAGATATTTTATTTTATTTATTTATTTCACTAGATTCATAATATTTGTTCCTCCATTGTTAGTCACATTATTGCCTCCAATATTGAGTTTTGTTATTGTGTTTTACAGGGAATTGCCAAACTTTTGGAAGGTTTCTCCTTAAAACTCGTCCTCAATCATGAGGATTATCTGTAAATGTTTTTTTGAAAAATATTTTGGGCCTTCTAGAATTTTGAACAAAAAATTTATCTTGTCTAAAAGAAATCTCAAATTTTCAAAATTACTATCTTGGTATATCATGGATTTTTTACAGGACATTCTTTATAAAGAGAATGTGAACACCCTGTTGTCTAATTCCAGTATTCAAAGCTAAATCTTTATAGTTAACATAAGCAAAAATTGTTTAGGGTTGAGAGATGCGTCATGGAAAGACATGGTACAAATGAAGAGAACACCACAAAGAGAGAGAAATTCTGGGCATAGAAGTGACAACTTACATGATCCTCAAACTCGGGACTAGTCAAATTGACGGAGAGATTTCTCATCAACAGCAATACCTGGGATAATGCCCATATATTCCTTAAGCAAATCAGTAGCTTCAACAGAGATTATAGCAAGGTAGACAAATCTAAAGCATAAAATCTCTACAGAATAAGAGGGTGAACCATGATTCTTTTGCGGCTAAACATTATAACATGAAAATATGGTTCTATAAAGGTATTAGACTTTTAAATAGGACATACAGTTTCCAAATTTATTCGGTCCATCTGCTTCAGTCTTTGTAAGTGACCAGTGGAATTAGGATCGAAGACACTGCCAATGAAGCCGTAAACTTGAGCAAAATCTGGCATTACTGCAGCAAAAAACAGAGAAAATTTATCAGCAAAAGCAGGTCAAGAAAATAATGAACAGATGATAAACAAAGCTACTAGACAAAAGTATTGCATATACGAAATTTTGGATGCATGAACACCAGAAAACAGAGGTATTTCTCGCATGCGCTCTAAAGTATCTTTTGGACCTGTGGTTGACCCAAGCTTTATGGTACAAAAGTATAGAGAGTCAAGAAATAACATGTTCTACGACTTGTGAAGCTAATATGCAATTTGGGAAGATTAACTAGACAAGAAAGGCTAAATTTTGTAGCCCATGCATTTATGAGTGCTAAATGGTAGAGGCACTTCTTGCATGTGTTCTAAAGTGATCCAATATGGTTCAAAGGGCAGTCAAGAAATGGCATGTGCTTCAAAGTGTGTAGCTAATATGGATTTTGGGAAGAGTGACCAGAAAATAATGTCTGAACTTCATAGCCCATGCATACATGAGTTAAGAAATGGTTACATGCAATGACATTTTAGGTAACAAACATTTAAGCCAAGTCAAAATGATACGGTCCAGTCAACTCTATTAAAGCTGCTAAAACGATTTCTTCACATTTCTTCATTGAAAATCCTTAATGGGCTGACAGCCACGTGTGATGAAACAATGAGACGACATTGCTTCAAGAATATTACAAGAAAATGATAAAAGCAGCGTACAACCTTGTATTGGGCACTGAGAAAAGACTACAACCCAAGGTAAGGCAAACTGGTGAAAAAAGATTATAATTGAGACAAGGTGATGTCATGTATCACTTAGAAACTTCTCAAGAAAAAGAAGAAGTGCATTAACTAATCAAGTTTACATCATCAATTTTTTTTTTGGGGATAATCTTGTTCCTATTCAATTGTATTGCACTCATAGAGATGCCACTATAACAGTGCTATTGCACCATTAGCAATTTTCAAATGTTAAGTAAACTGAGAGAATGCCAATCAATATATTCTCATAGTAATGTAGTAGGAGACCTGTCACTCATTTTCTGATTATACCTGTGCAACAATTGTAAATTAGAATAAGGCACAGGAATACTAACCTCGCGCTGTGTTGCCATGATCCCCTCGATTGATCTTTTCCCCTGTTGGCCACGTCTTTGGCATGCTTTCATTACTACTGCTATAGCAACAATTCTGTGCAATGGTTGGTCCAGCCAATCCTGCATCATCGAAAAACCCAGGCATATATGAAGTTAGCAGAATGGAGCTAATAATTATTTTAGAAGAAAGAAAACAAATCTGAGTTTCAACTGGCAAGACAGAGTAGGAACAGCTCAAAACCTTTAGTTGCTTGTGAGACAGTAACCGGTGGCATTGAATTAAAACTCCAGGAAGACACAGCTGAACTGTTCATTGGATTCCCAAGAACTGATGATGAATCTGGCCTATAAACATACGATGCAGGCTCAAGCATAACAGATGAAGATTGATATTGCCCAGTAGCTTGGGATACAACTGGAGCTGCAAGAATAAACAGATGAGCAAAGGAGTATTTCAAACTCTACTACTAGAAATTCCAACGAAAGGAAAAAAGGGTCTTGAGGATGCTAACCATTTTTAGGGGCTTTCTGAGGATACGGATGAGCTGCTTTTCTCTTTGGTCGAGGGGGTGGTACATGTTCACTCGCTCCACTTTTCTGAACCTTCAGAAAGTACTTCTGTGCATGGCTACGTATCTGACAAAAGAATATATATATATATATAATAAGCAAAAGAATACAAGCAACCCTCAGATTTTGCACTCAAATATCTTCAGAAATGTGTAGTTCACAAGCTGTTAGAATGAGCCAAAAGAATATATATATATATATATATATATATATATATATATATAGGCATAGAGCACATGACAACATATGCAAGACCGACCATGCCATGCCAACAATTACTAGGAGGACAAAACTTAGATATAGTTCCTTAGATACAGAACCTTAGATTCCCCAATTGAATTCAACCACGTGGTTACATTAACCACAACCACATGGTTGAATTTATTGTCCTAATATTGTTTGCATTGTAAGTCAATGCTGAATTTAATTAGAGAATGTAAAAAAGAGCACCTAAAGAACTGTATCTAACTTTACCATAACTTCGTAATTCATTTAACAACAATGGAGAAGAAATTACAAGTATCTCATAAATGCCGATAATCACAACTATTTCTCCAACAAATTGGCTTAGTTAATGACTTTCATCCTCATATTATTCCAGATGTATTAACTTCATTGATGATAATAATAATAATAATAATAAAGAAAGTTAACTACACACAGTCAGTGTTACAATGTTATTCCCAAAAGTTTTGTTCATGAGCGATTTTAGTTGTTGAAGTTTAAAGTTTAGATAAGGTGGCCGAACTAAAAACTAACACGGTCTATCACTCCATAAATAAAAAGGAATAAAATCAAAATCAGATTAAAATGCAAATGGGCTAAAATTGAAGCAGTGAAATTACCTGGATAACAGTTTTAGAGCCAACAAATGCTTCAATTTTCTTCCAGTCACGATCAAATCTGAAATGAGTCAACCAATAAGAACCAAAAAAAGGGTACGGAAACGACTCGAATTGTCAAACTATAATAATTAAATATAAATAATAGTTTTCAATTCTGAATTTATGTGTTCAATTAATTATGATCTAGAATCTTCCATTAAAGACCCAAAAAAGCAAAAACAAAAACTTATTTTATTAATTAAGGCATAGCTAATTGAATAAAAATAGAAGTAAAAAGTGAAAAAAAGAAGAAGTAGTAACACTGACACACACACACACTTACAATTGGAGAGCTTCGAGAAACTTATCGTGCTCTTGCTCCGTCCAGCTTTCTCTAGACTTGGTAATCGTATACGGTTTTCGGATCTTCTTACTCGGATCATCCAACAACGACGCCGTATTATTATTATTATTATTAGTACTAGTTGTAGTTGTAGTAGTAGTAGTAGTAGTAGTAGTTGGCGGTGGCAGAGAATTAAAACCCATATTCATTGGATCGAAGAAGTGAAACCCCTGAGCTGCTGGGTTTGGGTTTACAGACAACATATATAAAGCTCTTTTTTTGTAAAACAAAACGATGTGTGTTTTTGCTGTGTGTTTCTGTTTTTTCTGGTTTACAAATGATGAAATTGAAAACAAACCGACCGACCTGATGGTGGTGCCTTTTATAGAGAAAGAGAAAGAGGAGAGAGAATGGGTGGTATGGTTTTGGACGGAACTACCTGTCCCTAGCAGCTTCGTAATGGCCGTACACGTGGCTGATTTAGGTTGACGATTAAGATATATGGTAACTGTGAGTAAGGCAAGTGGCATCCTTGTATACCTATGGGTTCAGTTCTTTTTTAAATTTTGAAAAATAAATATTGGATTCTCTTTTTCAAATTTTAACTAGACTATATGAGTATGACACTTCCTAGATACGGTTTAATACATCAAGTGGGTCATTCAACCGTACTCCCTCTTTTCTTTGTTTTAGGGTGTATGGTATTTACTTAAATCTAAACCATTAAATGAATAAAAATTTGATCTGAACCATTTATTTAATTTGGAGTAATTTAGAGTGAATACTGGCTACCGGTCAAACAAGTCTATATATAAGTTAAAAAAAAAAAAAAAAAAAGAACTCAGTATTCATTGTGTTCTTCTCAAAAACAAAATTCTCTCTATCACGCTTCTTTCTCTTCATCACGCTTCGGTCAAAATGGGTAATTAACCCTGATTTTTCAATTATTTAGTTAGTAGGCCCGGTTCTCAAACTATATTATTTACTAGCATCTCGAGTTTATAAGACTCGATTTTGGACTGTAAATCGAGTTTCAAAAACTCAATTTCCATGGTCTGATCACATCTGATGTGGCATTTTTTTTCCACGTGGCGACCACATGAAAATCGAGTCTCTAAGACTCGATTTATAACCCTTATAACTTCACACCGTAAAGAACACATCAGAGAAGAACCCAGAACATCAGAGAAGAACCTAGAGAGAGAAAAAAAAAAAAAAAAACCAGAAACAGAAAGAGAGAGAAGATCGAGATTGGAGTGGGCGAGCCACCACTGTGAATCCAAAGAACCCATAGCCACCACCGTGTGCGATCCAGGCAGACCACCACCGTGTGCGACCTAGCGCGAGACTCAGGCCGTGCACCGTGCACGACCCAGGCCGTGCAAGACCCAGGCTGAGCTCTCTCTCTCCTATCTGATCTAAGTCTCTAGATTCTTTCTCCGTCTGATCTAATTGTACTGGGATTGGGATTGTTGTGTTTCTAGATTTCTTAAATTTTTTTTGGGTATTTCGGCTTGTACGAGAGACTTGAGACTTGAAATTTTTTTAAATTTTTTTGGTTTACAAATCGAGCCTTAGAGACTCGATTTCCAGGTGGGGAAAAAATGCCACATCGGACGTGATCAGACCATGGAAATCGAGTCTTTGAGACTCGATTTATAGGCCAAAATCGAGTTTTATAGACTCGAGATGTTAGTAAATAATATAGTTTGAGAACCGAGCCTACTAACTAAATAGTTGGAAAATCAGGGTTAATTACCCATTTTGGCCTCACGCTTCGGACTCTATTAATCACGCTTCCGATTCGGTTTATCTAAAGAACCCAGAATTCGGCTTCTTCTGTATTAGCTTCTTCTCTTACTAATCAACCACAAGAACCCAGGGCAGCTAAACAAAACCCAAAGAAGAAACAATATCGGTCGTTCTTTGCCTGGCGACGATATTTGAAATAGCTAGGTTTGTCTTTCTCTTTCTCTTTCTCTCAGACGAAGTTGATTTTACTACTAATATACAGATTATTAAAGTTTCTTTGACTATCAACGCATGATTTGTCTTTAGTTTTATTCATTGTTAGTAATCCCTAATGCTATTAATTGATTTGGGTTTTTATTTTTATTATTTTGATAGGAGATTTGGGTGTTGTTTGTTAACTTTGTTTCGAAAGTTGATTTGGACTTTCCTCCTATTTGAGAAACAAAAAATTTCAATACCCATGATTGCTTTACCATAATTCTCCCCCACCAGGACCACCACCACCAAATAAATAATATAAAAAATAAAATTTGCTGTAATGGGAGGGTCTGTCAACTATGCTTGCAACAAAATGTAATAGAGTGGCAACTCAGTTGGCAGACTGGGCTGGTAAAGTAAATGAGCTTCATGTCTGGCTAGGGGAAGGCTTTGACTTCTTCAAACATTTGTACAACAAGAACTAGTAGTCTTGTTCCTTAATACAAATACTGTTATTTTAATTAAATAAAAATAAAAAGGTTAAGAAATTGTTATAGCATTATGTCCCCGTAAGTCCTCTCTCAGCTAAGTTGTACCTATCCCTGGCATTCTTTAACATGGGATGGTATTGTAGCTTGGATTTTCAAAATATTGTTAGTTGGTACTATAGCCACTCAAAAATAGTTAAATTGAAATTTAGTGACTAATAGAAGTCAATTCTGTACATAGAAGGAAGACAAAAGAGATAGAAAGTCATGCCCCTATCAGACATCCAATTTATCTACTTTTTTCCTTTCTCTGGTCTTTTTACAAATCCTTTGCATGTGGATAAATAGCTGAAAAAATTACAGTGGACTTAAGTGGTGCTATAGATGAGAAGTTCAAATTTCAGTTGGTGGATTGGGAACTTGCTTGTTGTCCTTCTAAGTTGAAGTGTTTAGAATAAGGAAGCTAAGTACCTATAACCAAGCTTCACTGGCAAATGATCGTAGTATTTGGGGAGGAAAGATCTTTGGAGGCATATTATTGGGATGAAAATGGGGTTTCCTAGGTGAGCGGATGACAGATATAGATCATATAGTGGGGAGCACTCACAGTTGTAGTAATATGCTTCTGTTAATTCTTGGAGTACACAAAGATAGGGGATCCATTATAGGAATCTCATGTTTGGTCAAGTTTGCCAAGATTGAGAATCAGAGTAAGTTGATTCACTGATGAGCCTATTATATTTCAATATCCTGATGGATGAGTGGGCTGACAGATAGTTAGGGAAGCCTAACATAATGTTATATATATGAGTGGGCTGATATATATGTATTTGGAATTATAGATCTTTTTGCTGCACTGTTCTCCTCTTCCAACCTTTTGATTGTCTTCTCTATGTTAGCAATGATGTTATCTTTTATTTTTATCTTGTTCATTTCTTTCAAATACTGATTTTTCTGTGGCACTTCCAAATGCTAGTCATTGCAATGTTTTGTAACAACTGCAAATTAGATATTCTATATAAATATATATATATTTTTTTAATATTTTCGTCACAATTTTTTTTTCGATCTACAGTTTTTAGTTTGTTTGTTGGTTTTGTTGCTTGGGTTTACTCCCATGGCAGCTGAATATGACTTAGGAAGCCTTAGTTGATAGTTGCTTTGCTAATTTATAAAGTTTGTCAAACGATTATGTATGTTACTTCTGTGTCAACAGTTCAGTCCTTCACATTTTTTTTATTCTATAATTTTTTTTCCTTCGCTGAGTTGTTAAAGTGGAGTTGGTAAAAGTGTCATGTATGCTTTGTAGATTTGGTGATGAAGAGTTTATTTATAGAAGTCAATTACACAATTTGCCATAATGTTTTCTTCACTCAAAATATTTTCAAAAAATCTCTTAAGATAATCACGTTAAAAATGTTTAGTTGAAGTTTATCTTAATTTCTCAATAGATTTCCTTAGTGTATGTAATTATTTATTTATCTTATAAATTGATGCTTAATGTCATGGCTCAGTTCATCCAAGTGAAACAGTGCTGGCACTTACAGTGCATAAGGCCAGAATATGGCTTAGCTCACTAAATGTTTTTTTGGTTAATGAGTTCTTAGACTTCATTTTCTGCAATAGGAAATTTTAGACGTTTGACATAGTTATTGAATCTTTCTTAGCAGATTGCCTTAGTGTATGTAATTATTTATTTATCTCTTAAAATGATGTCTAATGTCATGGCTCAGTTCATCCAAGTGAAACAGAGTTGGCACTTACAGTGCATCAAGCTAGAGTATGGCTTTGCTCACTAAATGTTTTTTTGATTAATGAGTTCTTAGACTTTATTTTTTGGCTATGATGATAGAATTGGGGGTGGTGAATGTCATTGCAGTTCTGGCAACATGGTGTGAAAGAGATTTAGGGTGGTATATCATAATAGGTTGTTGCATCTTCATCATAATCACAAGGTGAATACCCAAATCAATAGTTGATGTGTTTTTGTCATTATCACAAGATGAAGATAGACTTAGTGTGGTATATTTATCTTAGTTTTAAAATTGATTCTATTATCCATTATAACATTTGTATATGCCTTTTAATTTTTTATGATATAAGTTTTATGTTAGGTTGTGCAGTAGTCACTCCACAAGTATAAGTGTTTGTAGAGTGTAGGGGATAAGGGATAGGGTTCAATTTTCCAAGAGAGAGCTTCACACACATATGCACTTAGATTAGGCTATAATAGAATTTCTATCTTGTATAAAAATAAAAATAAAAACGTTGATCATCTATGTTGTCTAGGACAAAGTTTGCAAGGAAAAAGTTTGCAATTCCCACAGCTTTCAATTGGGAATTTTTTTTTTCAAATGTATGTTATTGCTTACCTTGTTTTTATTTCATGTTATATTGAGAGAGAGAGGGAACACAGAATAGCAAATAAACAATGAATTTCTTTTGTTTGGCGAGAACAATTCCCTTGCTAGAGCTGGCGAGGAACCGTTCATGGCTTAAGGATCTGTTTCTTCTTTTGTGGTCTTGCTTAGGGTTTTGTTTAGTAATCATCGCACTAGATAGGTTTTTGTGGATGGTTTGGACTAGAAGAATTTAAGAGACAAAACTGGAGAGAAGCGTAGACTATAGAAAAACCGAGAGAAAGGAGAAGAAAGTCAGAGATTCAGAAACTGAGAGCAGAGACTGAAAATTTTTTATTATATGAAAGTGTAGCACGATGGTACTCAATGTAAAGATGGTTAATGTGAGAGAAAATAAGACTATCAGGGAATGTGATAAAAGTGCACTGAGATGTGATGTAGGTGCTATATAATGTGAGGATAGAACCATCAAATGTGAGAAAAAAATAAGGGAATTATCGAATGTGACAAAAGTACAGTTACAAGTGATGTTGGTACTGCTCAATGTGAGGATGGTACCATCAAATGTGAGAAAAAAAAAAAGGGAACTATCAAATGTGACAAAAGTACAGTCACATGTAATATTAGTACTGCGCAATGTGAGGCCAGTACCATAAAATGTGAGAAAAAAATAAGAGAACCACCAAATGTGACAAAAGTACAGTCACATGTGATGTTGGTACTGCGTAATGTGAGGATGGTACCATAAAATATGAGAAAAAAAATAAGGGAACCACCGAATGTGACAAAAGTACAGTCACATGTGATATTGGTACTGCGTAATGTGAGGATGGTAGCATAAAATGTGAGAAAAAAAAATAAGGGAACCATCGAATGTGACAAAAGTACAGTCATATGTGATATTGGTATTGCACAATGTGAGGATAGTACTATCAAATGTGAGAAAAAAAATAAAGGAATCACCGAATGTGACAAAAATATAGTCACGTGTGATATTGGTACTGCACAATGTGAGGATAGTACCATCAAATGTGAGAAAAAATAAAGGAACCACCGTATGTGAAAAAAGTACAGTCACATGTGATGTTGGTACTGCGCAATGTGAGGATGGTACCATCAAATGTGAGAAAAAGAAAAGAAAAAAGGGAACCACTGAATGTGACAAAAATACAGTTACATGTGATGTTGGTATTGCACAATGTGAGGATGGTACCATCAAATGTGAGAAAAAAATAAAGGAACCACCGAATGTGACAAAAGTAGAGTCACATGTGATGTCGGTACTATGCAATGTGAGGATGGTACCATTAAATGTGAGAAAAAATAAAGGAACCACCGAATGTGACAAAAGTACAGTCACATGTGATGTTGGTACTGCGCAATGTGAGGATTGTACTATCAAATGTGAGAAAAAAAATAAGGGAACTACCGAATGTGACAAAAGTACAGTCACATGTGATGTTGGTACTGCACAATATGAGGATGGTACCATCAAATGTGAGAAAAAAATCAGGAAACTACTGAATGTGACAAAAGTACAGTTACATGTGATGTTAGTACTACACAATGTGAGGATGATACCATCAAATATGAGAAAAAATAAGAGAACTACCGAATGTGACAAAAGTACAGTTATATGTGATATTAATACTACACAATATGAGGATGGTACCATTGAATGTGATCTTTTGGTATCCTGGTACATTAGGTTGTCTACTAATGGATACAGTACCAAAAAAAAAAAGGGGTACGCTAGAATTACCTTTAGAGTAGAGGCACACGTAACGCATGCTTACAAAGTTGAGTTGAAAGAAACAGCAACAGCACTCCCACTCCGAGACACGAGGAAGAACCACCGAACCTCAAACAAAGTTTGAAACCCTTACTGGGTTTTCTCGAAATTCTCTATTTTAGGTTATCTCAATTTTTCATTTTGGAATTACTTCATTTTTTTTTTGGGTTTTGATCACGAATATGTTTCTAAAACTTAGGATAGGAAAGTTTGTACCTTGTGTTGTGTGGAAATTTTAAGAGATCCCAACTTTTTAATTTTAATAAGCCAAAAAATCTCTTCCTTTTTGCGTTGGCATCGTATGATATTGAAAACACGAAATGGAAAATCACGTTTTACCCGCCTATTATTTGGCTTGAATACAAATTATCAATAACTGGTTTAGAAGATTACTCTTTCTACCTGAAATTTTAATTATATTTGCTTTTGATTCATGAATTCTAATGTATTCAGATAAACATACACATAAACATACACATCTCACCATTTTTATTTTTTTATACTTATATATTAATTAAATTAATATTTATTTAATATTTTTATATTATATTTTTCATCATTATTTTCATTTTCTTCTAAATTATTTTGAAGTTCATTATCAAGATTTGTTGTATTGCAAAAATTTTCTTCTAAATTATTTTGGTGAATTTCTTGCTCATTTATGATATTTTCATCTAAATTTTGTGTTATATTTTGTTTATTACTAATAACAAATTTATCCATTGATCATTTTTGAGACTCAATTAAAATTTTTTTTTTTTTAAAGTTTTTCATATCCAGATGCATATTTTCTAGTAGACATTTCTAATCAAACAATATATTTATAAAGACTAAAATAAAAAATAACTTTCAAGTGTGGAACAAATGAGAAATAGAACCTGATTTATATAAAAAGTATTGTTGCAGTTTCATTGAATAATAACAAATTTTTAGCAATCTCAACTTGCATAAATTAAAAAAAAATTAAGCACAGCCATAACATTGATGACACAAGACTTATTAATAAGACCCACCCACTCAAAAAAAAAACACAAAACAAATCCTATCTATAACCAAAAAAAAAAAAAAAAACTTGAAGGAACGCCCAGTCCAGGGAGGGCCCAAATAAACAAAGTTATCTTAAGTTCTTAACAAATAAAATGGCCCAAATATTTATAATTTTATACCTGATTCCTGATACGGTGAGGTGAGGTGAGGTGAGCAGTTGAGACTTGAGAGAGGCGGAGAGCAGAGAATCAGAGAGAGGCGGAGAGGAGAGCAGAGACTAGAGAGAAAGGTAAAATTTTTAGGGTTTTGATTTGTGGTTAATCTCTTAGACCGGATTTGTAGTTTATCTGGTTGATTTTTGGTCAATGATTTTGTTTAGAACCAATGTTTAATAGGATTTACCAAAATTTTTGTTGTTTTTTTGGTTAAAAGGAGGATGTGCCAGATTATTTTTGTAATTCATTTGAAACTACTACCCGGTTCTTTTCTAAAATTTTGGGGGCCTTAGGCAATTGCCTAACTCGCCTAAGGGAAGGGAAGGGCCGGCCCTGGTTCACCTTGATTCTAATGGCTTCTGTTGTTCTCCATGTCTGGCTGCCCCTTTACCCTTTATTTCAGGGGGGAAAAAGGTGCTTAACTTTATTTTAATGGTTTCTATTTAGGAGTTTCATACCCGTGGCCGTGACAAGAAAAAATATTTTGTTTCGTGTGTGTGTGTGTGTGTGTTTATACTATCTTATTGTTGGTATGCCACTTTTTATTTTGTGTTTAGGTCTTAATGACAAAATGGTTTACTCAATAATATTGGTCTATGGATATATTGCTCTTATCTATTATGAGTAAAGGTTGTTGTTTACCTCTCTTTAATATTCTTAGAAGCTCAAATTTGGAAATTCAGATGCTAAGAGGTTATTAACACTATTTTTAGAGGATTGAAGGATAGACAAGATTTAATCTCTTTTGCTTTGCCATATGTGGACCCTTGGCAAGAAAGGAATAGTTGACCTTCAATACAATGAGGTTGCTCTGGATATGTTGAAGTCTTTGCTATTAAGTTAGCTGTATGATTGGATGATATCTTTTCTTCCTCCTTTCCATTGATACTTGTTCTTTTTGTTTTAATGTCATTGTATCTGTGTACACAATTTGTGTACATGGTGTACTCTGAGTTTTTTTTTATTAACGTTTATTACTTATCAAAATAAAAATAGTTTGTTTGATTTTTAGGTTGAATTGAATGTGTAGGTTGTTCTCTTTCCTAGAAAATTTGATCATTTTGTCTACTAAGCCCATTAGGAGAAAATGCCTCTCGATTACCTGCTAACTGATTTTAGTAGGTGGGGTCAGTTGCCCATAGGTTTTACTAGTTAGAGGCGAGTCCAAAGGGGTCTTCTTTAGAAAGGTTCCCTACTTTATCAAAAACAAATGTTGTGCCTATTGTGTAGGTTTGAAGTAACATGAACCACTGTGATATCCACAGTGGGATCAAATAAGACATAAAAAGTAAAAGATGATAAATTGAGGATTATACTGGAAGGGACACAGTGTTCTGTTTTAGGACTCTTGCTGAGTTCATGAACATTTATGTTAGCAACTCAGTTACTTTCATGAATATTATGTATGCATGCATGTGATACTATTGGTATTTATTTGGCTTGGTAAAAAGGTTTTTAATACATTATGTGATTGAGTGTGACTACTGAAATTAATAAATTATATGTTTGGCTTGGTAAATTTACATTTTTCATGATTCATTAGCGTACTCCTAGAATATGTAACTAAAAGGGAGTGTATTTAATTAAGTAAAGTGTCGATAATATAATATTGAAATTGATTTCTGATCATGAATTTATAGTTTACATTTTTTGTAATGCTCTGTAAATGAGAAGTTGATTAAAGGTTATTGTTGATCAGAGTAGTGGGAAAATGGTTTCTGAATTAATAAATGCAAACCCAATTGTGTATGAGAAGAAAGAGCGTCGAGCACGAAGCGTGCCAACTGCTGTGGAAGAGTATGCTGTCGAACCCATTGACCAACAAGAAGTTTTTGATATCCTTTCTCTTCAATTATTTTGGTATGGTCTATGTACTTTTAAAAGTACTTATTATAGAGGAATATCAAAAGCTGTGTTTAGGGAATTGGGATTGGATGGACACAATTTATTTTTTTATTTTTTTTCTCTTTTTGAGTTGTTTTGAGCTTACTTTGGGAATTAGTTCCTCTACTTTTGACATGGAAATGAAATGAAAGAAATAATACTTGGTTTTTGACTCTCTCACACACATGCACGCCCACACTCATGCATGTTGGTGCAAACAAATAATACTTGATTTTAGTTCCATGTGTCTTTTTTTTTTTTGTTTTTCATACAATCATCTTTAGGTTTACAGCCATATAGATGTGTGTATGTAAGCTGATACTTAACAAGTAAATAAAATATGGTTTCAGCATCAGCTAAACATGTTATTATTGGATGCTTGACATCTTATGTTAAAATTTAAGTTCTGAATTAATATATGCTGAACTTAAAAATAAATATGTTTATATTCCATTTTCTTTTGAACATCGTAGTTCCTATGATGCTTTCTGAAGTTGATCACTCATTTCTGGTTATGATATGGAAGAGAATGTACAAGTTCATTTTGCATCTAATTATGTGTGGGTAGTTATTCCTTATTCTTCTTCTTTTCTCCTTAACATTCTTAAATCATGTAAGAGATATAAAAGACCCAGAGCATCCATACTCTTTGGAGGAGCTCAAAGTAATAACAGAAGATGCAATCGAAGTAGATGACCAGCAAAGTTATGTTAGGTAGTGACAATATTCTCTCTAACTTATTCTTGATCCTATAATGCATTTTTTGTTGATTGTGTTCTTTTCTCCTCATTCTAATAAAAAGGGTGCTTTGCTTCAGGATCACATTTACTCCCACAGTTGAACATTGTAGTATGGCAACAATTATTGGTCTTTGCTTGCGAGTAAAACTTTTGAGGAGCTTGCCCTCTCGTTACAAGGTATCGACCTTATTTCCTTGTTGTGAACTTTGTTGACAAATTGTTCATTCATCACACAAGTGAATGTATTTTGGAATATTAGGACTTCATACCTGCATTTTCATTTTTAAAATTCCTTAAGTTATTTTGCATGAACATGTAGAACCAGCTTTCAGTTTAACAAATCACAGACCAGTAATAGAGAATCAGTACATTAGAGATTTTATACTTGTACACTTCCTTCGGGCCAAATGTTTTTTATTTGGGTGTGGGGAGAGGGGGGGGGGGGGTGGTAAGAGTTTGACAGGTTTGTACACTGCTCTAAATAAGCTGATTAATGCATAAGATTGATAGACTTTGCCCATGTTTGGGCCAAAGGTTGTGTTTAATGTTGTGCATTTGGAGGGAACGCAATAACCGCATGTTTGAAGATGTGGAGAGTGGCAAATCAGCTTCTTGCCTCTTTTGCTGGCTCTTTATTTGACTAGTCTTGGGCTTGGGGACTCACAACTAGTGATTCCCTCCCGATGTTTATAGACTCTCTTCTTTCTTATACATAGTTTTGTTATTTTCCTTTTTACTTTCTTTTTGTACTCTTTGGCTGCTTTGTTTTTTTCTGCATGAAGTAGTCTTTTTTCAATAAATTTTTCTTACCTATCAAAAAAAAAAAATTTTTTTTGTTGGTCTTTTATCTTTGATGAATGGGTTGATGGCTCTTTCTAAGTAGAAATATATGGATAACAAATGCATGCATAGAGTGTAACAATCACCTTAGAAACAGTGTAAGATCTGCAGTGTTAGCTTTAAACAATAGACAGTCTGCAAGATTGTTAGCTTTGCACATTTAACTGCAAAATGCCTGATATTTTTCCAATAAGCTCTAGCTCAAATGGCACTTCTTTCTCCCATAAAAATGGCTGGAGAGTTAAGTCATGGGATCAAAGCCACAAGTGTGTGTAACTAAGATTTTGTTTTACTATTTTTGGATACATGTATGTAATTAATGTTAGATGTTATAGATTTAAATGATATGAGGACCAATGTCTTAAAACATACATGGAGTGAGATAAGTTCAAGGACTATGATGTGTAACACATGAGGTGATATCTCATGAGCCCACTCCACTCATAGACCGTGGGTCCTACAGGTGTTGTTGTTTGACTTGTATACCCTCAGGTGAGCATTTACCCACAATCATCATTTAGTGATACACTGATGCCACTTAATGGTTTATATTGGAATTTGGAACATAATTTATGTAAACCGTGTCTTTGTTACTTTTTTTTTTTTTTTTTGTTTATATGAAATTTGAACTGGGCTTGGAATCTCCTGTGCTACATGTAAGATTTACCTCATTACAACTCTTTCTAAATTTTTGTTTAGGTTGATATTAGGGTTGCCCCTGGATCTCATGCATCCGAGTCTGCAGGTAATCACTCTCTCTCTCTCTCTCTGGCTAGCATGTGCATGATTATCTACATGTGGTTCTTAGATTATGGATCTATTACTTATCAAGTTAATGCATGGTGTGTAGAGCCACGTTTGCCAAGCTAACATGCTATTCAGCTTATCTAAATCCCAGTCATGTCTACTCTCTTGAAGTGTTTTTTTAAATCCTTACCTATAAAGAAATACTAGTCTATTGCGCGGGCCCTTAATGTCAATATCATATAATTTAAAGACGCAATTTACCAATATTGCTATTGAAGTTCACTTGTATGCCTGCTCATTATAAAGCATTTCATAGACTTGGAAACAAGGACTTACTCGATGGTTTAGAGATTTCAGGCCGATCATCTTCATTCTATTATGTTTTAGATATGCTTATTTTTGAGTCTTAGAATGCTTTTGTGGGTGGTAGACAGATTTTGGATTCAGTTCTCATTGCTAATGACCGTGTAGACAGCCGTGTGTGTGTGAGGAGCAAAATCCCAGGAGTGATATGCAAATTGGACATTGAAAAAGCTTATGACCATATAAATTGGGAGGCTCTTATCTACTTATTAGGGAGGATGGGTTTGGCAATAATATATTCTCCCTGCTCTATGGTAACAAAACATTTTTGTATTGCTACTCTTCTGGAAAGAACAACGGTATCATCAATTGACCATGAATAACTTCTGGAGAAAAAAAAAAGTTTAAAAAATTAAACAATCTTTTAGAAGTGCCTTATCTGTATACTTGTACACTTAAAAGCAAAATCTCTTGAAATTCTAATTCTTACACAAAAGAAATTAAATATAAACTACAAAACAACCAAAAACTTATTGTTTGCTGAGATGAACTTATTGCAAAGTTGGTTACCTCATATTTGCAGGATCAATTACATCTTTCTATTTTTTAGCTCGAGCAATACTTGTTAAGTTAAAACTATACTCTATAGTCAAATTGTCCAATATTTTAAGTCATGTTAACGGGTACTCTTAGGGCAATTTGTTAACAAACCATTTTAGGAAAGTTTTGACACCACTTTTATTGGAAATAGAAAAAACTATAAAGACATTAATTGCTTTTTTTTCTTTTTCCATAAAAATATTCTTAAAATGGTTCACTAACAAATTCCCTTAGGGCATTCGTTAACATTTTTCTATTTTAAAAGGTCTCCACTGTGTAGACCTTCATTTTGTGACAGAAAGGCTGGATTGGTTAAATCATCACTGTTGGGTAGTCAAGAACCATCATAGAATGAAGATGATCATTTCATATAAGCAACAAATAGACACATTTATTTTCCACAGGGAAAACTTTTTTTTGATGAAAACTAAACCCACCGTATTAAAACACATGATAATTAATACTTTAAACACTTATTGAAGACTACAATTACTTCTATAACCACCAAGGGCTGACCCACGTTAGGGCCAAGGGGGTCCATACAATATAGATATGTTTGAACCTTTAGTGATCCAAAGTTCCATGGTCCTTGGAAGACTTTCTCTGCTAATTTGTAGATTTGTTATGAAGAAGAGGAGTTTGAGAGCAGGGTTATAAATTGTGGTGTTTTAAAATGCTTAAACCTGAAAATTTTGGGGGAAAATCAAGGTAAAAAAAAAAAAAAAAAAACTGTAAGAATAGAATCTAGGACTATTGTTATTGATGTTGCTAAAATATGTTAGCATTTTCTTGTATGCTCACTCAATATGTCGTAGAAATTATGACACTACGAAATGACATTCATGTAGGGTTTTTTTCCCTCTTGGTATATGCAGTTAACAAACAACTAAATGATAAAGAACGGGTGGCAGCAGCACTTGAAAATCCAAATCTTGTGGATATGGTTGATGAATGCCTGGCTCCATCCTACGATTGAACTGTTGTACATCCATGCAATGTACTTAGATTAATAGTCTGTCTAAGCCTTTGGTCCATGGCTGCTATAAGATTTTCTTACTTATCAAAAAAAAAAAAAAATTTTATTTTCCTCTCATTCATGCAGTTTTGTCATTTCAGCTTTGTAATCTGAATTAGATGCAATTTGGATGTCTTGTATTTTTTTGTTTAGTCTGTTAATGTAGGTGATTATGTTAAAGAATTTTTTCTTACCAAGTAATCATAGATTATTCTGGTCTCTTAGATGCAAATGTGAAAACAATGTATATTTATAGTTTCTCTTATTTGACACAGGAGATGATTTTACAGGTGTGCCACATTGTTAGTGAAATTCTATCAATTCAAAGTGTTGTTTTGTTGGTAAATACTGACATTATTTGTAGTTCTCAAATCATAAGTTGCATGATGAGGTTTTAGCTTACAGCAAATTGAGGCTTATGGTGCCTAATTTTATGTTAGGATTACATGCCACTGTCCTTGATTGTGGCAGTGAGGTTGAGGTAGGTTTTATGATCAAATCTGAGAAAGAATTAGAGCTTTTTATTATATATATATGGACAAATAATATCCGATTGATACAAAATTTAACATGTGTATTAAGAGTGTAAAGAACATACAATTCAACAGTAAGATTTTCAAAATATGAAGTAATGTTTATTTTATTAAGTGAAATTGTAGCCTTAGGTTACAACCTATTTTGTAGCTAAACTTTATCCTATGTATATGTATATGAAAAATATAGATATAGCCACATTAAACAAGTGTCTTTTTTATATTTTGATGGAATCTCTTTTTCTTGTTATTTATATTAGAAAGAAACACTTGGTTTTGTTAGGATTGAGAGTGAGACTAGGCTTTTTTTTTTTCCTAAACAGTTTGGTTGCTGATCTGATTCCAACCACTTCTAATAATCATCAAATTTCTTCTTCAAATTATTAATTTGTCCATTCCAAACAATCGGGTAGGCGTGGCCGCGTGGTAGCTAACCTAACCAAATTACCAAACACTCTAATAAACTTCAATGTAAACTTCACCTAAACATCATCACATTCACATTCACAGGCACCTTTGCCCTTGATCACCTTTGATTCAAGAAATATAGCAGGGTCCCACTCATCATCGTGATGTGTCATTTCAACTTTGGAAACAACGTGGGACACTCCATTTCACAACAAGTACTAAAATTAAACTAAAAACACCGTTGCACGTGCATTTTTTTGATGTGACGGTCGCTCTACAAGTATAAATATTTATGAAGAATGAGATATAAGAGCTAGATTAAATGTTTGTAGAGTACGGGGAATAAGAGCCAGATTTTAAGTATTTAGGAGGAAGTTTCACTCAATACATGCACTTAAATTAGGCTATACGATAAATTCTATCTTGTTAAAAAAAAAAAAAAAAAAATTGGCGAAACATACGATACGACTACGAGGTTCAGCTTGTCTCGTTTTTTTTTACGGAAAATTCTGGTTTGTGGACAAAGTAGTGGCACCAGAAGAGAACCATTCTTTTTTTACTTACATCAGTTACATGTCCTTGAAGGACTCGCTGCGATTTCTCACTCTACGAAACTCCATCCACTCTCTGATTCTCTCTCCACGCAAGCTCACTTTCCCATACAAACTCTCTTTCTCTCCTCTTTCAGGTTTCAATGATTTATCAGAACTCCCTGTTTGGTCACTGAGAAAAAAACCGTACTACTTTTACTTAGAATTGTTTGTTTTTCTTTTGTTGTTGTTGTTGATGTGCAGCTATGGATTCCAATTCACCTTCTACCCTGGTTTTATGTGGAAAATCGACGGCTGAGAATGAAATCGCACTCTCTCTAAAGAGCAATAAGACTCTGAAGCTCCCGCGAAGTTTCTGTTCTTTTTTTTGAAATCGGAGCTGGAAAAGCCACTCGAAGAAAACTCTTTTCGCATCATGGGTTCTCTTTCAACCAGTCAGTTTGGTAGGTTTCTCATTTGGTCTCCGAGGTTGCCTTCCACGCACGACGTCGTTTCTCAGTAAGTTTCTTGAAACTTTTCGGATAAACCATCTTTTTTTCGTATATAAATTTTAGTTTAGGGACGAAATCTTTTTTTCGCTAAACTTTAATTTTCCTCTATGTTGGAAATTTATTTTGATATATAATTTTGGGTTAGTAATTGTGTGTTTTTTGGTGAGCTTCCATTTGGTACGGTTTGTGTTGCCGATGTTCAGTTTAAAGGACGAGGTGTGAAACACTACTTGATTAACTTTTTGTGCTTGTTGCTTGCTTGCAATTTGGAAATTATTATTATTATTATTATTATTATTGAGCAAACACCACATTTATTTCTTAAAGTTTGCCCAATATTCTAATTTCACTCCTGAAATTTGAAAAATGGTGATTTGGTCATTAAAGAATGTAAGATGATCCCAATTGCTCTGTATGCTAACATGAATCATAAGGTGTGATCTGATCAGCTAATTTATAACAAAACAATAATAATAATAATAAGGTAAAATACAAAAACGACCTCTAAGACTTGGGCTAATGTTTGATACTACCAAAACTTTTCAAAATTAACCAATTTACTCCCTAATCACAAATGTCACTTAACACCGTTTGAAAATTCCCTTTCTCCTCCTGCTTCCTTTTCCATCCTTGGTTGCTGTTTATCTGCCATGGGCTATACAGACCTCCCTCACACATTAATTGCCATAATGCAGTCACTCTGAGACCTGTGCAATTGTTATATCTTTTATTAGCCCAAACCTCAAGGGTGGTATTTTGTATTTTACCCTAATAATTATCTAGGTAGCTTATGCCTGATTCCTTACAATTTTCACGGTGTTTGGAAAATCCTAGCGGAGAGAAAAGAAAGAAAAGGGGAGAAGGGAGAGGGAAGAGGGAAGAGAAAAGGGTAGCTCAAATTGGTTACCTTAAATAATGCTCATGAGAATTAGTTTAGGGGTAAAAGAGAAAGAGTGGTTGTCAAAAGATACTTCCAGAGAGAGAGAGAGAGAGAGAAAACTTTCATTTTTAGTTAGACATTGACCACTTTTCCAAACAAAAAAAGTCAATGCATATCATATATATTCTACTTTAAGTATGGTATTATATTATAGGTCCAAATTTTTTTTGATAGATCTATTATAGGACCAAAATTATGGTGTCTCCTTTCACTTGGGGGCCTTAGGCAATTGGGTAAATGGCATAATGGTTGAGCTGGCCTTGAGGTGGCTTAAAAAGTATATGCGAGCAGTCCAAGTGTCCAAGTGGAATAAAACTGCCACATGGATAGCATCAATTTTTGCCAACATTAATGTGGCAATAGTGAGCCTTCATGGTAGCTACAAGCCACTTTTAATCCATTGGACTCTCGCATGTAATTTTTAAGCCACCTATACTTCTTTTTTATTTCTTCTTTATTTTTTGTAAATGTGCCCAATCAAATGATACACACCATTCAAATTAGCATACAGACCAAATTGGATCATTTTAAATTATTTAAGGATTAAACTGCAACCTCTGAAACTCGAGGGACAATTCTGGAAAATTGTGGAAACTTTAAGGACTAAATGTAATATTGGCGTTATGTTTTATAATTACTTATGATAAGGAATTTTGCAGGTCGTTCAAAGAATGTGTGGGAATCTCCAATTGGTTGCCTTATGTTTTCTTTTACAACGCAAATGGAGGATGGGCGAGTCGTGCCTCTGGTGCAATACGTTGTGTCTCTTGCTATTACTGAGGCAATAAAGGATGTTTGTGACAAAAATGTGAGTTGCCGGTTTGTGTATATTGTGTTGTTACCTTTGAAAGGTAACACTGACCAATTTTTCCAATTGAATTAAGCTAAGCATTTCTTCTTTTGATTATTGTCACCTCTAGTATGGATTTGGTAAATATTATGAATTAAAAAAAAAAAAAAATTTAGCATTGGAGAAAAATTAATAAAATTGGAAGCCTTAAATTTAAGGACTTTTAGATTGACTTGATTTGGCGTTTGAAGTGTCGCAGAGTTAAAGATTAATTTCACTCTTACTTTCTTACATGATATACAGATAGTATACATAAGAGTGATCATTGATGTTGTCAACTTTTTGACGTATGCAATAGTTCAAACCATCTATATTTTTTTATCTTTGGCTCAGTTGGACTATGCACAGCAGCCATGATTGCAATCTAGCAAATTGAGCAAGAGTGGCATGGAAGGGTACATAGGGTATGCTAATTTTTGGTTGCATTGTTCTATTCAGGGCTTACCATGTATTGATGTTAAGATAAAGTGGCCAAATGATCTTTACTTAAATGGATCGAAGAAGTTCAATGTCAAGGTGGATGGTGTTCTCTTTGAGGATGAGACGGAGGTGCGCTCTCAGTTAGTTCTCTTCTATCAGGGGCTGTATAAGGAAACTGAATTGGGGCACCCTACTATAGATGGATTAGATTTTGCTTGTATTGTGGAGGAGGAGAGGTTGTCCTTAGAGAAGGAGTTCACGAAGGAGGAAGTTTTCCAGGTCTTAAGGGAGATGGAGGGTGATAAAGCCCCTGGTCCTGATGGTTTTACCATGGCTTTCTTTCATAATTGTTGGAGTGTTGTGGAAAAAGATGTAATGAATTTTTTTGTTTATTTCCATTGGCACTCTGTGTTTGAACGGTCCTTGAATGCTTCGTTTCTCACTTTAATCCCTAAGAAGTGTAATGCTGTTAACATTAAGGACTTCTGCCCTATCAGTTTGGTGGGCAGTGTGTACAAGTTGTTGTCCAAGGTGTTGGCGAATAGGTTGAGGGCAGTTTTGGATAATTTCATCTCTGAGACTCAGAATTCTTTTGTTGGTGGAAGGCAGATTCTGGATTCAGTGCTCATTGCAAATGAGTGCCTGGATAGTAGGCTGAAGAGCCGGTTACCGGGGGTGGTTTGCAAGCTTGATATTGAAAAAGCATATGACCATGTTAACTAGGAGGCCTTGTTTTATCTGTTGGACCGGATGAGTTTTGGGTTGAAATGGAGGGGGTGGATTAAGGCTTGTGTTACTTCTGTCCGTTTTTCAGTCCTGGTAAATGGCTCCCCTGAAGGTTTCTTTGGAAGTTCTCGTGGGTTGAGACAAGGAGACCCACTATCTCCTCTTTTGTTTCTCTTGATCATGGAGGTTTTAAGCAGAATTTTGAAGAAGACAGAGGAGAATAACCTTATTCGCGGTTTTCATGTGGGAGCAGTGAATTCTGTTGGTGTGCGGATTTCTCATTTGTTGTTTGCAGACGACACTATATTATTTTGTGATGCATCTAGGGATCAGTTGCTATCCATAAGGTTGGTGATGTCTTGTTTTCAGGTGTTTACGGGCTTGAAGGTTAATGTTGGGAAAAGTGAGATTGTCCTTGTTGGGGAGGTGAATAATCTAGTTGAATTGGCTAGTATTCTGCAATGTAGAGCGGGGAGTTTGCCTATGAAATATTTGGGAATGCCGTTGGGAACTTCTTTTAAGACAGTTTTGATTTGAAATCCTATTTTGGAGAAGATGGAAAAGAAACTTTCAGGGTGGAAGCGCGTTTCTATTTATCTAAGGGTGGTAGGCTCACATTACTAAGGAGTACTCTTTCAAGTCTTCCATCGTTCTTTCTATCTCTCTTCACTGTTTCTAAAGCTGTGGCTGCTAGAATGGAACGTATTTAGAGGAATTTCCTTTGGGGGTCTTCTGTGGGGAGTTTCAAATATCCTTTGGTGGCTTGGGATAAGGTGTGTTTACCTGTTAAATTGGGTGGTTTGGGGATTAGAAGTGTGGCGTCGTTTAATCAAGCATTATTAGGGAAATGGTTGTGGCGTTTTGGGCATGAAGTTACCCATCTTTGGCGGAGGGTTATCTCCTCAAAATATGGTGAGGGTCATGGGGGGTGGTGTACGAAAGTGTGCAGGAGGACTCATGGATGTGGTCTTTGGAGAAGCATTCATGAAGGGTGGGAGAGTTTTTCTAAGCATTTGTCTTTTGTAGTGGGTGAAGGCACCCGTATCCGCTTCTGGCATGATAGGTGAATTGGGGATAATACCCTAAAAGATCTATATCCTGAGCTCTACGTGTGTTCAGCTGCTAAGGATGCTTGCATCTTTGAGGTTTTGTGGACTTCGGAAGGAGGTACTTTTAGAGTGTGGGACTTAAGGTTTTATAGAGCTTTTGAAGATTGGGAGCTAGCTGTATCTTTCTCTCTTCTTCAGCTTATCCACCCTGGTATTCCTCGGGGGGTGAGGAGGGATACTCTTTGTTGGCGGCTCAAAGGGGATGGTAAGTTTGATACCCGATTCTTTTATCAAGCAATCCAGGGTACTCCGGATTTTTTGTTTCCTTGGAAGGGTGTGTGGAAGCCAAAGATTCCTAAGCGAGTGGCCTTCTTCTTGTGGTCAACTGCTCACGATCGGATTCTCACTTTGGATAATCTCATGCTTAGGGGTCGCCCTTTGGTCAATCGGTGTTGTATGTGTTGTGGTGATGGGGAGTCGGTTGACCATCTTCTGCTTCATTGTCCTGTTACACATACCTTATGGTCCTTCATGCTTCGGGCTTTTGGTATTCATTGGGTTATGCCAAGATCGGTGGCGGGATTGTTATCTTGCTGGCATCAGTGGCTTGGAAAGCATAACTTGAATATTTGGAATTTGATTCCAGGTTGCTTAATGTGGATTGTTTGGTTGGAAAGAAATCGTCGCTCTTTCGAGAACATGGAGAAGACGTTGGATGAGTTAAAGGTTTTACGCCAGCGCAGTTTTTTTGAGTGGGCTCGTTGTTGGGGCTTTACTGATTCTTCGTCTCTTTCTGAGTTTATGTTTTCCCTTAGTTTATCTTTCTGATTTTCTTTCTTTTGTTTTGCTGTTTGTTTCTTCTGTTTCTTGTTGTTCATCATCATGAACAACTTGTACTCTTCATTTTTTCTCATTAATAATAGTTCTCTAATTACCTATATATAAAAAAAAGAATATATTGCAGCCAACCATGCTTCTGTATATGTAACTGAATGAGCTGTTTTCCTTCAAAGCTAAAGTAATGGCAAATTAAATGTTTGTGCATGATCTATATATTAAATCATTCCATGTTCTTGCAGGTATAGGTTTGAATGTTGATAATGAGAAACCAACAACATGCTTGAATGCAGTTCTCAAAGAACTTTCTGTTGTGGCTTACCAATTAAGTAGAGAAGAAATACTTGCGGCCTTTGAAAAATTTGAGAAATTTAATGATCTTTTCATAAATCAAGGTAAATCTATGATCTAATCATTTTTGTACCATTTTCATTCTAAATAGTATGACCTTGCAATGATCAATTTGACGTTTCCTTTGTCATGTTGAATTTGATCTTTTCTGTTAAATGTCAGCTTAACTTATGCACTTTGCTGCTTTCTTTGACTTTCATATCTCTCAGGCTATAAGAATTCCCATTTACTTGTAAGCAAGTCAACTTAATTTATAGAGAAAGGATAAAACGTGAATTATAGGTGCAGATCATCAACCAGTTAAATGAAAAGGGGAGTTTGGAATGCACTTTTTTGCCTCAATATCTACTGAAACCTATAAAAACACATCAAATCCATTACATGAATATTTTAGAAATAGAGAGCACTGGACTAAAAATACTGTTTCCAAACAAATCTTTTATATTGGTGAATATACATTGCTGTCACCCACTTTTCATATATGATCAGTTGGATTTAGCTTCAGTAAGCTACTGGTATGTCACTGTGCAAAAGCCTAATATGTTTTTCATGTGATTTTGAAACCTTTTTCATGATTTGTTGATGATGACACCAATCTAGCAATTTTTGGGCAAGTACTTGTTGTGCATCAGGGTTTTGTTAGTTTGACAATAAGAAAAGATTTTGTTATGCTTTTAGCAGTGCTTAATAAGCTAGCCTTTAATACTACCGTAATAGAGAGGGTTGACAGTGAGGTAATCGTTCAATCCTGCATGAGTATGTGAGTTATAACTTATATGTGAAGCACAGACACGCCATAATGGGCACTGTGTCAGTGTCGGACATGGGAAAGTCACCGACAAGGCTGCCTGCATGTCCCATCCATGTCAGTGAAGAAATAAAAAAATTATGTGGCTTGGATAGGACATGGCCCGGACACGATCGCAACACGGGCATCCAAAAAATAAAAAATAAAAAGATAGATCTGCTTACACATGGCACAATCTCCATTGCTTATCTAGTGTTTTCGCCCTTCTACTCTTCAGTCTTCAAGCCCTAGAGTTGAGTTCTCTTTCTCTTTCTCTCTATATCTCTCTCTCTCTCTCTCTCTCTCTCTCTGTCGTGACTCTCAGCTGCCAGGAAGTGCCAGATCAGTGGCCGGCAATGCTAGTTCATCCATCGCCACCCATTGATATTGGAGATCACGCCACCCACTGTGATTTTTTTTTACTCTCTCTCTAAAAAAATGATGGCTCCCGGTCGGTAGTGGAACTATTTGGGTTGTTTGGTTTGGTTTGGTTAAGTGTTAGTTTTATTATTATTATTATTTTAATAACGACTAGTTATCTTTACTTATCAAAAAAAAAAAATTATTAGGCTAATTACACTTTACCCCCTATGATTTGGGTCACTTTAACATTGCAGTGTTTTGAAAAGTGTCACTTTACCCACCCAAAGTTGCCTCCATTAACCTTCGTTACTGATCACCATTAAAAAAGGGGTAAATATGTCCTTTTGATCCTCTTTTATGCCTCTCTCCTCAAACCAGGCCAAAAGACCCCTAATCCCCAATCTCCACCACCAACCTTCATCCACACTGCCAACCAAATCAACTACCGAGACGCTTAGCTACCTCCACAAAACTGACTATTACAGAGAGGCCAACACAGCACAAACCGTGTCTAGCCAATCCCCTAGAGCACACAGCAGTGGGTGGAAAAGGCCTCTAAACATTGAAGGGAGATCACTCCTTATAAGCACATCTCCATGTGCTTCCCCAGGCAATGTGGGATTCCAAGATTGCTTCTCCCTTTGGTCCTTCGCACTTTGCATCTATGCTATTCCATCATCTCTCTCTTTAGCTCTTTTGAAAATATATGAATCTTCATTCCGGATTGGATATTTGGAGGAACAATTAGAAGAAACAAATCTGCAAAGAGGTTAAACAGTCGGATCAAATCTCTCTGTCCACTGCATTCTTCTCTGCCATGTGTTTTGCTCTAAAGAGGTACACGTTGATGGCCACTCCAAGAGGTTAAACAAACTTGCTCTGCAGAAGTTCTGGTTTGACCGGCCTTAGCACAAGCTTCTAATTTGAGAATGCTAATTCGAGGTTCGGATACAAATCCACCACCATCTGATGTTGATAATTAGTTGTGTCTTTGGATGGGTAATCCTTTAACTAGTTTATGATTTCTCATCAGCTCTATTATTTTTTTTTCCATATCTCTTGGAGTTTCGCCTAACTTTTAATGGATTTGCTACGATTTCAAGTTTAAGGTTTGTTGCTCAGCTTATGACTAGTGGTATCACTTCATAAAAAAATCAAGATCTAAAAGTAATATTTGTTTTTTTTAGTGTTCTTAGCCAAAGTATAAAAACTTCCACAATTTTTATAAAATGCTTACTTTTATATCTTGATTTCTATGTTTTTTTTTTTTTTTTTAATGTTTTTCTTGTTTTTGACGGTGAAAATGATGAGGTGGGTAATGGCTGCTTAATGGAGGCAGCCTCGGGTGGGTAAAATGACTTTTTTCAAAACACAGATAAGCAACATTAAAATGGCGCAAACCATAGGTGGACAAAGTATAATTATCCCTTATTATTAAATTTGGGGGGCATGACCAGGGTTAGTATTTGTATGTAAGCTCAGCTCATTTGGTTTGTTTATTTATTATTTTTATCCATTATTGCTTTTTTTTTTTAAAATTTTATTTTAGATATATTTTCAAATATTTTATATGTGTTACATATTTTAAAACCTAAAATAAGCATAAATTATGCCTAAAAATATATAAAATATACCTAAAAATTATTTTTAATTAAATTATTAATTGCCATATCACCTACATGTTGTGTCCTAGTTTTCAAAAAATGCTAGTGTCCCATGTAGTGCCGTGTCCCGTGTTGTGTCTGTATCATTGCTTCCTAAAAAAAGGTATGTTTGATGAAATGCTGTGTCATTCAGTGACTGCCATAGTTTATGTAATAAACTAGATATAATATGTAGAATCATGCCAAATTATTCTTCTGTGCATTTTGCAGGATTTCAGACTCTTGAGGAGCTATATTATAAGACATGGCTGCACAGGTGACGTGTCAATCTTAATTCTGTCTTTCAGTGGTTGACAATGGCAGCCTTTTTTGTAGAAGTTTTCAGTTATATTCTTGCAAAAATGCATATTCTTCTGCTTGTGCATTAGTGGCTATTCGTGAAAGAATTAAAGGTTCAGCATTATGGATTGTGTGACCATGCATCTGTAAGGCAGAGAAAATGTCTACTCCCATGTCCAAATTATTCCATTCTCCTCACTTTATTCTTGTAATAAAAAACCATAGAAGTCAATTTTTGTTTTTTTAATTAGTCAAAAAAAAAAAAAAAAAAAAAATTGTCCTTACTCACAATTCAGAGGTTAAATAAAAGAATAGTAATTACATCAGCTGTCCAACTTGACTCAGTACTAACCCTCCTCCTGGCGTTTGTTGTTGTGTCTTCCTGTGACACTAAAGTCAAAGAGATCAAGGGCTAATAGAGACAGTCGACTTGACTCAAGTTAAAATCCCTTTACCAACTATTGGGATGGCAAAGTGAATTTCATTTACAAATTTTACATCCCATGATGTCTTATTAATTGTTGAAATCATAGGCGATCAATATTTTCCCACAGCCAAAATCCCCTCCCCTCCTCCATTTTTTTCCTTCTTGGAATTGGCCTCACTATTGCTTCAATGTAAACCTTGCTACTCATTAACTAATCCTTATGAATGCAACAATTGGTCTTGAATGCACATGACTGAAGCATTTTGGCTTTCTCTCTCATCATATCCTCTATTGGTGCTACCTCCATCTTCTTAAGAGTGTCACGATTTCTTTTCCCTTTATTTTTGTGTGTTTATAATTATCACCATTCATCCACCTGAACTTCATTATTCCCTCATTCCATCACTTTAGAATATCGGGCTTGTTGAAGGACTATAAATAACATATATTAATTATATAGATACGATAGTATTTCAAACTTATGGTGTCTACTCCATAATAATTGTTTTTTATTATTAGGCTGAGATACCAATTGGTTTTTGATGTAGACGTGGATTGAACTACAAATGTCTTATTTGACTATAAATAACATATTATCTCAGAATTATTTTGTTGGAGGGAGGAAAATTCTTGATTCCATTCACATTGCTAATGAATGCTCAATGCTTGGATAGTAGAATGAAGAGTAGAATTCTAGGTGTGATTGTCAAATTGGATATTGAGAAAGCTTATGATCATGTGAATTGGGATGCCTTGTTTTATCTCATGGAGGGGATGGGTTTTGGAGAGAAGTGGAGGAGGTGGATGAAGTTTTGTGTTTCTACTGTCCGTTTTTTAGTTCTTGTTAATGGCGCTCTCCAGTGGGATTTTTTGGTAGTACTCGGGGCCTTCGCCAAGGGGACTCCTTGTCTCCTCTTCTCTTCTTGTTGGTGATGGAAGTTTTGAGCAGGTTGTTGAACAAAGAACAGAAGAGGGAGGTTTCTTAGGGGTTTCCAAGAAAATTCCCATTCTCAAGGATGTTTGTGTATTTCTCATATTCTTTTTGCTGATGACACTATCATTTTTTGTGGTGCAACCAAGGAACAACTCTTATATATTCGGATGGTGATGATTTTCTTTAAGGCTATCACAGGCTTGAAAGTTAATATTGGTAAGAGTGAGATTGTTCCAATGGGGGTGATAGGGAGTTTGAATACTCTATCTAGTGTCTTAAGTTGCAATGTTGGTAAGCTACCCATGATGTACTTGGATATGCCTCTTGGAGCTCATTTTAAGGATCCATCGATTTGGAATCCTATTATAGAAAAAATGGAGAAGAAGCTTTCTAGTTGGAAACGTTTATATTTGTCAAAAGGGGAAGATTAACTTTATTGAAAAGTACCCTTTCAAGCCTTCCCACCTATTTATTATCCTTGTTTTTTATCCCTCAAGTTGTGGCGGATAGATTAGGAAGGATCTAGAGAAATTTCCTACGGGGGAGTTTTGAGGAAGCTTTCAAATATCCACTTGTTGCTTGGAATAAGGTGTGTTGGCCAATGCAGAATGAAGGTTTAGGGATTCGGAGGATTGGTTTGTTTAATCAAGCCCTGCTTGGAAAATGGTTATGGTGGTTTGGAAGTGAAACCAATCATTTATGGCGTCCCGTAATAGCTACCAAGTATGGAATGTCTAGTGGAGGTTGGTGCACTAGAGTTAGTAGAGGTGCTCAGGGATGTGGAATGTGGAAGAATATTAGGAAAGGTGTTGAGAGTTTCTTTGGTCATGTGTTACAATGTGGCGGGAGAGGGTTTTCATATTTGATTCTGGTATGATCTTTGGTGTGGGCAGATTCCCTTAAAGGATCTTTACCCTGATCTTTTCTCTCATGCTATGGGAAAAGAAGCTTTGATTTTTGAGTTGATTACTATTTCATCAAATGGTGGTAGTAGGAGTTGAAATATTCAATTCCACAAGGCTCTTGATGATTGGGAGGAGGAGAGAGTGTTTTCTTTTTTAGAGCATGTTTATTCCAAAATGCCTAGGGGTGAGGGAATTGATAGTTTGTTTTGGAAGTCAACCCCGAATGGTGTTTTTGATGTGCACTCTTTCTATAATTCCTTATCTACTCCTCCTACCTTTCCTTTCCCTTGGAAGTGTATTTGGAGTATTAAGGTACCTAGAAGAGTGTCTTTCTTTTTATGGACCACAACTTGGGATAGTATTCTTACTATTGACAACCTTGTAAAAAGGAACCTGTCTTTGGTTAATTGGTGTTGCTTGTGCCGTTGCGATGAAGAAACAGTGGATCATCTTTTAATTCATTATAAGTTTGAGCACGCCTTATGGAGTGAAGTGTTTTTGATGTTTGGTTTGCAGTGGGTGATGTGATGCAAAGGACGGTTTTTTCTCTACTTTTTGCATGGGAGAATTTTCTGGGGTTACACTATTTTTCGATCTGGAATATGGTGCTAGCTTGTTTGATGTGGTTGATTTGGAAGTAATGTAATACCTGCAGTTTTGAGGATGTTGAGAAATCTACTAATTTTTTGAAGTCTTTGCTAGTTGGGACTTTTTTTGAGTGATCTCGTAGTTGGGGTTTTACACAATGTATTTCTGTTTTTGATTTTGTGCAATCTTTGTGTTTTTGTTTGATTTGTTTGTATTTGTTCCTAGTACTCTGTTCATCATCGTGAACATGTTGTACTTTTTTTTAATGAAAATATCTATTACCTATCAAAAATAATAAAAAATAAAAAATCTTGTGCATGTATATTTGCCTTAATGTTTCAGTTACAAACGCATGATTTTTCTCTTTTGTTATGTGCATGCAGTGGGCAAAGAGTAATTGTACAGGAAAAGAACGAGGACCAAATGGTTGAAAATGTAGTAACTATTCAGGTAGGATGAAATTTAAAGGCTTCCTACTTGCTAGATAAGTTGCCGAATGAATGTATATGGATGAAATGATGTATTTCTTTAAAATAAAAAAAAAAATTAAAAAAAAAAAAAAATGTATTCACTTGCTTATTTTGTAAAGCTAGGGGAACATCTTCATACTTGGGACTTCATGGTTAAGATTCTGATTTAAGCGAAAAACTTATCCAATTCATTGCAATTTACTAATAGCGATCAGAATCTTTAGCATGGTTGTTAAGATCTAGATTTAAATCATAAATTATACAATTTCACAATTCCAACTCTATCAAACAATCTAGATTGCTTTAAAAATTGTGCAGTTGTAAGACCATAATTGGATCTAATGTAAAATCAGTAAAACCTAGATTTTTAGTTAAGGTTTTACCGATTCTACAACTTTGTGGAAATTGGGATGTTTAATAAAATTGGAATTCTAGATTCTATTGATTCTACAATCTGTTGGAAATTGGGATATTTTATACAATCAGCCAATCAAATTACATACAGGCACCAGGCCAAAAATAGACAAAATATAAAAGAATGACTGAACACAACATACAGCAAAATGCTTTTTAACAAAAACATTTAATTACATATAAAATTTGTGTGACTTGCAATATTGTCTGTAAGTTGTGATGTATGTGCTTATGGAAAATATAGATATTTTTATTAAGAAGTTTCTTTTTCCATATTACTTTAGCTTGTATTTTAACAAATTTAAAATGCTAATTACACTTTAAACAGAATGCAAGGATTTAAATCTTGATCTTTTCATTTACTGTAAATGCAAACTCTACTTTTTAAGCTACATTGCAAACTTGTATACTTTTGCTTGTAGAATTTCATAATGTATGCCTGTACTTTTTATAGTTATTTTTCATTTTGTTAAATCACACAATTTTTTTATCCAATCTTGGACACCCTTCTATAATTCTATATAGGATCTTGACTTTAACAACCTTGATCTTCAGCTATATCCTATTAAAGAACACATGGAGATGTAAATGAGGGTGCCAATGATCTGGCTAAAAATTAGATAGCAGTATCAAAATTTTTTTTTTTAATAATTCAATAGTTACAGTCGGGGAGGGGGGATTCAAACCCTAGGCATCTCCATTGGAAACACTAATTTTCAAGCATAATCGATGCCATACTTTGTGCGATTTCATTTCAATGGGGATTGTTCAATTGTTCAGAGTATGACATATGAGTTGCTGATCCTAGAAAATTGTGTTTTTTATATTTAATTCTATCTTTGTAGGGTTTGACTTCCTCAGGATATTTGTTAGCTATTGGTGATGACAATCAAATGTATGAGCTTCATCCTGATGGCAATAGGTAAATTATTTAGATGGTATTTTCATGTTGGATAAAATAATATTGCAAAAAGTTGTCGAGATATTTCATAATTATGGAAATATGCTACAAAGTATATGTAGGTCAGTACGGTGTATTATCTTATATGGTCATTTGCAAATTACACTAAGAAAACCAGTAACTATCAATAAAAGAATGTGATAAACAAACATGCCTGAGGTCTGTTATGGTTTGACAATGTTTTTTTTTTTGAGAAGTAAGAAGAAAATATTATTAAAAAAGGAATAGCAAGAAAATACAAAGAGTTCACGGTAGTGAACAAAAAGACACAAGCAGCCACAAATAGCCACTAAGCTATTCTAATAGACGAAAGGAAATCTATAAGGGTAAAACAATCCGAGAGACCCCAGCACCAAGACCAATCAAAGAGGGTCCGTTGGTATAAATCTAATAACTGAACCACTATTTTTCCCTTATCTTCAAAAGAACGCCGATTCCGTTCAATCCAAATAGTCCACATTAAACAGCTGAGAACCAAATTCCAAATATCGGAGCTATGCTTCCCAAGCCAATGATACCAACAAAATAATAAGTCCACTACTGAACCTGGTATGACCCAATCGATTCCAAACAATCGAAGCATATACGTCCACAAAGAATGAGCTATCGGACAAAAAAGTAACAGGTGATCCACAGATTTCGCAGTATAACAGCACATACAACAACGATTCGCCAAAGGGCGACCACGAAGCATAAGGTTATCCAAAGTTAGAATCTGACAATGAGCTACTGTCCACATAAAAAATGCCACCCTTTTAGGAACCTTGACTTTCCAAATGCCCTTCCAAGGGAAAGTGGAAGGAGCTACATTTCGAATCTTATGATAAAAAGACTGAATGTCAAACTTCCCACTTCTATTAAGACCCAAACAAAGCCCGTCACACCCTTCACCCCTAGGAATCCGGGTTTGGATGAAATGAAGAAGGGAGTATGAAGCCGCTAACTCCCAATCATTAAATTTCCTATAAAATCTTAAACTCCACACTCTGTCATTATCACCCATTGGAGTGCTTAGCACTTCAGAAATACAAGCTTCTTTATTGGCTGAACACAAAAATAACTGAGGATAAAGAATTTTAAGGAGAACATCCCTAGTCCATTTATCATACCAAAAAAAAAAACGAGAACCATCCCTCACCACAAAAGACAAATGCTTAGCAAAATTTTCCCACCCTTCACTAATACTCCGCTGTAAACCACAACCATGAGCCCCTCTGCAAACTCTAGTGCACCAACCCTCTTTCCCCTCCCCATATTTCATGGCTATGACCCTCTGCCATAGATGAGTGATTTCATGGCCATACCTCCAAAGCCATTTCCCTAAAAGGGCCTGATTAAAGGACACCAAGTTCCGAATTCCCAATCCACCCAACTCACGCGGTAAACAAACCTTTTCCTAAGCCACCAATGGATATTTGAAACACTAAACTGAAGAACCCCACAAAAAATTCCTCTGAATACGTTCCAATCTAGTCGCCACAGCTTTAGGGATAGTAAAAAGGGAAAGGTAATAAGTCGGAAGGCTAGAAAGGGTACTTTTCAACAAAGTGAGTCTATTACCCTTTGACAAGTAAAGCCGCTTTCAGCCTGAAAGCTTCTTTTTCATCCTCTCAAGAATCGGATTCCAAATCGAGGTTGTTTTAAACAAGGTTCCTAGTGGCATACCCAAGTAAGTCATAGGCAAACTGCCCACCTTGCATTGAAGAATATTAGCCAAAGTCTGAATGTTGCTCACCTCCCCAATAGGGACAATTTCACTTTTTCCCATATTCACCTTCAAACCAGTAAAAGCTTGAAAACAAGTCAAAACCAGCCTAATGGAAAGGATCTGCTCTCTAGAGGCTTCACAAAAAAGAATAGTATCATCAGCGAATAAAATGTGAGAAATGCGAATACCAGTCGAATTATTAGGACCCACATGAAAACCCTGAATAAGGCCACCTTCCTCAGTTTTCTTCAGAATATGACTTAAATGATCAAAAGAAAGAGAAGGGGAGACAATGGATCACCTTGTCTTAGACCTTTAGAGCTACCAAAGAAGCCAGCAGGGGATCCATTAACCAAAACTGAGAAGCGAACAGTAGTGACATAAGTCTTCAGCCATCTCCTCCATCTACCCCCAAAACCCATCCTCTCCAACAGATAAAACAAAGTATCCCAATTTATATGATCATATGCTTTCTCAATGTCTACACGAAGGAGTACCCTTGGGAATCAAAGATAGGAAAGAAGCATTCAGAGACCGTTCAAACTCTGAGCTCCTATGGAAATGATCAAAAAATGCCATAACATCTGTTTCCACTACACTCCAGCATTTTTGAAAAAATGCCATAGTGAAACCGTCAGGACTTGGGGCTTTATCACCCTCCATATCTTGAAGCACCTTTACCACTTCCTCCTTAGAAAAAACCCTCTTTAGAGCAAGCCGCTCATCCTCCTCAATACTAGCAAACTCTAATCCATCCATAGAAGGGCGCCAGGTATATGACTCAGTATACAAACTCTGATAATACTGAACCACCTTAGACTGCACCACTTCCTCATCCTCATAAAGAACACCATCCACCTCTATACCCCGGATATGGTTAGTTCTTCTATGGGAGTTTGCAACCCGATGGAAAAAGCGAGTATTATTGTCCCCCTCCTTCACAAATAATATCCGGGACTTTTGTCTCCAAGAGATCTCCTCCAAAGAGGCAAGGTGTGCAATCTCACTTTTAATCTGAATTCGCCTAGTTTGATCCTCCTGTGAAAGACCTGACAAGTCCTCCCTAGCATCCAAACCCAACAATTCAGATAAAAGACATTTCTTCCTAAAGGACAGATCCCCAAATACCTCCTTATTCCACTTTTTCAAGTCTTCTTTGAGAGCTTTTAATTTATGAGCTAGAATAAAGCTTGGAGACCCCGCAAAGCAATACCCATTCCACTATTGCCGAACCCTCTCTACAAAACCCTCTTCATGCAACCACATATTCTTAAACTTAAAGGCACTTTGACCTTGATTAACACTACTGGCCACCACCAAAAGTGGGCAATGATCCGAAACTACACGAAGGAGTACCCTTTGAGACATGTTTCCAAAATGATCTACCCAATCCACCGATGCCAAGGTTCAATCAATCCTTGACATACAATCCATCCCTGAATCTCTAAACCAAGTAAACAATGCCCCTTCAAGAGGTAAGTCCACAAGGTAGTTAGCCTCAATGAAGTCAGAAAAAGCAAACATAGCCGGGCTAAAGGCTTCACAACCAAATCTCTCACTCGGATATCGAATGATATTGAAATCCCTAATCACACACCATGCCGTATTCCACCTAGAGTGCATCCTTGAAAGCTCCTCCCATAGAGCACCCCGTTGACTATCATCATTAGGACCATACACTCCTGAACAAGCCCATACAAAATCATCTACAACCCCCTTCAGTAAAACATTAACAGAAAACTGCCTAATGGCACATTCAACTTTTTCATAAACTCTCTTGTCCCAAATCGATAACAACCCCCCTGCAGTGTTGACTGCATCTAGAGTTACCCAGTCTAGGAAAGGACTACCCCAAAGGCTTCGAACAACAGAAGAGTTTGAAGAAGCCAACTTAGTTTCTTGAAAGCAAACAATATCACACTTCCATTGCTTGAGAAGATTTTTACAAACTTCTCGCTTCTGAGGATTGTTTAATCCCCTAACATTCCAAGAAAGAAGCCGTAAACTCATTTAACATTGGTAAGCACCCCCAAGTTCCCTAAGCCCTTTTTGCCTTGAGTTCACAATTTCTTTAGAAGTCCCAACATTTACAACATCAATGCAGTCTTGTTCAAGGAGACGAAACAAAGCCAAACATTGATCTTCATGCTTAACAATAGGAAAACCCACAATTCTACAAAAACTTTTCATTAGGCTACATACCCATTTCGAATTTTTCACCTCTGACCCTCGAAACTCTCCCTCATCAACTTCCTGGATCACATCCAACTCCTTTTGTTCATTGGGATCCCATTTAGATAAAGGTGAACACTCCAACAAGCCACTCTCTTCCTCCCCGTGACACAAACCACTAGGATTTGCTTCACTGTGCTTCCACTGAAGCAGAAAATGCTCAGACCCATCCTGTGCCAGCTCATCCCCATCCTGTGCTAGCTCATCCCCATCCAAATGGCTCGACGTATTGCTCCATTTATCTCCCTTCTCACTTGATACCTCCGTGGAATTCTCTCTCTCCCCAAAACAGAAGCTCTTCTCGCTACCCAAACCCAACAGAGGAGAAAATGATTTCGAGCAGCACCCTGATGTCGTTGAGACAGAAAGACAGCCTTCCCAGGCCCCATTGGCCTCGCCAACATCCCTACACTGAAGTCCCCAGCCATCGGAGTCTGATTTTCGACCCCTGTCCCCCTACAGATCACCGCCTCTCCAATGAACCCAAACTTGGAAGCCACCGTTGCACTTACCGCTACATCGGGATTAGCTCCCTCCAAACTGACTAACAGTGAGACCACCAAGGCACCATGGATAGGGTCGACGTTGAGGGCAGAGGCACTGAGTTCCAGATCTGGCACCGCTGCGCTCTCCGGCGACTCGAAATCTCCACTCATTTTTCCTCTCGAGCTCTCGCCTATTACCCACGTTGACTGAGCATCTGACTTCACTTGTAAAAAGCTGGGCTTGACCAAATTGCCCTTCTTATGTGAAGGCACTTGCACCACGGGTTGGGCTTCATCAAGCCCACCTGTTTGTTTTGTGACTTTTGGCCCACCACTTAAGTCCTTGGGCCAGCTGATCTCCTTAGCACCCAGACAAGTCACAACACGTCTCCCTCCCTTAGGCTTGCACACTTTCAAAGCCAAAAAAGCAGGAGTCAACTTAAACTTAAATGCCCGCGTGGGTCTGCCATATAAAGCTGAAACATTGCCATTTATAGCTGAACTATTTTCTATAGAATCTCCATGAATCACGTTCTGCCCCCATTTAGTTCCATTTTTTTCAAAATTCCTAATCTTCTGCTGATTACCATAAACAGACATACTCTTCCCACTTCGGCCACCATCAGCAAGCTGACCACCTCCACCACCATTGTTTAATGATAGTTTGGCCAGAGATACCGGTTTAGCACTAGAGCAAAAATTCCTTAGCTCTTTCTGAAACAAAGACCAACCAGCTCTATTAGAGCTTGCTGGTATCATTATACAACCTCTCCTAGACCCTCCAAAATATACTGCAATAACAACAAACAGACCAGCTTTTTTAGATCTCCCACAGAATTCTAACAACTTCCTATTTTCCCTGAATTTCTTACACAGTAAAACATGGCCAGGCACCCAATCTCGTATATCTTCGAGACAAGTAAGTATCCACTCCATGCCCCTACATCCAACCCAAATAGAGTTTTTAACATTCCGACGTGTCTCATGTATAGCATACGAATCAGACCGCCCCCCATCAAAAGAAAAAGAAAAAAGTTTTGCATCAATATGAAACAACCTCTTGCTGTCCCCAAGGTCAGATGATTGAGGTTTAAGAGGGATGTTTTGAGAGGTTTCTATGGAAGGAGAACTTGGTATGGTTAAAGGTGCAGGTATAAGGGTAGGCTATTTAGGCAAAGCTTGGTTAGACCCTTGAGGTGGTGGGGAAGGGAGGGCAAAGGCAGTGGTGGAGGAGGGGGATAAGGATATGGGAAAAACCCAAACTGTGGTGGAAAGCATATGGGGGAGGGATAAGGAAAATGTGAGGGTGGCAAAAAAGGAAAGAAAGAAGGTGATGGTTGAGGGAGAGGGAGAGGGAGAGAGAGAGGGTGGGGTGGAGAGGGTGAGGATGGGGTGGGGGGGAGCAGGAGTCATACCTTGTCCAAATCAGAGGTTGGTTTGACAATGTGGACTCCTCTAAGTTGGGTAGACAGAAACACTACGAAGACACCAGGTTAGTGTCCCAGCAAAAGAGACCAAATGCATAAAGGTTTCCTTTTCAATTAAAACCAATGCCCTGTCAAAATTATCATAAACTGTTTCTTCCTTTTTCTTTTTTCTCTTTTTTTGATAGAAAAAACCGTTTCTTCCTTAAAGCAACCATTCCTTTTGAATCCCGTTTTAAGCATGAAAAGGCTTAAATGTGTTTGCTCATCATAGTTCCTTTCATGTCATAATGCATAAAGTTTGTCCTCATAATACTCTCATAGAGCCTAACCTAACTAACGTACTACAGATGTTTTGGGGATCTTAATTCTTAAATTTTGCTCCGACTTTTTCTTGTCTTTCACTTCCTGTTTTGCTTGATCATTGTAATTTGGTCTCTTGTTGATGATGCCCTTCTAGTACATTTCTTGTGTACTTGTGCTGTTTTATTTTCTTAATAAAAGTTTTTATATTACTTATCCAAAAAAAAAAATCTTAAATTTTGCTATTGGCCTCTCATAGCCTTCCATTGTTGTATTACTTTTTTTTTATAGGCAATAATAATTTTACTGAAATGAGACTACTTCGTGTAAAAAGACACGAAGTAGCTAAAGAATTACAATTGTAAAAATATTTACAAATATTAGGTCCCCTACACCGCCACCCACCTAATAAATCAAGAACCTTCTCCGATAATACCCACTAAATCCCAAACATCCTGAATGTAAAAACTCCACAGCTCAAATGCTGCACTACAATGGATCAAAAGGAGGTCCATAGATGTAGGCATCCGTGTCAAAACAGTCAAAACATCATACCTTTCTTCTTCTGAAAGGTGCTGCAGGAGCAAAATATAGGTCCCCAATTACGCAGACCTATGGATGTAGATGCAAGAAGATAGCATAACCACTGACCTTGTGAATGGAGCCTGCCACCGGTTCGGTCTAAGGCATGTTCAATTAATGTCTAGGATTTTTTTTATTTACATCATGTAATTGGTTAAACCTTTTGTTTTTTCCTGCTTGGTTTAGGATTTTATTCCTTTTCCTATGTTAGTAGAATTACTTTCATTGGTTAGAATCATTTCCCAACCTTACTAGGATAATTAGTTTGGAACTCTATTTAAAGAACCTAGAGTTCACCATTATAGTACAGTTTGAAGTTTTACCTTCAATAGTTTGGTGTTGATTCCAGACGACCTTAGGTGCTGATTCCAATCAAGAGTAAGTACTAATTTCTAGGTATATTATTAATTTTTCTGCTCTTGTTGATTTTTAATCCCTTTGAGAATTTATGCTGCATCAAAAAGCCCTCTGAGCGTGGTGTTGAGTAAGTCCTTTAACAACTTGTTAATACACTTTTTGCCATTTTTCGAATAAGTGTATGACTGTTGAATAAATTATGGTTCTATTCCCTCTAATATCATGTTTAAAATATAAACATTACTGGAATTACATGCGACTTTTTTTTTTTTTTGGGATAAGTAATGAAAGATATATTAAATAAGAGAAAAAAAAGAAGAAAAAAAAGAGTCACCTAAGTATACAGGAAGTATACATCAGGGACAAAGAACAATCAAGCGCTAAAATTACAGTAGTCCATTAAAACGTGAACTGAAAAAAAAAGTATGTTACAGATGTTATTGTTCTAGAAGTATGTTACATAAAAATCTAATTATGATAGAAATATAAGTAATCATGATTTTTTTACTTTGTGGCTGCAGTTTGGACTTCTTCAAAGGACTGATTAGAAGAAAACTTGACTGAAGATTCCTATGCACCTTTAACCAGAGGCAACTATCACGTTGCATCATGTGCATACCGATGATGATCATTGTCCTTACTTTTCTTTATGTCCACTCACTTGTTCAAATCATTTATTACTATGGTACTGTCTTCTTTTCTTTTTTTATGAGACCTCGTCCAACTTAGTTTTTATTATAATTTTGGTAAGTTACACGTGCACCTGCTAGTTCTTGAACCCAACCTCACATCTACCGTACTCTTATAAAGAGATGAGGTGCCATTTAAGTTAGAGCTCAATGGGTAGGACAAATTTCATAAATTACAACCATTTTACAATGTTTTATACGGTTTTGATGTCATATGATAAGAGGTTGGGTCATGGTTATTTCAGATGATCATTCATTTGTAGGAATTTTTGTCTCTGTTGCCAGCTATGAAAGGAATTCTTTGAATAAATTGTCCAATGATTGGTTAGGTGCTATAGCAATTAGGTTATACTTATATTTCAAGAGGTACTCAAATAGATGCCTAATTTTGTTGTGCTGACTATGATTGAGATCTATGACCTAGGCGTCATAATAATTTGTTTCTAGGGTTTTGTCATTATGTTGCAAACAGAAGTTGTATTATTTTTATCACTGTTGAATGATTAAAACATGCAAATATAAAGATTCCTTTTTTGATGAGCTGACGAACATTTGGAGTGTCTTGGCACTAGTATCTCCCAACATACAAACCCCTATATGCCCTATGGATGTGGGGTACTTGTGTGTGTGTCTGTGAGAATGTGTAATCTGTTGGGAGAGAAAGTGACTCCCCCACCTCTCCATATGCACAGCCTTCTATTGTTGTAGCTAGACAATATAGGGGTCCATGTCTCGAACATTGTCTCTATCGTAATGTGGAATCATATTGAGGTTGATGTCATTCTCAAAAGGCTGCAAAAGGG
The DNA here is from genome assembly GCA_030021035.2 of Notholithocarpus densiflorus. Lineage (NCBI taxonomy): Eukaryota > Viridiplantae > Streptophyta > Magnoliopsida > Fagales > Fagaceae > Notholithocarpus > Notholithocarpus densiflorus. The sequence continues at coordinate 1,596,126 of JARYZH020000041.1, forward strand.
TGAGTAAAAGTTTGTAAGTTCTCTCTCTGCCATTGATGAAATCTTATAGTTTTCAATTTCTATGTTCTGGGAATTCACCAAACACATCAAGTTCCAGTATTCAACACGTCTTGCACCTTTTCTTTTTGATAGTTCGTTAGTTGGGGGAGGAAGGGAGGATTTGAACACTAGATGTCTTTATTGAAAATGCTTTCGGCACACATCTTGCACTTGATTGTACAACATTAGCTCAAGGTTTTGAAACTCGGACCGGACCGGATAGTTCGACCTGGGAACCGGATTGAAATTCGGTTTTTTAAGCCTAGAGAACTGGGTATCAGTGAGTTGTGAGAGAACCGGATGAACTAGGGTTCAACCGGGAAAATCGGACAAACTGTAGGCCGGTTCAACCGGTCATGGAATAGGGAAAAATTAAAGAAAAATGCGGCTACCAGGATCTGAACCTGAGCTCTCACACCTTGTAAGCAAGACTAAAGCCATGACCAATGGACCAAGTGCTCTTCGTGGGAGCTAATATTCAATATTATTAAATTTACATGATTTATAGTTTCTAAACTTCTATGTCATCTTTCTCAACATATTAAATATTACTAAAATAACTTTTTATTTAAGAATAATACCTATGCAATTTATGAATTTATTTTAAAAGTCATTTTTAGTTAATTGAAATGATTTCTCTTAGAAAATTATTATAAAAATTTCTTTTTATGCTTATTTATGTTGTACTATTTTTTATTAACCTATAATGTACTATTTTATGTATTTTGTTTCAATTTTTAAGATATTTTTAGTAAATTTTGCTAATATTTACAAATTTAATATATTTATTTATATTTAAATAATTATTAAATTAATTATGACGTCATCATGGTTTGACTCCGGTTCGATCTCGGTTCATTCTCAAAAACCTTGAACCTCTCCCATTTACGGTTCAATGAACGGTCCGGATCTGAAAACTTTGCATTAGCTCATAGATACGACACTTTTATTGATCAAAAGTGGAGTAAAAATATAATTTCGATGTTACGTTTGGGGCTTGTGGGGATAGAATCAAATATGTTTTGTGCTGGTGGCAGTGGTTGATGCTGCTATGATGGTGAAACAATTTAGTTACAGACAACCTTCTGAAATACTCAAAAAGGGTCCTTTCTAAAATGTGCAGATCACACAATTTCATTATGAGTAGAATGATGGGAAGAAATGAAGATTAGTCAGAGATTGATTTGGAGGATCACTTGCAAGCAAGAATGGTGGACCAAGTTGTCTCAGTGTGTGAGTTGTGGGAGGGGGTGCAGAGAGAGAGAGGGAATCAAATAAGGGTTGGTAACTGGGGCCTGGAGAAAGGTGATGAAAAGAGATGCTTCAAGTTGAGGACAATTGAAATCTAGCAAATTCCTTTCACATTCGCAAGGTCCTAGAAAAATCTAGCTAGTGTTCGTGTACTAGAAAAATTGCAATTACGTGGCCCAGAAGCTTCCTTTTTCTTTTCTTTTTTTCTTTCTTTTTTCTATCAATAACCCAAAAAATAGATAAAATAACAGCCCCCCATTCCTATTCTCATGCTAAGAACCTATTTTTTTAACAATTGCAGAGTTGGAAGTGTTAATTTTTGGCACCGCTTCTCTCAAAACATAAATAAATAAATTTGGTATCACTCTATTAGACATTGGTTGGTAAAGTCTTGGCAAAATTTGCCAAACAATATAATTTCAAAAAATTTTCAGCTGGGTAGCACGTGTTCAAACTTATATCGTAAGTTAGACTCTTTTTTGGAAGTCGATTTTAATATACTCGACTTCCAGGCAAATTCCAGCAAGTAAATAAGTCTGAAGTGGAAGTCGAGTTTACTGAACTCGACTTCCATTGAAAGTCGCCAATACTGAGCTTCGAATTTGCCTGGAAGTCGAGTTTATTAAAATCGACTTCTAAAAAGAGTCTAACTTACGATATAAGTTTGAATGCGTGCTACCCAGCTGAAAATTTTCTGAAATTGTACTGTATGGCAAATTTTCCCGTAAAGTCTTTGAAGGTATGATGTATATTTTTCATTTCTATAATATTTGACCAATTACCAATAAAGTAGAGTAGAAATTAATTAATTAATTAATTAAAACAATCTCTCTCAAAAAAAAAAAATATATATATATATAAAAAAATAAAAATAAAACAATCAAAATATAATAAAAATCTTTACACAAGCACATTGCATGCCATGCTTCCTAGAACAATGTACTTGAAACAATTGCAATTATGTGGCCCAGGAGCTTCCTTTTTCTTGTGTTTTACTATCAATCACCCAAAAAATAAATAAAATAATGAGAGAGACATGGGTTTAATGTGTCCTGTGCACTGAACCCAATAGGATGTTGACATGTGGTAATTTTGAACACATGGCAGCATCTTATTAGGTCTAGAAAAAGGGAGTGACCCTCAAAAATAATAATATATAGCCATAGTTGTGGTTCCAAAAAAATAATAATAATAAAAAATCACTCAATCCTGCACATCATCACAAAAACTTAGCTCATTTGAAACTAAAAATGGAGAGATAGAGATCTAATTCTAAGAAATTCATATTAAACCAAAAATGGCAAGAGAAACATACAAGCAAATGAATCCAATCTTTAAAATGTTGGGGGGGGGGGTAAGAAAAAAATAAATGTGTGCTTTGACTTTGGTGGAACTCCATCGAAAATTTTCTACTAACATCTATTTTTCTAAAGTTTCAATCATTAAAAACCAAATCATAACCACCAAATCCGTATAAAAATTACATTTAAATAAAAGAAACAAAAAATTTAGAGTTAAAAAAAATGTTATATTTTCCTTGTTTCATTGTTATCATTACCTTTTCATTCCTTCAAATTGAATTAACTCATTCTTTTTCATAGGTGTTTTAATAGCTTTCCTTTCACGTGACCAAACAATCTCAAAAAGTGTAAAAAATGTTTTTATGTTGTTAGAACATTAACAGCTTCATCAATCCCAAGATTTAGAATAATCATGAATTTCACATGTACATAAAACATAATTAAATAACTATAAAACTTACTCGAACCCATTGTAGCAATTTTCTTAAGATCACATCTTAGATCAAAAGACATTCTCTATAGGATAGCTTTCTCTTTTTGACTATCTTTGCTCGTAACGGTAAATTCCATCAATTAGATGAAAAAATGTAAATGTATTTTTATGGGTAGAGAGAGAATTGCTTTCCTTGTTGAATTAACCTTCACTTGCCCATCAAAGTCAGAGTTACTTAGAATTTATTTATTTATTTATTTTTTTTTTTATGGCTGAAATCACATTTTCGTCCCGACATTTTTAGGCGATTTCCACTTTGGTCCTTAGATTTTATTTTTACCGCTTTTAGTCCCTATTTAGAAAAACGCCATCCATTTTAGTCATTTTCGTCAGTGCCCTAACGGCAAAATCCTAGGTGGCAAACGGAAGTATTAAAATAATAATAATAAATTTTATTTTGGCATTAAAAAAATGCTACGTTAGCATCTAAATTTTTTTTAAAAAATTTTTTATTAATTTTAACTAAATAAAAAAAATTAAAAACCAAAAATCACATGAATTGAGATCTAAGTGTGTCTTGAACAAGAACAACAAGAACACAAACCCAGATTTAAGAACACAAACCCAGAGAAAAAAAAAAAAAAAAAACGGAGGTCTATTATAGTCACAACTAATTAATTCAAACAAGATTCAAACTACGATAGGAGGTCTATTATAGTCAAAAGGGTCAGCCCAGAAGTTCAAATCGGAGTTGGGATCGGAGAGATGAACGGAGTTAAAATTAAACCGGTTCCCTGCCTTCTAAAATACTCTTAAACCTTCCTTTCTCTTTTCCAAAACTCTTAAAACTTATTCTAAGTCCATGGCTGCCTCCTCCACTCATCGCCACTGCCGCCACCACCACAACTGGCGGTGGTTCTTTCTTTTCTTTCTCTGATTGACCCACTTTCTCTATCTTATGATTTGCTTAAACTTAGACCCAAATGGCTCAAACTCTCTCTATCTCTCGATTCTCTCTCTCACAAATCGTTGTCTCTATCTCCCAGATCGGTAAGTCTCTCTCTATCTCTCAGCTTAGTGGTGTAGGTTGATTTATGGGTTTGTGGTGTATGTTGATTTCTGGGTTTGTGGTGTATCTGGGTTTCTGGGTTTGTGGTCTATGTTGATCTAGGTTTGTGGGTTTGTGGTGTCTATTGTATTCTGATGTTGTATTCCGATCTGGGTTTGTGGGGTTTTGGGTTTATGGCATATCTGGTGGCTGAAATTCAAACTGGGTTAGCCTATGAGATGACCCATTGAACGATTCTACTACATTTAACAAATGGTAGCTACGGTTTGAGTTTTATGAGTGGCTTCTATTATATTTCTTGTGAGGCCTCGGCTTCTTGATGGCTTGGAGAAGAAATGGAATTAAACCTTCCATGATTTCTTCTTCTTAATGGCTGGGTTTCAATTTCTTATTCAATTTTTTTGGGTTTTAAATTTTGTGTTCATGTTTAATCTGATGTGGATCTGAAGTTTAATTTTGTGTTCTTATTTTCTGGGTTTGTGATTTTGGTTTTTAATTTTGTGTTCTTAAATTTAAATTTTGTGTTTAAATTTTGTTGTTTGTGTTCTTGTTTTTGTTTTTAATTTGTTTTATTTAGTTAAAATTAATAAATTATTATTTTTAATTTAGATGCTGACGTGGCATTTTTTAATGCCAAAAAAAAATTTATTATTATTTTAATACTTCCGTTTGCCACCTAAAATTTTGCCGTTAGGGCACTGACGGAAAGGACTAAAATGGATGGCGTTTCTCTAAATAGGGACTAAAAACGGTAAAAATAAAATCTAGGGACCAAAGTGAGAATCGCTCGAAAATATAGGGATGAAAATGTGATTTCTTCCTTTTTTTATTTTTTATTTTATTTTTACTTCTCTAGTAATCAACACTTAGAGATATATAATTAATCAAAATTAAACCTCTAACTTTTCACATGTATGTTATCATGTGGGACATAACTAAATTAATTTAATCTTATATTTTTTTCACTTAGCTCGTATGATAACTTACGTAAATATTTAATAAAATTAACATTAGGCATATATTAATATAGTCTAGTCATATATTAAAATTTCACAATTATTCATTTAATTTTATTTCCAACACAAGTTTCTCTTATGAAATGATATGTTTAAGTTTTGTTAAAATGTAAAACAAGCTCAAATTTGTCTAAAACTGTTCATCATAAAATAGTATTTGATTTTTTTTCCTGGTAGAAAAGGTCCTTCTGGGTTGAGCAGTCAAAAAGACAGTGTGTGTTCCGACAAAACGTTGGCATAGATAGAAGCAATAATTGGGTTCACCAACTGGTCACGACTCACGAGGACGGTTCCAAAATATGATGATGAAAAAAGTAGCAATAAAGCTCAGCTCAGCTCAGCTTCTGGAGAAAGTATACCATGTTTCGGTAATACCAACTTATCATCAATTTTGGTATTTTCTACCCAATAAATGAGTGACATGGTATTACCAAAACAAATGCTGAGTTGGTATTACCGAAACACGGTATACTTTCTCCATATTAACGGATACCCTTAGGGCAATTGTTAATAAACTCGTTAATAAATTTTTTTAATACCACTTTCATAGAAAATATAAATAGCTATCAATAACATTTATTGTTCTATTATTCTCCCAATAACATGTTTCTAAAAATAGTTTCTAAACCAAGGGTATTAGTTAACATTTCCCATGTTTTATCTAGAAAATCATTTAAAAGAAACTTTTTATAGGAAAATGAAAAAATGATTAACTTTTTTGTCAATTTTTTCAAATCCTCATAAATAGTTTCTAAAAATTGATGGTTAATGTATACCTTTCGGGCATATATTAATCGGACCCTTTGTGTATGTGTGTATATAATATATATAATTTTTTTTTTTGGATAGATAGTCTTTTTAGTTTATAGTTTATTTTGTTTATGTATAACAATTTAAAGTACAAATATATATTATATATCTACTATAAGATTCATTTGTTTGGATGGTACCTTCTTTTCATGGAGCGCGGCATGGAGACCTGGTTTGAGTCATATGGGGTACAAATGCGAGTGCGACATACACTACAAAAAAACGGGGCTATCCCAGCGTTTTCAAAACTGCTGGGGTAGCCCTAGAAAGCACTGGGATAGGGTCAAAATTCCTATCCCGGCGTTTTTTTTCCCGGCGCTTCAAACCGCCGCGCAGTGAATGTTAGTATAGGGTCGCCGGACCTGTACCAGCGCTTTTTAAAAGCTCCGGGAAAGGGCATGCAAAAGCGCTGGGAAAGGGCATGCCCTATACCAGCGCTTTTGAAAGTGCTGGTATGGGCTTTTTAAATTATATTCATTCAAGACCTATGGAGTGACCCTATTCCAGCGCTTCAAAAAGCGCCGGGATAGGATAGTTTCAAAAATTAAATTAATTAAAAAAAAAAGATTACCCTAACCTATAGCGGTGGTTATAAAATGCTGCAATAGGGCATCCTATACCAGCGTTTTTGGAAAACACCACTATAGGCCTCCTATTGCAGTGAATTATAAAGCGCTGGTTTTGAGCTGCCGTAATAGGATTTCCTATACCAGCAGTTTAAAAAAGCGCTGGTATAGGCTTCTCTATTGCGGCGGTTTTTAAAAACGCCGGGAAAAAAACGCTGGAATATGACGATTTTTTTGTAGTGATTATAATAAAGAATTTTTTTTTTTTTTTTTTTTTTTTTTCAAATAAGTTGATATCAAAGGGATATTAGCACTTGTGTATTCTTTTCTTTTTTTTGGCTACCAACATGATAATTTAATGTAGGATTAAGAAAATTTTATAGTTTTTAGAAAAACTCCGTCACGAAATTCTTGAAATCTTCTAATAGGTACATATTTTTCATAATTTATTTCATAACTTGCTAAAATGTCAAGTTGTAAGTAACAAGACTTGTACATGGTCTCATTACTTACATATTTTTATCGTTCATCAATCATAACATACTCCCAAAAAAAAAAAAAAAAAAAAAATCATAACATGCCATCTCAACAATTATGGAAAAAATTAATTATAAAGTCTTTGTGTCACTAAATTATTGTAAAATCTTACCCAAACCTTGAATTTTTCCACATCATCATTAAATTAAATAAATAACAAAATAGTGATATTCATCCTTTAACTTTGGGTAGAAAACTCTAAAATTCATGGGTTGTGTAATTATTAAGATTAACTTTTTCTACAATATTTTTCACAATTTGCCAATGTCTTAAGCTATGATTGGAACAACAATATATTCCACCACTTTTATTATATATCAATCATATCAAGATATGTTGGTAATTGTGAAGACTTTTTTTTTTCTTTGAACTTGTTGGAAAATCTATCATCTTCAACCGTTTTCATTTTTATAAACATATAATTTGAAGAAGGGGGAAAATGTTTGAGGAGTGATTACTCTCTATTTTTGTTTGTTTTTTAATAAAAAATTGAAAATAAAATAAACTATAAAACAAATGGAATAATCCCTATAAATATCAAGATACTTAATTTTTATGTCATAAACATACCATTGAGTCTTAACATTGGTGACTAAGCTAATTAGAGTATTCATTATAAGGTGATCTTGGGACATTCTTTTGAGACACCAAAATGGTGGAGTTCAATGGATTTGAAGGATGTGCCTTGAATTTAGAAGTGTGAAATTTCATCCACTACACTATCTATCATGGGGTTTCTAGATATCTTATGGATAGAAAGTGGTATAGTTTGGCCAAAGGAGTGTGACACCACTTCCTTTTATATGTATATAGATTAAAAAAGAAGAAGAAAAAGTTGATATGGGGACTTGCACAAATAAGTTTCGTTCACTTTTCTTCTTCTTTTACTCAATTTTTTCTTTTTCTTTTTCTTTCCTTGGTTGCTGAATTGGTATAGTCCCCACCCACACTCTTTGACTCTACTTCTCACAAATTAGCAGCTTGGGCTACTTCGTGTAATTTTGCAAGAAATGTAGCCGTCTCTTCTCTTCTTTTCCTTTCTCAATTTTTTAGGGTGAAAAGAGCAAGAAAGGATTCCTCCTCATTTTAATAATATTCTTATTCATAAAATAAATAAATAAATAAATAAAAACTAAAAGTACACCACTAAAACAGATAATACGATTGTTCCTTAAAAAAAAAAAAATCAGGAACTTGCCTACGTCATTTCCGTCAAAATCAGGAATCATTTGTTCATTACCATCCTAAGTTTATCTGCGCAAATAACGTATAGAAAATACTTCAGATTTGAAAGTTTGAACCCCTCAAAATAAAAATAAAAAATCTTAAAATTTAATGAATTTACAAATATGGTACAAACATTTCCTTTCCTTTCCTTTCCATTAAAACTTCTAAACAAGGGAAGGGAAGAATATTTTTAAATTATTCTTTTCATTCATTTCCTTTCCTTTCCATTCCATTCCATTCACTCCTCCCAAACGAGGGCTTAAGTAAGTCTAGAAACACAACAAAATTTCACAATATTTTCATAACACTCATGCTTTTAGTTGGAATGGATCTTAGAATAATTTAATTTATTTTATTTTTGACCTATAATGTACTAATATCTCAATTTATTGTAAAAATATTGTGAGATTTTGTAATGTTACTAAAAGAACTACTCTCACTTTTATCAATTAGCCTGACACCGAAATAAATGGCCACCACCTATCACCTTTTATTTTAAGTTAAGGGCAAGACTTAGGTACAGTACTTAGGTGTTGTTCCTTAGATTCCCTTCTTAATATTCTGCCATGTGGATTTTTTCTCATGAGATGAAAATATATTTTTTAGTTAAATAGCCACATGGCTGAATTTTAAGAAGAGAACTTAAGGAACAACACCTAAGGTAATGTACCTAAGTTTTGTCCATAAGTTAAAGCCTGTGTACACTTTGACCATCATTCATGGTTTTTTTTTTTTTTTTTTTTTTTTTTTTTTTTTTTTTTTTTTTTTCACTTATCCAAATTCCTTCCTTTCATTTCAGGTACCACCCGTGGAACACATATTTTACACAAAATAATAATTTCTTGTATGGTACTAAAGCAATAAAGCATCCATTATCTTTTTCATCTCCATCTCTTATTTTTTTTCATAGTCTCAAAATTTGAGTTTTTACCATAAATCTAAATTTTAAATAATTAGAAGTATAAAGAAAGAAAGTTGAAATTTATTTTCTCAAATTATTATAAGGAATCAAATTAGATGTCTAAAATTTGTGTATATAGATTAATCTCTTACTTTAAATATTGTTAGTAAGTATGAATTGGTTGTTTTACAATTGTTTAATTATTTTACAGTTATTTAAATTTTAATATATTTTTATGATGATTACTGTTGTTTATAATTTTACTAGTAATATCGATTAATATTTTTGAGATTTTTTTTTTAAATTATTGTCTTTTGATCTTGCCCCCCCTAAACTGTAATTCTGGCTCTGCAACTGCCTAACAATAGCAGTGTAGCACTACAACAATAATTTGAAAGCATCAACGTAACATTATATATATATTTTTCTTCGATCTAAACAATAAACCAAACAAGTTGAGATCGAGAGAAGTCGTTAAGAAATTCCTTAATGAAAAGTAAACGTAGCTTCAATTCCTGAATTCTGAAATTCATTTTCACTGCACCCACGAACCTTTGACCTTTGAGTAATATATAAATATTAGCTTTGGGATTTGTAAAAACGAATATAAGATCGATGCTTCGTCAACAACTTCCCTCCCAACTCCAACAATATTGCTTAACCTTTTATTTTTTTTAATTTCTAGCTAGTTAACGTACGTTGTGGACGTCGACAATGGGATCCTAGCTTGTTTCACACACCCATAACCATAGGCCATACCTCTAAATATTCAAATTTCACTGTCAATACGCGCATCATCGCAACACATGCTATGACTGAGACAGATTCCAAAATGGAGGGCCAGCTTTTTATTTTTCTTGTGCAAACAAATATGTTATAATATGCACATGTTTTGTACGACTTAACCTATCGATCTTTTATTTTTTACTTGTACGTGCATATCAATTATCAATTATTCAAACATAAATAATAATCTTATAGGTCAACTATTGTGTGTTTGTAATTGGATACTCTGTATTGGCCTCTTGTAATATGCATTTCAACATGAGAAAAATGTAGCCATCCTAGATTTTTGTCGTAAGTATAGTTTATAGACTATAAATTGGAACCATATAAACGTTTTTTTTTTAAGAGATAATTTCAACTTTTAACTTATAAAGTTGGCTCTTGAAATTTGATTTTTATTGTTATATCAAAACATCAATTAATTTATAAACATAGGCAAAAATTGAACTTTAAATATTTTATTCAAATAAAAAAAATATTTTATTTTTTGAGTTAATTAGAAACGACATAAACTTTTGCTTTCATCTCTCTCTCATATTCTCTCCAAATCTTTTATTATCTTCCATTATTTTAACAAAATGGTATGACGTGACGGGTTGGTGAAAGACTCTAGGTTGACATGACATGATCATATTCATACTTGCACGTACCCATTGAAAATCAATAGTTGACAGGCCCAGAGGCTAGAGGAATAGCTAATTAAGTTGTTTTATTTTTCTCCACACACACACAACTTTTTTTTCTTTTACAAGATAGTATTTCTACTCTATCCTAATTTAAGTGTATATGTGTGTGAAGCTCCCTCCTGAAGACTTGAACCCCGACCCTTACCCCCTACATCCTACAAGCATTTATACTTGTGAAGTGACCACCACACCTAGGGTGCGCGGTGGTCGTGGAGGGGTTAGTTAAGGTTGAAATGTTGTATATTTTCCACTGTATAGACAAAGACAGTTATGGGACACGGGACATTGTGAGGGCAGGAGGAACACAGAGAAGGTCCAGGTTGTTGCGCATATGTGATTACGAGCGTAGGACCAAGACTAAACACCATTCATATTAAGATTGTGTTGGAAAATTTTCAAGATTATTTTTATCCTTTTGCTCTATCTCCCATATATTATTTATAAATAGTATCTATAATTTCAAACCAATTGTATTTGCAACCTATTGTTAAAAATGCAATTCCATCATTAATTATCCATCCATAGCTTTTAATTGAAATAAAGTATTATTAGTGTAGGGTCCATACATGTGAAAGTAATTATTCTGATTCATAACCTGCAGCTTTAACAAGTTGTGAAAAAAATTGTTAATTATCAATTTATAATTTTTGCAAAAAAAAGTTCCTCCCTTCACCCCCCGCCTTTTTTACAAAAGAAAAACTCCTCCGTTGTTACTTGGTGAATATATATATATATAGAGAGAGAGAGGGAGAGAGAGAGAGAGAGAGAGAGAGAATTGGGTTGAAGTTAAATCTTTTATTTATTTATTATAGATAAGTAGGTAGTTGAAAAAAGAGAAGTGAAATTTCAAACTACAGAATACATCACAAGATGTCATTACCATTTGATTGAGTTCAAGTTATATTTAGTTACACTTTTTGGCACTATTTTACATTACTTACAAATAAAAAGTCATATAGATAAATATATATATATAAATATATATATTTATATATATATATAAAATTGGTCATAAGTTGTATCATGACATTAGAGGTGACAATATTTGATACCACCTCTAAAGACGAGCATAACACTTTTTTTTTGGGTGGGTAGGGGGATTGATGTTTAGTATAAAGGAGTTCATGGCAAAGCATATCAAACCCACTTTAATCCATTTTGGCATGATTAATAAATAATTCAATTCCATGTTGATTTATTTGATCACTCACCAATGAAGCAGAATTTCACCTCGTCAGTATGTTCCTCGTCAGTATGATTGATGACCTGGAGCTCGTCAGTATGTTCCTCGTCAGTACTATGGATGACCTAGAGGTCCTGTACCAAAGAAAGCACTATGTAGATAATGACATCGGTTTAGGGCCTGCCAAGGACCCTCCGATACTTAAATTAGCTTAAACTCTTTAGAAATATGTAATCTGTAGAGTAATTTGTGTGTGTGTTCAACATGCCCCACTTACTTGTCTCTCCTGGCTTTATATAGCCTTTGTATGAGTAAATGCTCAATTTACTGGCCTTTCTAATGTTGTACCATAGCTGGAGGATTTATGGCCTAATAATGACCATTTATCCTCTGCCCTTTAACGTTTGTAACGGCCATTAAATGCGCATAATTGGACGGCAGTAACGGCTCTATGCTCATTTATCATTTGGACATTAAATGTTGTCTGGAACTAATGTGTTTACGCTCATCCATACTTTTACTCGTCATTAACATGGACGGTTTGCAATATGGACGAGCTTTTTATCGCTATCCATTAGTTATGGTTGATCTGGAGGCTTAAATGCTCATTTAATAGTCATTTAACTTCCCCATTCAATGTTCTGTAACAATTGTGTAATGATCAGCTTGAGGTAGTTGTAACAGCTATGAGCTGGTGGTTGGAAAGGCTGTACGTCCGTTACACTTGCACCATTTAAGTGAGGAATTTATATCTGAGCATTAATGTGTGTAACGGTCGTCAGTGTTACTGATGACCTATTTTACTGACAGTCTGCAATCTTACAGACAACCAAATTCACTGAAGATCTGCTGATCAAATGTTACTCTTCAGTTGCCCCCCTTATTCCTTAGTCATCACTTCGTCGAGACGAGTAGAGGAATAATTCTGGCTGCTTTGATTGCTTTTCCTCTTTGTGTCCCGAAATTCTCGTCCCATCACATTTAATGCGAGGCGACTTTCTTGTTAAGTGATTGACACGTGCCTTCTCTTCATTAGTTACGCGTGCGAAGTTTTCTTGAGCTTCCCACGTGCCTTGATTTTTGTTTTCCTTTTTAGAAAAACTGCTTGTCAGTTTTTAACCATGCGAATTTAATCATATGACTTACTCTCACTTTGAGAATTCGATCGTTATTATGATCATGTTTGTCGGTTTTTAACTTTGTGAATTTAATCATATGACTTACTCTAGCTTTGAAAATTTGATTGTCATTATGATTGTACTCGTCGGTGTTTAACCATGTGAATTTAATCATATGACTTACTCTTGCTTTGAGAATTTGATTGTCATTATGATTGTACTCATCCAAATTGAACCTTATGTGACTGATGAAGCAAAAAATTGCAACTCGTCATTGGTATGGACGATCGTCAGTACCTGTTTCAGAGAAACAATGTAAGAGGGCACCTGGGGTCTCGGGGGAGTCTCCGATGCTTAAATCAGTTTATCTCCTTGAGAAATAGAGTAATGTAAGAGACAGTCTAAGTATAGTGTGCAAGTGTATGCATAGCTCCCTGCTTACTTGTTGTTGTTTGCCTTATATAGCATGTCTGTGAATAAATGCTCAGGACATTTATTGTGCCAGACGTTGGAGGCTTTGAATAGCCTGTTGAATGCCATTATATCCTTGTTTAAAGTCAACGGTTTTACAATGGTCAGCTTAGCTATTTGAGGCTGTCTGCTGAAGTCCGTAACGTTCAGACCTTGTTAAGGAAAGGATTTAAGACCGAATCTTTAATGTGTGTAACGGTCATCAGTGTTACTGACAACTTGTTTTACTGATGGTCTACAATCTTACGGACGACCAAATTCACTGAAGTTCTGCTGATCAAATGTTACTCTTCAGTGACAATTTTACTCTTATCGAGATTTTTATCGTGTACTTGGTTTTACTCGTTGGACTTTCAATGACGGGCTTTCTTTTCAAAAAAAATTTTGTATGATAAATAATACTTTCAGATCTTTCAAGAGAACGAAATTTATTCATGTGGGGAAAAATGCCCCCCTTATTCATTCCTGCTTAGAAAACAGTTTAATGAAAGAAAATTGAAAACGTCATCTAACTAGTGATAATACCTCTTGAAGTGTTGTACATTCCATGGACGACGTAACTGTTTGTCGTTGAGTGATTCAAGGTAACAAGTTCCTCTTCTGGAATACTTGTTGATCTTGTATGAGCCTGCGTATTTTTGTTGTCATTCTTTTGACTGGGGGAACGATCCTTCTTCTCCTTCTTTTTGTGTTGGAGCTCGTTGATTTCTTCCATCCTTTGCTTGCCATCTACTCCATTTGTTGTTAATGCATCTTCTCCGTTCATGTACTTCTGGGCTTTGAACAGGAGGTCTATCATTGTAGTTGGCGGAGTCTTCCCTAGAGAGAAGACGAGGTCAGGATGGTTCAACCCTACTTGGAAGGCTGTCATTATCACCTGATCGTTTGCCTCATCAATTTCTAACACTGCTTTGTTGAAGCGTTTTATATACTTTCTCAGGGTTTCCCCTTCTTGTTGCTACACAATTAGCAGGTATGAGGTGGACCTCTTATGGCGTCGACCCCCAATGAAATGTCGGACAAAATAGTCACTCAGTTGCTCAAAGTTCGCGATAGATGCCGCAGGCAGCTTGCTAAACCACACCCTTACTGCTCCTCAAAGGGTTGCTGGGAATGATCTGCAAATTACCTCGTCTGGGGTTTGCTGGAGGTTTAATATTGTCTTGAATGCCCCTATGTGATCTAGGGGATCCTTAGTGCCATCGTAAATCTCTAGCTGTGGGAGACGAAATTTGGGAGGTAAAGGGCACTCCAAAATGCTGGCAGTGAAGGGTGAGTTTGTCCTCTTGATCATGCCATCAAGATTTATCGTTGTCTTTCCCTTCATGGCATTCTTGACTTCTTCTAACTCCTTCCTCATGTTTTTCATCATCTGAGCGTTGCCGTGAGTCAATTGTGCGATGTGCTTAGAAGTTTCTCTTCTACTATTTCCTGGACTATAGGCTTCGTTGTCATTGTCATTGCGATTACGCCGTGACTGTGACGTATTTGTGCCCTTTGAATGCACTCTCTGCTTCAAGTCTTCATTTTGTTTCTTCAATTCTTGCACATTAGCTATTAGTGCTTGAATTTGTTGAGCCATCACCACCGGGTTCGGCGGCGCAGTTGTGGTAGAGTCCATCGGTTCTAAGGAACTTAGTCAGTAGAGAATTCAATGGCTTATTGATTGATAGCCTGTCGTCCCCATAGACGGTGCCAAACTGATGAAGCAGAATTTCACCTTGTCAATATGTTCCTCGTCAGTACGATAGATGACCTGGAGCTCGTCAGTATGTTCCTCATCAGTACTATGGACAACTTGGAGTTCCTGTACCAAAGAAAACACTTAGCAAATAATGACACTGGTTTGGGGCTTGCCAAGGACCCTCTGATACTTAAATTAGCTTAAACTCTTTAAAAATATGTAATTTGTATAGTAATTTGTGTGTGTGTGTTCATCATGCCCCACTTACTTGTTTCTCCTGGCTTTATATAGCCTTTGTATGAGTAAATGCTCAATTTACTAGCCTTTCTAACGTTGTACCACAGCTGGAGGATTTATGGCCTAATAATGACCATTTATCCTCCGCCCTTTAACGTTTGTAACGGCCATTAAATGCGCATAATTGGACGGCAATAACGGCTCTGTGCTCATTTATCATTTGGACATTAAATGTTGCCTGGAACTAATGCGTTTACGCTCATCCATACTTTTACTCATCATTAACATGGACGGTTTGCAATATGGACGAGCTTTTTATCGCTATCCATTAGTTATGGTTGATCTGAAGGCTTAAATGCTCATTTAATAGCCATTTAACTTCCCTATTCAATGTTCTGTAACAGCTGTGTAATGATCAGCTTGAGGTAGTTGTAACAGTTGTGAGCTGGTGGTTGGAAAGGCTGTACGTCTGTTACACTTGCACCATTTAAGTGAGGAATTTATATCTGAGCATTAATGTGTGTAACGGTCGTCAGTGTTACTGACGACCTATTTTACTGACAGTCTGCAATCTTACAGACGACCAAATTCACTGAAGGTCTGCTAATCAAATGTTACTCTTCACTCACAATCTACTTAAAATGACGCTATTCATTATTAATGTCAATGTGAGTTTACCTGTTTTGACACAACCCAGCTTTATTCATAAATAAATGTAATTTTTATCCAACGTGAATTTGAATTTGAATTATAGATTAATTAATTAAAAGAATATTCATAAATTCTCCATTAAAATCCTAACATCTCTAACCCTTTTACTAAAAACAAATAATAATAAAAAACTCTCATTTTATATTGTCTTTCTTAGACAGTATATTTTTAAATTGAGTCAATTTAGGTAGAATTTGTTGAAAAAGGAAATTGCATATTATTAGTACTTTAATTGATATTATTATGAAATAAATTTTGTGTAGAATTTATTTGTTATTTATAATTATTATAATTAATGTGCTTAAAAATATAAATAAATATGTTAATATTTTTGGCTCACATTTGTTTTAGTGGGTTGTGTTGAAATAGGTTGTACTTGTGTCAACTTAATATAATGTTTTGAGTAAGGCTTTTAATAGGGAAGAGTGGGGTTTCTTGGAAAATATTATGCATAAAATGGGCTTCAATAGTAGATGGGTTAACCTCATGATGCAGTGTGTTACATCTGTTACCTACTCTATAAAGATTTACGGCAAACCTCGAGGCCACATCACCCCTACCCGGGGATTAAGGCAAGGGGACCCCATATCCCCCTTCTCGTTTTTGTTTTGTGTAGAGGGACTTTTGTCTCTACTTCGCAAAGCCACAAGCACTGGTGCTCTTCGAGGCGTTGCTGCCTACCCACAAGGCCCACGTATCTCACACCTCTTCTTCGCCGATGATAGTATCATCTTCTGCCAAGCAACCTTAGAAGAATGCAGCCACCTTGCACATATCCTGGAAACCTATGAACTTGCTTCAATACAGCAAATAAATAGGGAGAAAACTTCTCTCTTTTTTAGTCGAAACAAACCACATGCACTACAAGAAGACATCAAAACTATGTTTGGGGCAGAGATAATCTAGCAACATGAGACTTATCTAGGCCTCCCATCTCTTGTTGGCCACTCTAAGGTGAACACTTTCCATGCACTAAAGGAAAAGCTTGACAAGAAACTATCAGGTTGGAAGGAAAAAATGCTCTCTCAAGCGGGGAAGGAAATTCTTATTAAAGCAGTGGCACAGGCTATACCCACTTACATCATGAGTGTCTTCAAACTCCCTGACACACTCTGTGATGACTTAATTGGCATGGTTCGTCGGTTTTGGTGGGGACAATCAAATGGAAAGAACAAGATAGCATGGCTTAGTTGGAACAAAATATGACTCCAAAACAAGATGGTGGACTCGGCTTTCGTGATCTACCAGCCTTTAACTTAGCACTTTTGGCAAAACAAGGCTGGTGATTGCAAACGAACACGCACTCCCTGGTGCATCGCGTCCTTAAAGCACGTTATTTTCCAAACAGTGACTTCCTCCATGCTGAACTAGGACCAAAGCCATTGTATGTATGGCGTAGCATTATGGCGGCTCAAAATATTGTCAAGGCAGGTTGTCGATGGCAGGTCGGAGATGGATCATCCATCAACATTTGGAAGGATGAGTGGCTGCCTCAACCGTCCACCTTTATGATCACCTCTCCACCATGCGGCGTTCTACCCGAAAGCTCCACTATCAGCACTCTTATAGATAACACGGTGGGTGAATGGAAACATAACTTGATCAATGCAGCCTTCCTCCCCCATGATGCCAACAAAATTCTAAGCATCCCCATCAACAAAAATTGGAACCAAGATTGACAGGTCTAGGCTTACACGCCTAATGGAACCTTCACTGTGCATAGTGCCTACAAGCTCGCCCTTTCTCTGAATTCGCAAAGCACCACCGGGTCCCCTTCCACTAGCCGTGATCTAAATAAAATCAAGACCTTCACTTGGCGATCATGCCGCAATATCCTCCCTACCAAGGAGAATCTCTATCATAGAAAGGTGCTTGATGAGCCTTTCTGTGAAGCTTATGGGTTAGCGACGGAGGCTACGACCCACTTGTTCTGGGAGTGCACAAAAGCCGTCGAACTATGGGCTATCTTGGGCTTTTTTTTTTTTAATGCTTTTTGGTCAGAACTAAGTTTACTTTTGCCTTTTCTAATTGCATCAAAATATGCATGTCTTCTGTATTCTTTAGGGTTATTATTGGGTACTTCGAGAGTATATTTTTTCCCTCTCACATAGGGGTGGGTCCACCCACCATAGGGCCTACTCCTATATGAGAGGGAGGGAGTATGCTCCCGGGAATATCTAATAAATTTCTTGCTCTTTATTTCTTTGGCCTAGATTTTGGAGCTCTAAAATGACTTTTTATTTTTATATTGTGTGATTTACTAGATATGCTTGTTGTAGGGCATTAGCTTAGTGCGAAAGTGCAGACACATCCTTCATCTTAGTGCGAATAACTATTAGCACCACCAAGACAAATATCATCTACGGGTTTATTGAGTTCAGCCTTTTCTTAATGTTTCTTTATTTTTTCTTTTTTGACTCGCCAACGTGGGTGTAATTTATTTGATAGATAAATAGAAGTATTTGATTGATCTAAATTCATGTAATTTATTATTTATTAAAATTCTCTTTTGGTCAAACCGTTGAATTGGATGAAATCAACTTGAATAGGAATTCTTCTATATAACAATAACATATTTTTTAAAATAGCACATAATACTATGATAAATACAATTTGAATTATTATTCAGATTATGACTATCGAAGCCACCACATTAGGGATGATAAAATACCTCTAGCTCATCCCGTCACTAACTTGCCTCGTGCCTGTCCCACATGAGTTTTCTCCGTCTTGAAGAAGGGATGGGACGGGAATGTGACAATCCTTATCCGACCTCATTCCCTCACATTGAATCTATGCTTATCCATTGCTTTCAAGCCCTCTAGTTCCATTACAACTCTCATTGTAGGTGTCTCCTCTCCTTTCAATCTTAAGCAGCTCTTTGTTAACTGATGAGAATCAACAAGCACCATTAAAGGATCCATTTCATGTTCCAATTGGGCCTATTACTAAAGCAAGATCCAAGAAGATTAAAGAAGCACTTAATGGGCTGATTCAAGAGATTTGGGCTGATTCTAAAACGGGGCATTCCAAGCTTGGCCTAAAGGAAGATGAAGGCATAATAAATTTAATCCAAACTATTGATAGGGCTGATCTTGCTTAATTAGGCATAATTCTTGTAGCAATGGTGTGGATTAATGGCGAATTGACTTTTCAGCTCCATACCAATTAATTGCAGTTTATTTTTGGCATGGAGGAGCTGCTAATTTCAGACCAAATCAACCTTAATTTTAGGCATCTATTATTTAGTCCTTTTTTTTTAATTTTCAGACCAAATCAACCTTAATTTTAGGCTTCTATTATTTAGTCATTTTTTATCTACTTTCCTATTTTTAGCTATGTTTTATAAATAGCATGCACTCATTGTAATCAGGGGATGAAATTTTGAATGAAAAATCAATAGAAAAACATGAGGCTTGCTTCTTCTCTTGGTTCTTCACTGAACTTATGAACTTATCAAGGATTCTTCCTTGTGGCGTTCAAATTTTATACCTTCGGTTCGTGATTCAATTATAATCACTAGGTCGAGGTTTGTTACTTTATACCTTTGGTTTGCATTTCATTTATAGACGTTGGGTCGGGGTTTTCTATCAAAAATATGAATTTTAGCTTTCTGGGGCAAGTATTCCAATACTGTTTGTTGGGTCTCAAAGCGAGTCGATTGAGGTTCATATCATTTGGTATCAGAGCACAGGCTTTAAAATCAAGTTTAGTATCCTTTTATCTTTTGCTTCTTGTTATCATCCTATCTTGTTCCGTTTGTGTTCATTATTCCTTGTTCTTGTTTTGTGTCGTGCACTAAGTTAAAATTGTACAACAAGTTAAAAAAAAATTTTTAAAAAAAAAGTCAGAAAGGAAAAGAAAGGAAAAAAAAATATTGTTTGTAGTTTCAGTTCTCTCAAACCAAAATATTGTCCTCTTCCTTTGATTCATTTTTTCTATAATATTTTCTTACCGTCAGTATTAGTTTAAATACTACAAGTTGAATTTCTTGATCAAGTTTATTAGTTTAATATAGAACTGAAAAGGGGAAGCTACAAGTGGAAAAAGGCAAGAGAGTGTGAGACTAATATCGGGAAAAAGCCAATTTAAGAGTGAAACACGAGTGTGAGTGACATAATTTAAGTGCAAACACGTGAGGGAGTGTTGTGAGGAATTATTTCTAATATTTTTCTATAGTTTCAAAAATATGACTTCCAGGGCCGACACATCAAACAAAGAAGGGGGGGGAGGAGTCGTCCTTCATGTTGCAGGCTATGTAACAATAATTTGAACGCATGAACGTGGTGTTTAATGAGATTTGGGATCGGATGGATAGGCAAGTCGTTGTTATTGCTACTTTGTGTGAGGAGCATCCCCAAAGAGTTCCTAATGCTAGAAGGCAAGAAAGGCGTGCCCACATGGATGATTCTGAAGACGACCGCAAGGATGAGTTCGAAGATGAAGAGGATTAAGCTTCATTGAACGGTGAGGGTAGGTTTGTGCCAAGGGGAGAAAGGCGTGGTAGAGGTTTCCAAAGAAATTCGAGATGGCAAGATGAGACTGATAGAAACCTAGGAAGCATCAAAATGAAGACACCGTCGTTCCAAGGGAAAAATGATCCTGTAGCGTACTTGGAATGGGAGAAGAAGATGGAGTTGATTTTTGAGTGCCACAGCTACTCTGAGGAGAAAAATGTAAAAATTGCTGTCATTGAGTTTACTGACTATGCTATCATATGGTAGGATCAACTTGTTATGAACAAGAGGAGAAACCATGAAAGGTCTATTGAGACATGGGAGGAAATGAAGGCCAACATGAGGAGGCAGTTTGTCCCTAGTCACTACTATAGGGACTTGTATTAGAAATTACAGAGTCTTACTCAAGGCTATAGGAGAGTGGATGACTACTACAAGGAGATGGAGATTGCCATGATTTGGGCTAATGTAGAGGAGGATAGAGAAACTACCATGGTGAGGTTTTTGAATGGGCTGAATAGAGACATTGCCAACGTGGTGGAGTTACAACACTATGTGGAGTTGGAGGACATGGTGCACATGGCAATAAAGGTGGAACGACAGCTTAAAAGGAAAGGAACTTGGTCATTTCAAAATCCGAGTTCCTCTACTTCATGAAGGTCGAATGGGAGGAAAGACAAAGGGGCTGTTTTTAAGTCCAAAACTAAACCACCAAAAAGGAGAGATGAAGTTCCCGGTGTCAACAAAGGTAAAACCGAATCCCAAACTCGTAATTGTGATATTAATTGTTTTCATTGTTTAGGAGTAGGTCTCATAGCTTCACAATGCCCAAATAAGAGGACCATGATCGCACGTGTTGATGGAGAGGTGGAAATCGAAAGCGAGGGCGATG